>CAUJNA010000470.1:0-40000 GCA_963377175.1 Effrenium voratum | reverse complement strand
AAGTGATAAATCCCCACAAAAACCGGAGACACCCCTATATTAATAAACAGGGGTTTATTAATCCGGGGTCAACATTAACCAACTCACTCAGGGAACAACCAAAAAGCCCCAGGCGAGGCTCAGAATCAGAAAGACCCGTGCTTCGTGTTTTTGTGCGAACACAGACCTTTCCAACCCGAACCTTCGTGCTTGTGAATCGAAACCAAACCCGAACATCTTCGACGTCTGAACATCTGGGAACAAACATCGAAAACAACATGACCCCATCCCGCGATTAAGAAAACAAAAAAAACTTGGTGCAGGGGCTGGTGTGGCCATCCGGAGCCCGAAGCCTTCAATTTCTGGACACCAAACAACTTTGCCCACCAGGAGCTTGGATTCCTTGGATTCAGAGGCCCCCGGCGGTGAGGCCCCCAGGCCGGTTCAATCCCTGCAGACATCGCAAGACAAAGGAGCGATTCTGGGCACGGTTCAATCCCATGCTCTGGGGCATCTCTTGACGAGGGGACGCTTGAAGAGCACCTTGAGAGGTTCGGCACTCCATGTCTTGATCACCCGGCAAGTTTATGTCTGCACCAAAAGGTAAATATTCCCCAAGCGGAAGCCCCAAGCGGAAGCACTGGATTTACCCAGTCCACGAACATCGAAGCCGACGTTTCGGGGTACGATGTTCCTTTACTTTCAGCTTTTTAACAAGATGCCAAACATTTTCTTCCTCCCCCCCGCATCAACACCATGTTTCTTCGCCCTTTCAAAGGGCCATGGTTTTCGGGCGGGTTCCTCATGGCGGGCGTTGGACCACCCACCGGCCACATCCCACGCCCGGCGCCTGCTGCGAGAAGTTGGGCACCGCCGCGTGCTTCGTGGAGTACAAGAAGAGCAGCAGCTCCCCCGGCCGCAGCGGCACCGCCGCCCCCGGCTCCTCGCCCTTGTGCACCTCGCGCTCGCGGGTGCGACGGCCGCTTTTTAACGCGAAAACGGAAAGAGGGGAGAGCCCCCCCAAAAAAAAACACACGTGGCCCAGGGACAAGGGAAAAAAACTTAGGGGTGGGACAAGGGAAAAAAGCTTACCTGCTCCTACTCAGCTTGAGTCTGTTCCGCCGGATTACTCTGTATCAATTCCTCCCGCCCTAAGATCCGTGTCCCTCCAAACGAGTGGTTTGGAGTGGGTTCCCATTTCCCCAACAAGAACCAGAAAATCACGTCCAAATCCAAAGAACAAATCCAAGCCGATCACCTTGTTTGAGCCCCCTTCATTTCGCTAACCCTTGAAGCCACTTTGGCCCGCCTGAGGCTCCTTGCCGGGCTGGGAATCCTCATCTATGGCGCCCTCCTGGCGAGAAATGGTGAGTTTTCCCTTCGTCTTCCCTGTAAAAACCAACCACAAGACAAGCACCCTCAAAAAAAAAGCACCCTTTGTTGGTGGGACCTTGTGTCATTTATTTGGTGGCTTGGCCAAGACATCTCCAAACGATTGGTTTACCGCTAAACTGGTCCGGCAGCCCTCGGGAAGCGAGATTGGGTCCATGGAAACCTTGCGGAAAGGTGGAAAACTCGATCCACCCTCACCAGACCTGGAGCCGGGGGAAAGGGGGAAAGGCATAGACCAATCGCTCTTTTGGGCACGACCTTCTGTCGGCCTCCAAAAGTCTACGTGGGAGGGAGTAATCTTGCAAAGGGCGCTGGCGCATCTCATCTGGCCCACAATGGATGCAACATGTCTCTGAAACCTCCCTCATGCCGGCGAGCACGGATGGAAGCGATTTGAGTTGCTTGCACGGCCAATGCTTCAAGCGATGTCAACAACACCATGCGTTGCAACACACACACACACACATACAAAAAACAAACAAACAAACAAACAAACAAACATTGCCGCGCTATCGCATCGTCGCAATGAAGCCTTATTCTCCAACAAGACCCGTTGCACACGATCCTAAGTCACGAAGGATACCAAAAGTTGCGGCCCGTCCCCCTGGTTTTGCGGGACATTTGGGTTGTCCCCGTGCCGAACCAACAGCAAGCCACTCCTTTTGCCAGCTCACGTGGAAGTGCGAAGCTCGTCCAAATGGGCCCTTGTGGCGGCATTAGTGTTGATGCCAAATTGGGGTGCTCGGTTTGGCGCGGGCATTCCCTTTTTTTGAGACAAACCCAGCAGCAGCAGGCTCCTGCGTGTAGGGCTGGAACTTTGGAAAGCCAGCACTCTCGGGGTACTCGTGCGCCACAGTGACGGCATTGAACCTCGCACGGACGAACTCCATCTTGCACCACTTGGGATAGATGAAACCCCAAAAAGTATGGGGATAAACCAGCTTCCAATTGCAGGAGTTCGTCCATCCAGAGATTGGTCCGGGATTTGTCGTTGCGGGCAGGACGCGCTGCAACCAGCCTTGCATGGGGAAGTTTGGCTCAGCATCGGTTCGAGGATGGCCATGGATGGATTGCACAGCGTTCAGGGCTGATTTGGGGTTGATTCAGGGTGACCGCAAGATGGCATTGCAGGTCGGTTTACGGCGACTCGTGAGTTTCGACTGGGCAAAATTGAGCTATCTGTCTTGGGCTCCTATCCTGCTGGAAACATAGATGGATGTGTTTGTTTTTGAGGGAACCCTTTTTGGGGTGGTTTCAAAGGGAAACTACAAGGAAACAGACCATCTTGGAGGTCCGCAAAAAAAGACCCGCATCCAGATGTACCCCAAAAGGACTTCTCCAGGTACTCACAGGGCTTCATCCAACTGGTGCCAAGTGGATCTTGTCCAGTCTGCTGGGGACCCCTACTAGGCTTTTCGAGTAGAGAGGTTAGAATTAGGGTACCCGATTTTTTTTCTGTAGCCTATTTTAGTCGGGGAACCCTCCCCCCAAAAAGGGTAAAAGGACCTAGCCTAGCCAGAAGCAATCCTCACCGGTCAATCAGAGCACATGGATGACCAGCTCCAAACCCATCGCCGTCGGGAAATCACACCCATGCTCTAGGGGCACCTTCCCTATTCTGAATCCAGGGATCCTTCTCTTCTGGAAACCATCAAAAACCCAGGGGAAACACCCGGTTTTTGAAAAGAACGATGGTTGAAAAGAATGGAATTGGAATCAACCCCTAGAATTGCAGGACACTTTGTGCGAGAGGTTGAATTCTCTCATGTTCAACCTAAAACCTTCAGCTCGCCAGCAACAAAAAACATGGAGCTGGTCCCCAAAGCGTCATTGGCCAGCGGTATCCCTCAGCCCTCGGCTTTCACCCAAACCAAAAAAAATAAATTGTGTGGCTTCTGATCCTTCAGAAATGCGTCTGACAGACTTCGGGCGTGGATGGGCAACAAACAAAACGTCCCCCACACCTTTCAGCAACCAGGGCCCAGACGGAAACCAAAAAAACACCCCCAAACCTTTCAGAACACAGGGTCCAAACAGCACGCAAGTGAGACAATACGACGCTTCACAAAGAGAACAAGGAATCCCCAAGGCCTGGGACCAGTAAATCGCTCGAATCCCCCAAAAACTGGGGATCGTCCGAGGTTTATGTCCACCAGCCATGAGAGTCGAGCATAAATGGTCGCTTCACTGGCTCAAAATCATCTTGAGCCGAATCGGTGGCTTGGTGGAGAGAAAAGGAGGGGGTTCAAATCCAAATGCAAGCCGATCCAAACCAACTAAGGATCTACCCAGCCTCCGAGCCTCAACAAAGAAGAAATCGAATCGACCCCACCAAAAACCCAAAACCCCCAACACCCCCTACCACCCCAACCCCCCCCCCCCTGCAAAAAATTAGCTCAGGTGATATTCCGAACGCATGCGGTGCTCTTTTTAGTGCAGCCCTTGCAGGACCTCGTGGAACCCTGGTGGAACCCTGGCATGGAACCCGGTGGAACCCTCGTAAAACCTTACCTCAGGGCCGCTCCGGACCAGCCCGGAGCCTATCTGGGCTGAGACCCCAAAGCTTTCAGCTGTTGGAGGAAAAAGAACACAAAAAAAGAACGTGGTTCCCCCCCCCAAAAAAAAAACAAGAAAAGAACTAAACCAAAAAACAACAACCAACGACCACTAAGAAACCCTACCCCCCCCCCCCAAAAACAAGGTCGCACGCTCAGCAGGACCCGCGCAAAAACGCGCGTTTACCATTCAAATCTGCTGAAGGAGCATGCCGCAAGGTGCCAAAAAGTTCGTTTGTATCTAACAGCAGCTTTCATGCATTGACATGCTGGCATCGGGCACTGCTTGTTTTATCTCTTTGCCACAGAGACCACATGTTTAATATGTCAGGCACACAAAGACCGTCTATACAAGAATTGGTATGCTCTCGTCCACAGGCGACTGTTGATCAGGCCGCTGGGACCGCGGCTCTTCATCTCACTGGGCATGATATTTTTCAAGTGATGCCAGCAGCGATCAATCTGCTGCGTGCCCGCCAGCCATCCAAACCAGGAGGCAACGACACCCGTGCCAGGCGTAGCAGAATAAGCAGTGCGACTGGCTCCAAGACCGACTCCATGGGTGCCCAACGAAGTGCGAAAGTAAGGACGTGCGTGTGTTGTTGTTGTTGACGTTGTTGTTGTTGTTGGATGGGATGTTTGTGTGTGTATTCATGCGGTTTGCTTTTGAAGTGCCCATCACTCCGCTTGCCACATGCCACATGCCCTGCTCCAGCCAAACTCGTGCCTGCGGGGGCGCAGTTCGCCCGCCTCTTCCCCCCCCCGCCACACGCAGAAGACACCAAAGCCGCGCCTGCCGGGTCTGGCAACATGGTCATGGTCGCTGTCATCCCCCCCCCCCCCCCCCACCCCTCAAAAAAGAAACGCCTCCACATGGACATGGTCGCTGTCATCCCCCCCCCCCCACCCTCCAAAAAGAAACGCCTCCACGGGTCCGGTGGGGCGTGTCACCAAAAACAAAAACACACCTACCACCCCAACCCCCCCCCCCCCCTTCCCCCCAAAAAAAAAACACAAACAAAGCAACGTGGCTTCTTCACCGAAAGGCAGAGGCAGCAGACCGTCCCGGTGCCAGTGCGGCGGCCCGGACTGCCGGAAGTTCCAGAGCGCCCCGCGGGTCGCCTGGGCGCAGCGCGCGCCGAACCTCAGCGAGCGAGGGGTTTCTGCCGGTGAGGGGCTGAACGAAGTGGGCAACAGAGTTGAGTTCTGCTGGATGTTATGTTTTTTTTTTTTTTTTTTTTTTTTTTTTTTTTTTTATGTCTTGTTTTGTTGTATTTTGTTTGTTCTGTCGTATAAAAAAGATGCTGTACATTTATGTTATGTCTTCTTTTTTGTTTGGGGGGGGATGTCCAAACATGTTGTCTTTCTTTTTTGTTTTGGGGGGATGTCAAATGTGATGTCTGTTTTATTTCTTTTTTTCTGGGGCGGGATGTCAACCGTTCCAGGTGCGAGCCTGGCATGACACGCCCTCTCTCTTGAAGGGACGGAGCATCAAACGGAGCCTTGGGGTCAGTTCAGAGAAAGGGTCAGCAGCGTGGTACCTTTCGCAGCTCCAGATGAATTGGTGGCTTCAAACGGAAACCAAGCTTACCTACAAATCAGCCCATTTTTGGAGCGTCATATGCCCCTGGAGTACCTATACACGCCGACTCAGCGGGCCACTATACTCGATCATTGAGCGAGCAAAACAAATACAAACTCCCCGTAAAAAGGCGATTGTGTGGTCATACCAAATGCATTTAGCGCCTTGGCTACGCGCCGTCGAAGGATCTAAGGCGGAATTCCGGGCAGCTCAAGAGATCAGGGTCTCTCTTTTCGTGAGATACCCTTCTCAAGTTGGTTTTGTTAAAGGGAAGCTGAAAGAAAAGGGTCCCAAAAAAGTGAGAAAAACGACGCTTCCGCCTGCTTTCTCTACGCCGGTTTCCCGACTCGCCCGACTCGCCCCACCACAGCCCAAGAATTGGAGTCGCCTCTGGCGTTTTCAGCCGGGTGTTTCGTTCACCGAATCACACAAATCCCGGAGGCTATGACCAAAATCCAGCATCGCAAGACATGCCGGGAGTTGTCATCGCAACAATCGGACATCCCGAAACCTCCCAAGCGCCAGGTTTCAAGTCGAGCCCAGTTCGTCCAAGTCGAGGCTTAGAGGCGCGAAGCCTTGCTCCAAACGGGTAACCACTTTTGCAACAAGCTGCAGCTTTGGTTTTGGGGGACAACCCAGGGTCCCCCCCCCCTTAGCAACCCCAAGAAGCAAGAAGAGCCCTTGCAACCTTTTTTGGGGGTTCTGATCGAAAGGCTTCTATGAACCACTCTTCAACTTGGCACGGTGGTTTGGTGGCTAAGGGCAGTTTCCGGGGCTCAAATCCAAATCCAAACCATCCGCCAACTTCCGGAGTGCCTGGGAGAAAGTGTCAACAGAAAACAAGTGCAGTATCTACTTCCACTCAAACCACCAACTGAGGAGTGCCCGAAAATTCTGGGGAACCCGGTCTCCCTGAGGTGCACCGCACCGAGGCACAGCAGTTCGCCCAGCTGCAGCAGCTCCTGCTGCACCGCCAGGGGGCCTTCATCTTCCGGGGAAGCGATACGCATGTCCAGGCGCCCGCTGGAGAAAGACACCGCCTCCTTCGTGCTTTGTGTAGAGGTGAGTGGCCTGCTAGATATATGTATATATATATATATGTATATATATATATGTATATATATATATATGTATATATATATATAAATGTATATATATATATATATATATATGTATATATATATATACACATTTGTAATACATGTATTACATTTAGAGAGAGAGAGAGAGAGACACATGGGTGTGTGGTTTCTGAGGGTACTCCTTCTCGGTAAGAAAGAGCGTTGAAAAAGGTGCGGAAGCCCCAAATTGGGCGGTGGGCAAGTTGGCCGGTTTGGGAAGGGAATTTGTTTCTACTGGGAAGAATAAGCCCGAAACTATGATGTCCTCTGAATCAGGTTTTTGGCGTGAGGCGATCCCCGTCTGGTCGGCGATCGGATCCCCTCGAGAAGCCGAACAAATGTGTGTATATATATATATATGCTGATCCCCCCTCCAAAACCTACATATTCCCCAAAAAGCCTACCAACATCCATTAGTTTGCTCTTCAATAGTGTCATACCATGTGTATGTATATATATATATATACACATACTATAGCTTCCCAAGGCAAAACAAACAACAAACCCAGGCTCTCCCCAACAAAGAAAGCAACAGAACCCAAAGCTCCCGGAACCCCATTCCCGGAGTGGAACAAATGCACTCTCTCTCTCTCTCTCTATATATATATATATATAGTATCTCCCTCGCTACCCCCCGTTCCCAAAACAAAACCCGAACACGAAACCCAAAACTCCAAGAAGCTGAAATAGATGTTTATGTGTATACACATATCTGTATATATATATATATATACATAGTCTTATGCATTCCTTCCCCCCACCCTACGGCAACGAAAAAGATAAGCCCAAGTGATATCCCCAACAGCCGCGGAACCCTCCGGAACCCTCCCTGAAAGCTGAAAAGACCCCAGAGCCTTTCTGGCCCCCATAGCCGACAGCTGTTGAAAAAACGTCAAACCAAGTTCGCCCTTACACTCCTTTCGCTGGGCTCCTGTGCTAAAGGTTTTAACTTGTGGGCTAAATTCGGAAACCCAACCGCTAAACTAACTAAAAACACCAAAAACCGTTTAAGGAACCGGAGGCAGGCGAACCTTGCACTCCACTAAACCAACTAAAATTCGGAAACCCAACCTCTAAACCATAGACAAATCACTCAAACCCTAAGGAACCGGATGCCTGGTTGCCAAGTGGCCATCCTGTTTTTGTTTGGTTGAGGTTAAGGGGAACCCTTCCCAAACAAAGATCGTTGAACAATTCGGGGCGGGATCCACTGGGAGGGAACCAGACTCCTATTACACTCCACTAAACCAAAAATTGGAAACCCAGCCACTCAAAGACAACTAAAAACCCTAAAGGCCTGGATGCGTGGCAACCTTACACTCCTGGAGGCAAGGGCCTCCCAAAGACTACCCCATTTACAAAGGGGTTTTTGCGCCCTTGTATCACAGAAGTAACCCCCAAATCAAAAAAAGAAGCCTGGAAGCGATTCAGGGGTACCCCTTCAAAAAAAAAGAGCCTTGAACAACATTCGGGCTCGGGATGGGCCACCTTCCAACTGGATCTTGAACAAAGGGGACGGGATGGGCCACTGGGTGTCTGACCCCCCCCCAAAAAAAGAAGCACAAGAACTACCAGGGGATGAGACCTTCCACCTGGTAGTCAGAAAAAAAAGAGAGAAACAACACTGGAGCCCACCCACCCGCCTGGAAGCGGAAGAGGTTGCCCGGCCGCTTCCGCGGCTTGGGCCGCGCCCAGGGCGCCAGCGGCCCCAGGCCCAGCCGCGCCGCGCGGTGCCGCGCCCGCGCCAGGCGCTGGACCGCCCGGCGCGCGGCCGCGCGCAGCGCGGCAGCGGCGCAGCAGGCGCCGAGGAGGTGGACGAAGCCGAAGGTCCTGAAGCAGATCACCCACGACCCATCTAGTCAATGGGTTCAACCAGGGGTTCAACCAGTATCAAAGTCAATGGGTTTCCCTGGTAGATGATTAAACCACCAGGTAAACCAGGAATCGCCATCTATGTTTCGGCCAAAACAACCAAAAAGGACACCTATGTTCATCAACCCTGACCCAAAAAATGAAGAGAACCACAATCCGGGTGCAGCCCCATTCATAAACTGGGGGTTGATTCACCAACATAGGTGTCCTTTTAGGGAACCGTGTCATCAACGACACCCAAACCGCGAAATCACAAACAGAAAAGAACCGGAAACATGTCATCAAAAACAAAGAACCCCAAGAAAAATCGTGGACTGAGGAGGGGCTATGGGGAGGGAATACGGCCGAACATCAACCAGAAAGCAAATGTATCTAGGTCCTCCAGCAGAGAAGGTTAGAATAAGGGTACCCTTTTTTCTGTAGTCTATTTTAGTAGGGGAACCCTCCCCAAAAAAATGCGGGGAAAAGGGCACTACTGGGAGACCTAGTTCACCCACCCTGACTCTGAAATGAAGAGAACCAAAAACCCGCCCTGGCACCCCTGTTCATAAACTATTCATAATAATATCACCAACATAGGCGTCCTTTTAGGGCAAATAGATGGGTTTCCCTGGTAGATGACTAACCCACCAGGTAAACCAGGAATCGCCATCTATGTTTCTGCCAAAACAACCAAAAAGGACACCTATGTTCATCAACCCTTCCCCAAAAAATGAAGAGAACCAAAAACCCGCCGGGTACCCCTCTTCATGAACTGGGGTTGATTCATAATGAATAATATGGAGTCAACGTAAAGTTACCACTTAAAGAGGCATTGTCACGGCATTCTGCTTGGTAAGTAGGTAGTAAGCAGCATTTTTCACCCACTCACTGTCTCCGTCCAGTGGGTTAGAAGCAGGTTTACTAACCACTTACTAAGTACCCGATCGCCCCTTTAAGTACCGAGAAGGACACGTTTTAAAGACCCTTGGTATGGTGCCCCACTGAAAATGAACAGAACCAAAAGCAAACAAACAAAAAGATGCCAACGACTGTGAAGTTTAGTCCTTGGCTATGTAGTCGCAATCGCCAAGCTGGTTATTACCAGGGCAACGGTTTGGGCACCTAGTTTTCATGGACTGAGGGGGGGCTATGGGGAACATCAACCAGGGGTTCAACCAGTATCAAAGTCAGCCGGCAAGTAAGAAAGCAAATGTATCTAGGTCCTCCAGCAGAGAAGGTTAGAATAAGGGTACCCTTTTTTCTGTAGTCTATCTTAGTAGGGGAACCCTCCCCCCAAAAAAGGGTAAAAGGGCACTACTGGGGGACCTAGGTATGGTTGATAAGTTTAGTCATGGACCCCAAGGGTGGCTATGGGGAGCGGTCCATGAAAAGGCGAACAAATGCCAGAGATGAGCGCGAAAAACACACTGCATCGCGAGAATAAAATCACAAGGCGCTGATTTGTGTTATACCCATATGTCTAGAGATCTATCTAATATCTACAAAAATATGGGTGTGTCGTTTTTGGGGGACCCCCCAAAATGGGTGGGTTCACCTTTCGGGTACCGAGCCTCAAAAAGAGAAAAATCGACCAGTGTCCAAATCTCCAAAGGCGGTCGTTGGTCTCCGAAAAGCTATGGCTGCTCCCCTTCGATCCCCGTGTGAAAACTACCACTAAACCAACAAAAAAAAACTCCCACTGAAAACCCGAACCTCTCAAAACCTTAAAACAACTTGGAACCGGCTGTCCCCGGTTAAAATATATATAAACACACACACACACACGACCCTTCACACCCACCCCACGCCCGCATCCACCCGACGCATCAAAAACGACGACCGCCGCTTCGCTCCGGAGCCGCTCCGCCGCCGCGGCGCGCGCGGCCTCGTTTCGGAGGCCCTCGGGCGCGTGCAGCGCCCAGGGCGCGAGAGCCGCCGGCGGCGGAGCCACCGAGGCCACCGGCGCCATGGGGCGGTTGGGGCGGTCGGGGGCGGGAGCCGCCGCTGTTTTGTGGGGTTCGAAACCTTGGGGGTGGTGATTTTGAAGGGAAGCCAAAAGGAGAGCCACCGTGAAAAGGGCAGCCTGAAGGTTGATTGGTCTTCTTGAGGTGTTGGCTCTGAGTTGCTAGCCTTTCTTTGGTTTCGGAAACTAAAATTAGGAAGCTGTGGCATTTGCCCGCTTCCAGTTGGCCCGGTGTTTGTTTTTTTCGAGGTGAAAGAGCTGAGAAAAAATTTGGATCGACTCAAAAGGCCCAGGCTGATGGAAGCGGCCCGGCGAAAACCGGTGAAAACTCTTCGGATATGAGGTTCGCTTTGAACCAAACCAAGCAGAACAGGGTTGTGGGATCAAGGGGTTTTTCCCCACTTCTGCGATACAAGGGAATCTCCCCCTTTATATGGGGGGTTCGTCTTTGGGAAGCCCTGTTTGTTGTATCACAGAAGTGGATTCCATTTCCCACAGCCCTGAACCAGAATGGTATCCCCACAAACAATGGCGCCCCCAAGTGGCGCAAAGGAACACAGAAAGGAAACTTGCGATGTGGCGCGCACGGGGATTTATCATGTGCTTGAGAAAGGCTGCAGTATTCTTGACGTGACTGCCACCATTGTCCCAAAGCACCTTGTTCTGCCGCGGCCACCGGGTTCAACAAAAAACAATCCAGCTTTTAGTAGTCCTTTGTGCAGCACTACTAAACACTCAATATCATGTGTGAAGGGAGGGACACTGTTCAGAAGGGATATCGTTCAAATTTGCTGCCTCTTTGTCCAGTCAATTTGTACTTTCTTGATTTATCTGGTATTTGTCCGGTACTTTTCGGCATTAACAGTAGCACATGTGCGAGGTTCCCTTTTGGTCTATCAAACGATCCCTCACTACTCCCTTCCCACGCACTATGTCAAGGGTCGAAGCACAACCTCCCCTCAAAGACCCCTCCCATCTTTAAGCTTGCATGTGTTTAAGCCCCCTGAAAAAACAAAATCAACAGTAGTGACTGGTTCCCTTAAAGCCCAAACGGGGGAGCCAAAAAAACCGAATCCTTAGCAAATGGAAGCACGCGCTCGATCGATCACCCCCCTCCCCCCCCCCCCGCGCTTGAAGCGCTGGAAGAAGAAGCGGTACCGGGTGATGAAGCGAATCCCCGCGGGGGAATTCATGCGCTGGGGGTAGGTGATGGTGGCGTAGGTCGCCCACGCAAGGATGGCCACCTCGCATCACACTTGGCCCTTTGAAAAGACCTGAGACCCCCCCCCCCCCTCATGCAAAGGGGTCACTGTCTGTGGTACGCTTTCTCGCCACCGTTCAAAGGGACCTTGATGGCGAACATGTTTTGACCGCTATCTGAAGATTTGGCCAACCAACTACCAACTTAAGGCCATAGCTCTACACCCTGGGATGACCCCTTTCGAAGACCAAAAAAGATTCAGGTTCGACCTCGGCAAAACCGCAGAAATCGTTGCATTTTCTGCATGGCGGAAACTTCCAGGTGGGGCTGTGGTCAAGTTGAGGCTTCTCATAGGGATCGGCACGGCCCAAAGTGGCTTCGGTTTTTCCGTTTGGCTTCCAACTGGACTCGAAAAAGGGCCCCAAACTTCAAAGACAAGTCCAGTTTAGAACCTTCCAAAGCTTCAGGTGCATGGCCCACGTACATGCCGCTCCGCCCCTTCTGTCAGCCCTTCTCCAAAACCTCACCCGAATCACCCCAACAAACAAAAACTGGCTGAGCCTCCAGAAACACCAAGTGGTTGCTGGAAACACACCCTTTTGGATTGGCGCAAGTCTGAACTTCTCATTTAACACCAAAATGATATTTGGGTGAATTATAATATTTCACCAGCCTGAAACTTTCGGTGGTTTGGGGCTGTGGCTCAAAATTAAACAGGAGGGGTTACGTGGGTTTTGGTCCATGTTTCCACTTACCAGGGTTCCATTTTGGTACCGGTTTCTTGAGCCACACCCATATCCAAACCCAAAAAGTGACTAAAGTCCGAAATGGACCTCGAGAGTAAAACACCACCTTTTTCCACTCGATCCATTCGCTTGCAGTTCCAGTTCGAGCGGCGGGGTACATAATGATGCCGGTGATGGACAAAGCCACCATGGTCCAGTGCTCCTCATGACACAGACTCTAAGCTGCAGGAACCTTCCATTTTTTCTGCATTGACAAAATGAGGCAATATGTCCAGTGATAGAGTCCTAGACCAACAGGGGAATAATAAGAAAAAACACTTCAGCAAATGGAAGAAACGTAGTCCCAGCCACAAATTGGAGGCGCCTCATTAAAAAAAAAAAAACACGTTTTTTTCTCTGGGGCGGCTTTCAGGACGGTCCATAGTTTTGAGAGAGAGAGAGAGAGAGAGCCCCATTCGTTCTTTGGATTGTGACCCGCGTTGCGTCAAAGAAGTCAGGCCTTTTTCAGGTCCGCAGAACTTTAACAGGTTTGAGCTTGATATGAATCTGCCTTTTCTTCAGGGTGCCACTTTTGGCTGGTTTTCAATTGAAGCCAAAAGGAAACCGACCATTTTTTTTGGGGGGGGTCCCCTCAAAAAACACGACATACCCGTATGAGATGTGTTCATCTCTCCAGTGTTTGGCATGGCAACGCACTGTGGTTCTTGCAGACTGAAAATGAGAAGAAACAAAGAAAGACTAAAAGACATGCAAGGAAATTAAGTTCAGCGCACTGTTGGCATCGGCCAAACTCGCAGCATGGGTGAGAGCAATGTGCTAGCCGGAGATGCATATGTTGGTTCCCGAGCTTTCCAACCCTTAATATGGGCTTGCAAAAAAAAGTTGGCAGCCCACCAAAAATGGACAGAACCAAACAACAAACCAAAGAACCAACAAAATAACAGTGAGTAACACAGCCAACGGCAGCGCGGCCGAGAGTTTCACATGTGACACGAGACAAGCCTCTCACCTTGCTCAAGGTTTCACTTGCCAGGTGTCGGGAAAGGATGCCAGGACACCTGATGATTATCCTACTAATTAACATGAAACCTGACGTTTCGAGGGTCCTGGACCATGTTCCTTTTAAAGGGATCCCCGAATGTCAGGTTCTATGTAAAAAGGGTGGGAGGGTAAACCTCTAGAAAAAAGGAATCCCCACTGAGTGATTGAAAAAGAAAAACAACAACTCCCACTGAAGGGGTGGGTATCAAAATGGGGGACCCCCAAAATGGCGGGGACTTCACCTTTGATTTCCCTTCGAGCCAAGGAGCTTAACATCAAGTTTCGGTCAGCTTCCCCTCCGGCCCTCTTTTCGCATACGCAAAATATGGAGGGAAAAAAATCCCGGCAAATCAAACAGAACGTCTTCCCCAAGTCCGACTTTCCGAAAAGCAAGCAGCTCCAGACCCACCTTCCTTTTGCCCCCTGAGCTTGACTCGTGCAGAAAAAAAGGCAGGCTCGGCTCCACATGTCTGCAGGAAATGGAAGAGCCGACGCAGGAAGACGTTCTGATCTTTTGTTGTTTAAAAAGCAAAAACGACCACAGATAAAAACGACGAAATGAACTGACCCAAAAAACGGAACACACAAGCGAAAAAATCAAACCGACAAGCAGAAGAGCAAACGAATCAGAGAATCAGAAACAAAAAACATCGAACAGATCAGCACTGGTCGAAGAAAATAAAGGAACCAATCAAATTCCACAGCTCACTTGCCCAAAGGGCCTGGACAAAAAGTTTACCTGGATCCTAGACCAAACATCCACCAAACGGGGAAAATCCAAAGGTAAGGTCGATTTGCTTTGGACAAGTCAGAGATCACCTGCCGAAGTTGGCTTGGCTTCTTCAGCTTTCACAGGCTACCCAGGTAACCGAAGCTACTTCCAATTTGATGTTCCGCACCGATTCCTGGGAACCAACTGAGACAAAACGGATCCCCTTCTTAAAAAAACTCCCCACCGGGCAACCTGAAAACGATCTATTCAGTTCACGTGGTTCACACTCCAAGGGGACTGGGGGTCTGGGCGTGGGCTCGCTTAGGCGTGGGACTACATGCACCGATTTCTGGGAACCAACTGAGACAAAATGGATTCCCTTCTAAAAAAACTTAAAAAAAAAAAAAAAAAAAAAAAAAAAAACATGAAACATGATAGGAAAAACAACCATGGTCTGGGTGGCTCGCTTGGGACTGACATGGGGTCGACTCCAAGGGCTCCGTTCCTCGGACTCGAAGCACAGCACGCTCCGCTGGTCCGCCACGGAGCGGCTCCTGGCAAAAGGCGGGCGGGTGCGGCGAATTTCTTTGGGGGTAGGGGGGTAGCGGGGGGATAGGAGGGGGGGGGCAGGGGGTAGGAGGGGGTAGGAGGGGGTAGGAGGGGGTAGAGGGGGGAGGGGGGGATAGGAGGGGGTAGGGGGGCAGGGGGGGGGAGGGGGGGGTAGAGGAGGGGGGGGGAGGGGGGGGGCAGGGGGGGGTAGAGGGGGGGTGATTTTTGTCCATTTGTTTTTGGAATTTTGAGATTTGTGGTGTGCGGATCACGGCTTTGGACCCCCGAACAAAAATGGGACTTCGGTGGTCCCTTTGGTGTCTCAAAACGAAAAAGTGGTTGCGCCCACCCCCGCAACAAATGGTGGTTGTCCTTTTGGTCTCCCTTTGGACCCACCCCAAAAAGTGGGTACCGAGCCTCAACAAAAAAACACGCCCTGGTAGGATTTGGACCCCAAGAGAAATGTGCTGTTTGGCCTGGAGGTCGATTTGGACCCCCTAATTGGTACTGCTCCTTGTGGCTGCCATTTCAACACCGGAAAAAAACTGAGTAGCCTCAATAAATAAACCCACTTGGGCCACTTGGGCGTTTCTTTTTGGTGTCTTTTTCAACATCCCAAGGAGGGGTTGGTTCGCTTGAACTCGGCACGCCCACATGCCGGTTTGCTGCCCCGCTCAAAGTCGCATGGAGCCCCAAAGAAGGGAAACCACGGATGAATAACCCCCCCTGGTTGATTCATAGGGGGTACTTGTTTTTGGGCACCCACAAAACTGGTGGTTTTCCTTTTGGTTTTCCCTTGCAAGCCACAACAAATGCGTACCCTCAAAACACGTTTCGGCATGTGGATTCCATGCACCTTGAGGAAAAGAACCGAAACAAATGCCGCTGGTAGCCGGCTTGTTGAATGCAACCCGAAAAGGTTTTGCAAGTGGAGTCCCCTGTAAAAAGGCTGGTCTGTTGGGAACCCCATATATTTTTCTCCGGTTCCCTTCCCAAAAGTGATGAATCCCCACTCAAAGGCACACCCAAATGAGCAATCAAAACTCGGTAAGGTCTATCCAAATCCATGTCCAGTGGATCTTCGCACATCTTTGTTTTTGGCTAGGAATGGGTGTGTCTTTTCCCCGGATAGCTGAAAGCTACAGGGGTTCTAACTTCTATTAAATACGGGAAAGTGATTTGCGAGATTGACGGCTAGGTGCTAGTGGGCGTGCAGTTTGGGGTGCTGGTGCTGCTGCTGTTTGGGGTGCTAGTGTTTGAGGTGGTGTTGCAAGATTGAGGGTGCTACGGCATGCAGTTTGGGTGCTGGTGCATTGGGGTGCTGGTACAGGTGCTATTTTGAGGCGGCGCATTGTTGCGAGATTGACAGCCGGGTGCTGTTTGGGACGCTTTTCGGGGGGGTGCTGTTAGAGGTACCCATTGGCATCTTGCAACCCGTGCCCGCCCCTCCGTCTCAAGTCAATCTGACCCCGAAAACCGCAGGCGCGCGGAGAAAACCGCCGAACCGCGCGCAACCGCGGAATCTGGGCGCCCGGTCCCGTCGGGGTTCGGCACGCAGCGCAGGGGCGACACCACGGTCAGCGTCAGCGCCTGCTGGCAGCTCGACCAGACTCGTCCTCCATTTGCATAAGTGGTCCCCTCGAAAAGATGAGAACATGTCCAGTAGTGAAATCCGTTCCCTTTCAAACCAACAGGGGAAGACAAACAAATATTCAATGACCAGATGGAAGCAGTGGATGTGCACCCCAACTTGTTTGGCTTTCCTTTTCCCAGTTGCCCAAAGGACCCAAAATAAAAGGCTAACCCGTTCTCACCTTCACCAAATATTGCCCAAACCCTGCAAAAGGTCAAAAGGTCGACTTTGGGCAACTGAGTTGCAGTTTCCATCAATAATAAATTAACAGGGCACCCTGAAAACTGTCAAAATTGGACTTGAACGTATTCCTCTGCTTGTGAAAAAAAAACTGACTCAAGGGAAGCAACGACGAATGCCGCAAACAAATGCCGCCAAAAAAGGTTGGTCAAAGGGCACCTGGCTGGGGGACCTAGCCAAGAAAGCCATTGGCAAAGCCAGGTGCGCTTGAAACAACTTGGCCAAGCCAAAGCGCCCCCATTGGGGCTCCAAGACATCGAAAAAAAGACGCACCCAAGGGACTTCCCATGCAGCGGAGTTCCGGGAGTCGATGGTGAGGTATATGCCCAGGGGGAGTCGAACGCCATCTTGGGCCTGTTTCTGTTTTTAGTGGACCCAAGCAAAAGGGTACCCTCCCAAAAAGACAGATCCACTTTCAAGAACTGAACGCCTGGAGCACTGCGAGAGCAAAACCGGACTGAGAGCTACGGCTGAGTCTTGGCACCCCGAAAGGAAACGTGACCCCGAACTGAAGGTTCCAGCGAACAACTTGGACAGAGGGGAGGCTACGCCATGCCGAAACAAATTGCCAGACAAAGGGGGATCTGGGTTTGAACTCTTGACTAGGGACCCTCGGACATCAACTATGGATATAGAAAGTTATGTCCACCAACCACTTCCAAGAACCGTTTCCTGATTGAAATTCAGTCTCACTTCCTGAGTGGATTCGCCGGAAAAAAGTCCGAACTTGTTGCTTGCCATGGTCCAAACCCAACAATTGTCTGAAGTCAGGGAACTCAGGGAGTGAGCGATGCTTCGACTACTTTGGGCACCCCCCCTTTTTGAGCCGCTCAAGGACCTCAAGTGAACCAACAGAATTGGCCAGGTTATCCATTTTGACCCGAAGTGGTGTACCCAAAAAAAGCTTGGGCGGTGTCCTGTTGATTTCCCTGATGACACCACAAAATGGTACCCTAAGGGAAAAGCGAAAACGATAGCAGGGTAATTCGGTTCAAAATCACAGCGCTCTTATGTTCGGTGACTCCCTATGCGACAAATAAGACAAGATGGCCCCTCCCCCCATCAGTTCCTCGAGCACATGATCGACTCGGTGCCCAGCCCAGCACACCGTTGATCCCGATTTGACCCTTTTCTCCTGCGCAAAAAAAGCGCGTTGCCGGTGGATGAGAACTAGAAAGGAAAAAGTTCCTTTGCCAGACCGGAAAAAAGGGAGCCTAAAAGGGATCCCAAAACGGATGTACTGGGAGCCCAAAAGGCGAAAGGAGCGGGTTTCGCTACAAAGCAGAAGGGGACCATCACGACCAACGAAAAAGAGCCAGCACTCCAGTGACCAAAAAAAAATCGAGGGTGTGGCTGCAAGACCGACAGCTCATCATTTGTTCGAACAGGTTTATCCAGAAGTGGCCCCCCAAAGGGGTCAATGAGGACGACCCCCTCTCAGTTCAATGAACTCCCCGTGCGTTTCTTTCAGGGCGCGATGAAGAGCGAGAAGATCATCATGCCGTTGAAGTTGACGAAGGTGTCCTCGGCCCAAGCCGAAGACGCGGCTTAGAAGACGCGCCGCAGACGTTCGCAGACGAAACCACGGGGTCAAGCGACAAGGACCAGGGCCAAGCTGGAGATTGTTCCTGTGTCGTGTTGCACATCCTGCCACGCAGAGTTGGACTCCGCGAGCGCGAATGTCGGAGTTGGCAGGCTGCCTGAAATCCCTGCGCTCCGGCCTTAGACCAAAATTACATTGAAGGAATGCATCAGCTACTGCCTGCGTCCGTGAGCCCCCCAGTGCCAGCCTGCCTCGATGTCCTCTTACGCATCCAAGGAGCAGAGTCATTCCTTCCCCCTTTCCAAGAAATCGTTGCTCAGCGAGCAAAGGTTGATCATCTTTAGCTATGGACAAGCCCTTTGTGTCCAAAAGGACACTAAGTGGGGCCATCCGGGCACAAAGACTAGCTGGGCTCTCCAAAACAGGATCAAAGCTGCATGCTCAAAGACCGGCGTCGCACATTTGTTTTTGTATTGCAAACTTCAAAAGGCTGTGGGTCAAAAATCCGCCGACAACAGACAGCGTGTTGGACACAAAAAATGCTCCTTACCTCTTTACCTGTTACCCCTCCCCGAACCCCTCTTCAGACTATTGCGGGGGGGGGGGTCCACGTACCAGGTGATTCGAAGACGCTTCACTAAATCTGTTCATTGTGCGGGCTTAGTTTGTCAAAAACATTGGGGTGTTCGATTCCCCCCGGGTGCGCTTTCGCATCCTCAGCAGCTCCAGCGGCACATCGCCAGCATCACCTGCATCATCCGCATCAGCGCCTGCCAAGGATGCGGATGATGCAAGTGATGCTGGGGATGTTGCCCATGCTGGTGAAGGAAATCAAGGGGGGAAAGGCGGAAAAAATCTCAACAGCGAAAGGGGGGGAAAGATCCCAGGGAGGAAAGGGAGAAGATCTGGGGAAAAAATGCCTTAAGGGGGAAAGGGCGGAAAAGATCTTTGGGAGGAAAAGGGAAATCTTTCTTGGGGGGAACAGGCCCTAAGAGGCAATGGGGGGACAGGATCTCAAACGGGAAAGGGGGAAAAAGACTTTGGGAAGAGAAGGGTGGAGCTCTTGGGGGGAAAAGGCCTTAGGGGGGAAACGGGGGAAAGGATCTTAAGCGGGAAAGGGGGGAAAAGATCTTAGGGAGGCAAAGGGAGAGGAAATCAGGGTGCGAAAAGGCCTTCGGGGGGACAGGGGGGAAAGGATCTCAATAAAGAAAGGTGGGAAAAGCTCTTAGGGAGGAAAAGGAGAAGATCTCAGAAGGGAAAGGCCTTAGGGGGAAAGGGGGGGAAAGGATCTCAACAGGGAATGGCGGGAAAACATCTTAGGAAGGAAAAAGGAGGAAAAGGGATATGATCTCAGGGGGAAAAGGCCTTGGGGGGGAAAGGGGGGGAAAGGATCGAAAAGCGAGCAGATCTCAGGGGCGGAAAAGGCCTTAAGATCTCAGGGGGGGAAAGGCCTTAGGGGGGAAAGGGCGAAAGGATCTCAACAGGGAAAGGGGGGAAAAGATCTTAGGAAGGAAAAGGGAGAAGGGGAAAGGCCTTAGGGAGGAAAGGGAGAAGATCTGGGGACAAAGGCCTTAGGGGGGAAAGGGGGGGAAAGGATCTCAACAGGGAATGGCGGGAAAACATCTTAGGGAGGAAAAAGGAGGAAAAGGGAA
The DNA here is from genome assembly GCA_963377175.1 of Effrenium voratum. Taxonomy (NCBI): domain Eukaryota; class Dinophyceae; order Suessiales; family Symbiodiniaceae; genus Effrenium; species Effrenium voratum. Next base: position 20,237 of record CAUJNA010000470.1, on the reverse strand, counting down.
TATGATCTCAGCGACAAAAGACCTTGGGGGGGAAAGGGGGGGAAAGGATCGAAAAGCGAGCAGATCTCAGGGGCGGAAAAGGCCTTAAGATCTCAGGGGGGGAAAGGCCTTAGGGGGGAAAGGGCGAAAGGATCTCAACAGGGAAAGGGGGCAAAGGATCTTATGGAGGAAAAGGGAGAAGATCTGAAAAGGCCTTAGGGGGAAAGGGGGGAAAGGAGCTCAACAGGGAAGGTGGGAGAAGATCCTAGGGAGGAAAAGGGAGAAGATCTCGCGGGGAAAGGGGGAAAGGATCTCAACTGGGGGAAAAGATCTTGGGGAGGCAAAGGGAGAAGGCCTTAGGGGGGAAAGGGGGGAAAGGGTCTCAACAGGGAAAGGGGGGAAAACATCTTAGGGAGGAAAAGGGAGAAGATCTTGGGGGGAAAAGGCCTTAGGGGGGAAAGGGGGGGAAAGGATCTCAACAAGGATAGGGGGGAGAAAACAGGGCCTTAGGGGGGAAAGGGGGGAAAGGCTCTCAACAGGGAAAGGTGGCAAAAGATCTTAGGGGAGGAAAAGGGAGAAGATCTCAAGGGAAAAGGACTTAGGGGGGAAAGGGGGGGAAAGATCTTTGGGAGGAAAATGGAGAAGAACTGAGGGTGGGAAAAGGCCTTAGAAGGAAAAGGGGGGAAATAAATGATCTCAACAAGGAACTGGGGGGGGGGGGAAAGATCTTAGGGAGGAAAGGCAGAAGATCTGGGGCAAAAAGGCCTTAAATGATCTCAACAGGGAAAGGGGTGGAAAAGATCTTAGGGAGGAAAGGGAGAAGATCTGGGGAAAAAAGGCCAACAGGGAAAGGGGGGAAAAGATGGGGGGGAAAGGATCTCAACCGGGAAAGGGTGGGAAAGATCTTAGGGAGGAAAGGGGGGGGAAGATCTTAGGGAGGAAAGAAAAAAAATCTGCCCAACAGGGAAAAAGATCTAAGGAAGGAAAAGGGAGAAGCTCTCAGGGGGGGAAAGGCCTTAGGCGGGAAAGGGTGGGAAGGATCTCAACAGGGAAAGGGGGGAAAGGGAGAAGATCTGGAAAGGCCTTAAGGGGGGAAAGGAGGAAAGGGGGAAAGAGGCGGAGAAGATCTCAGGGGGGGAAAGGCCTCTCAACAGGGAAAGGGGGGGAAAGATCTCAGTGAGGAAAGGGAAAAGATCCCAGGCAGGGAAAAGGCCTTAGGGGGGAAAGGGGGAAAGGATCTCAGGATCTTAGGGAGGAAAAGGGAGAAGATCTGAAAAGGCCTTAGGGGGAAAGGGGGGAAAGGAGCTCAACAGGGAAAGGTGGGAGAAGATCCTAGGGAGGAAAAGGGAGAAGATCTCGCGGGGAAAGGGGGAAAGGATCTCAACCGGGGGAAAAGATCTTGGGGAGGCAAAGGGAGAAGGCCTTAGGGGGGAAAGGGGGGAAAGGGTCTCAACAGGGAAAGGGAGAAAACATCTTAGGGAGGAAAAGGGAGAAGATCTTGGGGGGAAAAGGCCTTAGGGGGGAAAGGGGGGGAAAGGATCTCAACAAGGAAAGGGGGGAGAAAACAGGGCCTTAGGGGGGAAAGGGGGGAAAGGCTCTCAACAGGGAAAGGTGGCAACAGATCTTAGGGGAGGAAAAGGGAGAAGATCTCAAGGGAAAAGGACTTAGGGGGGAAAGGGGGGGAAAGATCTTTGGGAGGAAAATGGAGAAGAACTGAGGGTGGGAAAAGGCCTTAGCAGGAAAAGGGGGGAAATAAATGATCTCAACACGGAACTGGGGGGGGAAAGATCTTAGGGAGGAAAGGCAGAAGATCTGGGGCAAAAAGGCCTTGGGGGGGAAAGGGGAGAAATGATCTCAACAGGGAAAGGGGTGGAAAGGGAGAAGATCTGGTGAAAAAAGGCCAACAGGGAAAGGGGGGAAAAGATGGGGGGGAAAGGATCTCAACCGGGAAAGGGTGGGAAAGATCTTAGGGAGGAAAGGGGGGGGAAGATCTTAGGGAGGAAAGGGAGAAGATCTGGGAGAAAAGGATTTAGGGGGGAAAGCCCAACAGGGAAAGGGGGGAAAAGATCTTAGGAAGGAAAAGGGAGAAGGGGAAAGGCCTTAGGGAGGAAAGGGAGAAGATCTGGGGACAAAGGCCTTAGGGGGGAAAGGGGAGAAATGATCTCAACAGGGAAAGGGGTGGAAAAGATCTTAGGGAGGAAAGGGAGAAGATCTGGGGGAAGAAAAGCCAACAGGGAAAGGGGGGAAAGATCTAAGGAAGGAAAAGGGAGAAGCTCTCAGGGGGGGAAAGGCCTTAGGCGGGAAAGGGCGGGAAGGATCTCAACAGGGAAAGGGGGGAAACAATCTTAGGAAGGATAAGGGAGAAGATCTGGAAAGGCCTTAAAGGGAAGGGGGGAAAGGATCTCAACGGGGAAAGGGGGCAAAGGATCTTAAGGAGGAACAGGGAGAAGATCTCAGCGGGGGGAAAGGCCTTAGGAAGGAAAGGAGGGAAAGGATCTCAACAGGGAAAGGGGGGGAAAGATCTCAGTGAGGAAAGGGAAAAGATCCCAGGCAGGGAAAAGGCATTAGGGGGGAAAGGGGGAAAGGATCTCAACAGGGAAAGGGGGCAAAGGGTCTTAGGGAGGAAAAGGGAGAAGATCTGAAAAGGCCTTAGGGGGAAAGGGGGGAAAGGAACTCAACAGGGAAAGGTGGGAGAAGATCCTAGGGAGGAAAAGGGAGAAGATCTCGGGGGGAAAGGGGGAAAGGATCTCAACCAAGGGAAAAGATCTTGGGGAGGACAAGGGAGAAGATCTCAGGGGGGGAAAGGCCTTAGGGGGGAAAGGGGGGAAAGGATCTCAACAGGGAAAGGGGGCAAAGGATCTTAGGGAGGAAAAGGGAGAAGATCTTGGGGGGGAAAACGCCTTAGGGGGGAAAGGGCGGGAAAGGATCTCAACAAGGAAAGGGGGGAAAAGATCTTAGGAAGGAAAAGGGGGAAGATCGCGGGGGGAAAAAAGGCCTTAGGGGGGAAAGGAGGGAAAGGATCTCAACAGGGAGAGGGGGGAAAACATCGTAGGGAGGAAAAGGGAAAAACTCAGAGGGAGAAAGGGCCTTAGGGGGGAAAGGGGGAATGGATCTCAACAGGGAAAGGTGGCAAAAGATCTTAGGGAGGAAAAGGGAGAAGATCTCAGGGGGGGAAAGGCCTTAGGGGGGAAAGGGGGGAAAGGATCTGAGCAGGGAAAGGGGGGGAAAGATCTTAGGGAGGAAAGGGAGAAGATCTGGGGGCAAAGGCCTTAGGGGGGAAAGGGGAGAAATGATCTCAACAGGGAAAGGGGTGGAAAAGATCTTAGGGAGGAAAGGGAGAAGATCTGGGGGAAAAAAGGCCAACAGGGAAAGGGGGGAAAGATCTAAGGAAGGAAAAGGGAGAAGCTCTCAGGGGGGGGAAAGGCCTGAGGGGGGAAAGGGTGGGAAGGATCTCAACAGGGAAAGGGGGGAACCAATCTTAGGAAGGAAAGGGGGGGGGGATTATCTTAGGGAGGAAAGGGAGAAGATCTGGGAGAAAAGGACTTAGGGGGGAAAGCCCAACAGGGAAAGGGGGGAAAAGATCTTAGGAAGGAGAAGGGAGAAGCTCTCAGGGGGGGGGAAGGCCTTGGGAGGGAAAGGGGGGAAAGGATCTCAACAGGGGAAAGGGTGGGAAAGATGTTAGGGAGGAAAGGGGGGGGGGGGAAGATCTTAGGGAGGAAAGGGAGAAGATCTGGGAGAAAAGGACTTAGGGGGGAAAGCCCAACAGGGAAAGGGGGGAAAAGATCTTAGGAAGGAAAAGGGAGAAGCTCTCAGGGGGGGGAAAGGCCTTAGGGGGGAAAGGGGGAAAAGGATCTCAGCAGGGAAAGGGGGGGGGGGAAAGATCTTAGGGAGGAAAGGGAGAAGATCTCGGGACAAAGGCCTTAGGCAAAAAGGGGGAGAAATGATCTCAACAGGGAAAGGGGTGGAAAAGATCTTAGGGAGGAAAGGGAGAAGATCTGGGGGAAAAAATGCCAACAGGCAAAGGGGGGAAAGATCTAAGGAAGGACAAGGGAGAAGCTCTCAGGGAAAGGGTGGGAAGGATCTCAACAGGGAAAGGGGGGAAACAATCTTAGGAAGGAAAAGGGAGAAGATCTGGAAAGGCCTTAAAGGGAAGGGGGGAAAGGATCTCAACGGGGAAAGGGGGCAAAGGATCTTAAGGAGGAATAGGGAGAAGATCTCAGCGGGGGGAAAGGCCTTAGGAAGGAAAGGAGGGGAAGGATCTCAACAGGGAAAGGGCGGGAAACATCTCAGTGAGGAAAGGGAAAAGATCCCAGGCAGGGAAAAGGCCTTAGGGGGGAAAGGGGGAAAGGATCTCAACAGGGAAAGGGGGCAAAGGATCTTCGGGAGGAAAAGGGAGAAGATCTGAAAATGCCTTAGGGGGAAAAGGGGGAAAGGAGCTCAACAGGGAAAGGTGGGAGAAGATCCTAGGGAGGAAAAGGGAGAAGATCTTGGGGGGAAAGGGGGAAAGGATCTCAACCAAGGGAAAAGATCTTGGGGAGGACAAGGGAGAAGATCTCAGGGGGGGAAAGGCCTTAGGGGGGAAAGGGGGGAAAGGATCTCAACAGGGAAAGGGGGCAAAGGATCTTAGGGAGGAAAAGGGAGAAGATCTTGGGGGGGAAACGCCTTAGGGGGGAAAGGGCGGGAAAGGATCTCAACAAGGAAAGGGGGGAAAAGATCTTAGGAAGGAAAAGGGGGAAGATCGCGGGGGGAAAAAAGGCCTTAGGGGGGAAAGGAGGGAAAGGATCTCAACAGGGAGAGGGGGGAAAACATCGTAGGGAGGAAAAGGGAAAAACTCAGAGGGAGAAAAGGGGGAAAGGGGGAATGGATCTCAACAGGGAAAGGTGGCAAAAGATCTTAGGGAGGAAAAGGGAGAAGATCTCAGGGGGGGAAAGGCCTTAGGGGGGAAAGGGGGGAAAGGATCTCAACAGGGAAAGGGGGGGAAAGATCTTAGGGAGGAAAGGGAGAAGATCTGGGGGAAAAAAGAAAGCCCAACAGGGGGGGAAAAGATCTTAGGAAGGAAAAGGGAGAAGCTCTCAGGGGGGGGGAAAGGCCTTAGGGGGGAAAGGGGGAAAAGGATCTCAGCAGGGAAAGGGGGGGGGGGGAAAGATCTTAGGGAGGAAAGGGAGAAGATCTGGGGACAAAGGCCTTAGGGGGAAAGGGGAGAAATGATCTCAACAGGGAAAGGGGTGGAAAAGATCTTAGGGAGGAAAGGGAGAAGATCTGGGGGAAAAAAGGCCAACAGGGAAAGGGGGGAAAGATCTAAGGAAGGAAAAGGGAGAAGCTCTCAGGGGGGGAAAGGCCTGAGGGGGGAAAGGGTGGGAAGGATCTCAACAGGGAAAGGGGGGAAACAATCTTAGGAAGGAAAAGGGAGAAGATCTGGAAAGGCCTTAAAGGGAAGGGGGGAAAGGATCTCAACAGGGAAAGGGGGCAAAGGATCTTAAGGAGGAATAGGGAGAAGATCTCAGCGGGGGGAAAGGCCGTAGGGGGGAAAGGGGGGAAAGGATCTCAACAGGGAAAGGGGGGGAAAGATCTCAGGGAGGAAAGGAAAAAGATCCCAGGGAGGAAAAGGCCGTAGGGGGGGAAGTGGGGGAAAGGGAGGAAAAGGGAGAAGATCTCAGGGGGGAAAAGGCCTTAGGGGGGAAAGGGGGGAAAGGATCTCAACAGGGAAAGGGGGCAAAGGATCTTAGGGAGGAAAAGGGAAAAATCTGAGGAAGACAAGGCCTTAGGGCGGAAAGGGGGAATGGATCTCAACAAAGAAAGGGGGGCAAAAATCTCAGAGGGGAAGGGGGCAAGGGGACAATTCCAAAGGGACGCAAATAAGAAAGCAGGCCTGTAATGTCGGCGGCCTGAGCCGGAGGCGTTAAAATAGGGATCCAAAACGAAACACTAATCGGCTAATACGTGCGGGCCCCAGATAGTTCAACTTTGACCCATGTCCAATTTAATGTCCAAATTGAACAGCGACTCCGAGCTAGACACGTTGCAAAACTCCAGCGCCTCGAATTTCTGATTGGCATTCGAGGATCGCAGTGCCACCCCCCCCCCCCTTCCGAAAAATCGATATGCTTGGTGGGGGAACATGCACAAATAGGTGTGAATCATGTTGGAGGTGTCATGTTGTTGTTGTTGTTTTTTTTTTTTTTTTTAAGAATGGTCGTGGGCACACTCCGGAACTGCCCTACTTGGAAGCGCAGAGTCAACACGAACCAGGTATACCAACCACTTACTAAGTGCGCCTTCACTGACTCCCATACTCCTACTCCCCCTACTCCCCACGAATTCTTATGTTTCCCATTGAAACATCACCCCACAAAAAAAAGAACGCACTTTCAATTGGCAACTTACTTGTCTTGGCTGTAGCTAGGTAAGTTATAAGCAGGGTTACCAACCACTGACCAGACATGCCCTGCCCCTTCAAGCAGCCAATGGTGCACATCTAGGGTGCCTTCCATGTCCATTCTTTCCCGGGATCCTTCTTTGTAGAAAACTCCGGAAACCCGGGAGAAAACGGCTGGTTGTTGAAAACAGTGGCTGAAAAGAATGGGGGGAGTCAACTCCTAGAAGAGTACCAAACCTCCCACCAATTGACATGGAATCTGACAGAGCGGTCCTGGAAGACCATTCTCCTGGATTTGGATGGGGAGTCAACTCTAGAATGGTAGGTCAAAGGAAAATTACCCCCAGTTTCCCTTTCGAAACCCATGAGGTTCAGCCTGATGCCTCTTGCTTGGCCTAGGACTTCCCTCTGAAAAGTTGCATCTTTTTCCTGGGCTCCACTCCAAAGGGAAATGGCTCGGAATTTCAGAGCAAAGAATCCCTACAAAATCCCACAATCCCTAGAACAAATGTCTAGAAAACCGACCTCCCCCCTCCCCTCTCCCCCCACCCTCTCCCCTCTCCCCTCACTCTCCCCCCCCATCCCCGCCCCCCCGCCTCTCCCCCCCTCGCCCCCTCCAGCCCAACCCCCCTCCCACGCTCTCGCCATCGCTGCGCCAAGCGTCGAAGGGCACCTTGTAGCCCCGCACCCAGCACAGCACCCAGGCCGCCAGCAGCAGCAGGAAGCCCACCGGCAGCACCAGCAGCCGCCCTCGCGAACAGCAAAAATCCATCGTCCATTTTCCCATTTCCCCTGGCGCCCTTTAAAGAGAAGCCGGCTTCTCTAAAGAGAAGCCGAAGCCTCTTTAAGATCCATGCGGAGAACAAAAACAAAACAAAAAAGGAAGAAGAAAAAAAAACGAGCGACATATCCATGTCCACAGTGCCCGTTAAAGAGAAGCCGAAGCTTCTTTAATCCATGCGAAGAAAAACAACAACAACATGGACACGCGGAGAGTCGGTACCCTTTGCGCTGTCCATTTAAGGTGCTTGGTCATTTTACTGGCTCTCAACATGGGTGTGTCTTGTTTTTTAGGGGTGTTTTTCCTTTTGGTTGTCCTTTGAAACCACAAAAAAGGTGCCCTCGAAAAAGAAACACCCACATCAACAAAGCATGCCCTCTGTGTATTGCGATAAGACGGAAAAGAGATTAACCATCGAGCCGAAGCTGAGTTGATTCACCTCTAGCTCTAACACCCAGCTCTTTACCGGCCATGGGGAAAAAGGCACATTTGTTTTGTTTGCTGATGTTCAGATAGAAAACCCGATTGCAAGAATCTGTTTGGAAGAACCAGCCTGGGAAAACGCCAGCTTTTCACAAAGAAAGCAATCATCATCCCTAGAAATCTGATAGAAAGTTCCAAGGTCTTCGGCCCTGGAGAGCCATGCAGATTTGGCTGTAATGTTGACCCCGGATTAGTACACCACGGTTTATTCATGTGGGGGTGTCCCCGGTTTTAGTGAGGATTTACCACTTTTGGAGGGGAACACCCCCAGAGGAATCAACCTTTTGGTCTGAAAAAAGCCGGGGCAACATGAGCGTCATGCCTCCCGTCCCCCAAAGGCCTTAGCCCCCCAAATCCCAGGGTCTTCGGCCCTGAGATTCGGTAGCTTCATGCCTCTGAGCAGATTCGCACCCCTCGCTTCGCTCGAAAAATACCCCATGCCTACGAATTTCATGATGGGGCCATCAGTGTAGTAGACGCAGGAGACCCGGAGCACGTCCTCGGATGCAGAAAATCGCAGATCTGCGCATCCAAATTCCGGAGGGTGAGGCGACTACTTTTACCTGCGAGGTGAGGCTAGCTGCAAAGCCCTTGCCTGTTTATATTTTAGGGGATAGTCTGCAGGAAGCTCCTTCTAGTGCTCACGAATCTAGTTTGTGTGATTTTTTGCGCGGGGGGTAGAGGGGACGGCAGCTAGAACTAAGCTTCGTTGTGTGCAAGGCGGCTTGCTTCGCTTTGGCCAAGTCCATGGTCCCTTGGGTGAACATTGCGGGAATGTCCAATAAAAATCAAACATTTTGAGGACCCTTTGATAATTGGGAATAGGTCCATGCCACTCGAATCCAACGCCATATGTGAGTGTCTTTTTTGGCGGTACCCTTTTGAAGGGGTGCTTATAAAAGGAAACCAAAAGGCAACTAACCATGTTTGGGGAACCGGCAAACCAAAATGAAAACCGAAGCCACTGTAGTGGGCCTCTTATATTAACACAAACCCAGTTGCTCTTCGACAGCTGGCTTTCCTTCAACAGAAAACATGTGAACATTTGGTACACGCACATAGAATTCCTCCCCAGCAACCCACCTGGAGAATCCTCCGGACCCAAACCGGAACTCCGGACCCTTTGGAGTTGGTACCCCGTGTTTTTGTGGGTCTTCAAGGGAAACCAAAAAGGGGGAAGAAAAAAAAAAACACCCAGCAAACAAAGACACCCCCACATGAATCCATGTCTTTCAAAGGCGCCAAGGAAAACCAAAACAAAAAAAGAAAAATAACGTCCTTTTTTTTGGGGGGGGAAGGGAGGGGGACGTCCAACCAAAGACATCCCACATGGAGTTGAGTCCTCCAAAGCACGCCACAAACGCCCCAGGATTTTCCTCCTCCAGCAGAGAGGTTAGAATAAGGGTACCCATTTTTTCTGTTGTCGATTTTAGCAGGGTTGAAACCTTTTAATCAAAAAAAGGTTGGGTGAGACAGTTGGCACCGGGCGCTGGGGGACCTAGTTGGCTGTGGCTCAAAAAACAGGAATTCCAAAATGGGTTGCCCGATCGGTCAGTAGAAACACGGGTACCAAAACCGGCACTAGGGTTGAAGCCTCCCAACCGCTAGCCGAGCTGGGGTACCAAAATCCTGCATCACCTGACAAAGCATGGTTGAAACCATGGACCATTTTTTATTGGAACTTACAGGGGAACCATCATTCCAGGGTTCCTTAGGTGGTGCGAAATGGATTTCGATTTCAACCATCCACAGTCTTCTTTGCCAAGGCGCGAGGTCCAGGGTGAAGAGCTGCACGAGTTCCAGGACCTGGTCGAAGGGCTGCCTCGGCGCGAGCCGCTCGCCGCTCGCCGTTCGCCGCTTGGGTCGCTTCGGGTGAGGCGAGTCGATGCGAAGGCGGGTGGGTGGCAGGACGTTTCTGGGAAAACGTGGTGCTTACTTCGGTGTTTGAACCTATGGCCAGGTTGGATCCGGGCTGGCTGCCCATAGTGCCAGGGTGTTTTACAGGGAAAACAGCCTGAAGAAGGGTTTGATCACAGGCAAAGTCTTCCGGAAGTCACTTCAAAACGCCGAAATCGGCTGCTAGTTTCGGCTTTTTCGGATGCGACTTCCTGAAGATGTTCCTGTAATCAAACTTGAGGGATTTGATGGAACTGGACATTCGAGAAGTTAGCAAGTGGGTAGCCACGGGACAAATCCCCAAGGTTGAGGGGGACTTAGAAGTGGATAAGATAAGTTACCAACAACTAACTACGGAGGCTAACTCAGGCCCTTGTCCTTCAATCTTTTTTCAGCTTCCCTATCATTGGTGGTTTGGAGCCGAATCGTGGTTTGGTGGAGGGTTTCCCATCTGCCCTCGACAAAAGAACCAGCGGTTCAAATGCCCAAACCACCAATCCAAACCAATCAAGGGTAGCCTGACCAGACATCAGCGGCAAGGAGAAGGATTGAGCAAACATCATGGCAACAACCACCTTTTTGGTAAGCAGGAACTTATTGAGAAAAAATCACCCTGAAAAATTATTTTGACCGCCTTCAAAGGGAGTACTGGAAAATATGTTCGAGAAAACGGAAAATCGTGACCCGGGTCAAGTATCAGCGCTCAGGTAGAACATCCCACAGTTCAATCCTCGAAATCAGTTGGTCCTTCTCTACAAATTAACGTCGAACCCAAACAAAACACAAAATTTTCAGAGGAATCTCCCTGTTAAAGACTTGAGCCCCTTTTTGGGTTCCTTCCCTTAACTTGTAGAGGAGTTGCGAACAAAGGCTTAAAGCGCGCGTGTTTGGATGATTCCAGGGAGAAGTGGCCTTTATCGTGGTACCCGAAATTCTTTCTCGTGGTATTCGCCCCAAGTTCTCACTCGTTGTTAGTGTTGTTGTCGCTGTTATTGAAATATTTTCTTCGGGAAGGTAAATCCTGGGTCCAAATGTACCTTTTTTTTTCGGGACCAAGGCCCGCAACTTCCCTTGCCCAACCCCAGGGAAACCAAACATCCACATCTTCGATCTCCCATGTTCGTCAACCTCAGGTCAAATCACCTGGGTATGAGCTTTCAGGGGGATACTTTGGACACCATCTGGGTCTCTCTTTTTTGCGACTATCCTGTCGCTTGGCGAAGAACAAAAAAAAAGGAAATCCAAGAGAAGAGCCGAAACCATTTTGTGGCTCCAGATCCAAAAAAAATCGCCACCCAAGAACCCCCCAAGATGTTCGGCCAGCTCCGCTCTCGTGCTGGGACCTTGACGAACCCTCGCCGAGCGGCGGCCAAATCACCGGCAGCTGGCGCAGGGAGCCCAGCGCCTGCACCGCCATGACCTCAAGGCGATTGGGCCGTCGGGCCGCTGGGAGTTGATGAAATCGGAGGTTCGAGAGGGCTAGCATGGAAAAATCCCTCAAGGTGGGATGGGGGACTTAGTGGAAAAGATTGATTAAAAACTTGCGGAAGCGAAGCGAAGCGAACACCCAAGGCTCGCTCGCCTGAGTCCCGGCTTCAGTCTTTTTTCAGCTTCCCTGTCATTGGTGGTTTGGAGCCGAATCGGTGGTTTGGAGCCGAATCGGTGATTTGCAGCCCGGTGGTCTGGAGGTGTGAATCCAAACCAACAATCCAAACCACCAATTCAGGGGTACCTGATGATTATGATTTGAGGGGGAGTTGGCCATTTGGATCACAAGGGAAATTCGGACGCCGCCCATCTGACAGGTTCCATCTCTTTTTTGACAAGGCAGGAGTGGGAAGTGGGTCCAGCAAAAAGGGGGTGGGGGCGTGGGTATGGGGAGGGGGGCAAGGGGCCGAGGGGTTTGGATCCTATGAATCAAAGAGATCTGAGTGGACGATACTGATCTCAGTGACAGTGGGTAGAGGTGAGGCGGTGAGGCTCCAGATTCACCAAACCCGGGAGTCAGGTTTAAAAACCCAATCGCCGGCGATTTCTTCAGGAGCTTGCGCGCAGAAGCGGCCGTACCTGATTATGACAAACAGTTGGGCCCTCACCAGTCTAGAAGGGTGCCCCCCCAAAAAATGCACACTCTAACAGGGGTCACTGGATTTCCCTTCAGAAGTTGCAATTCACTGGTAATTGCCCTTCAAACTGCCGCTTTTGGTGGTTCCAAAAAGGGATGAGGAGGTAACCCTGTCTAAGAGCCCCCCCTCCAAATCGCGGCTTCAACATACCCAGATGTTCTTTTCTTTTTGTGCCTGGACCTCAGTGAGTTCTTTTTACAGTCGTACTACCAGGGGTGTTTTTGGGGGTCGGGATCCGAACCAGACTCAGATTAGGTGGAGTGACCTCCTCGTTTAAGCCCCGTTTTCCACCGTTTGTTCAAAGCGTGCTCTGGTGGTTTAAGCCAAATTTGCCCAACCCCATCTGCTGTTCAGGGGGGCCCTCTTGGAGACAAGAATATCCTTTGGAGAATGACTAGTGTCCCCTTCAAAGGGACCTGCATGTCCAACATTATCTGTGCTCGTTGAGGCTAGAACTCACGACTGCAAAAGGCCTGCTTTCATCAAGTTAGATCCAGCAAAGCAAGGGCTGCAAAGACGTTAGTTCGGGCGAAGCGGCTTCATGATGGTGACATAACATCCTTGTGGAAGGATCAATGACCGCTGCAAGTTGGTTCGCAACTCGGGGGGGTGGGGAGGTGAACTAATAATACGGGGATCCCGAAAATGGCGCCTTTCTTGAAGAAACCCACCATTTTCCTTGGGTTCTTGTGGTTGTCCCTTTCTTGAAGAAAATGGGGGTCTTTCTTGTGGTTGTTTGTTTTTGTTGAAGAGGGTCCCTTTCTTGGAAAAAACAACCACATCCCAATCGACACGTGCGATCGATTCCGAGCGTCCATCTGGCTGCCAATGGCCGCCACTGTGATCACATTCAGGCTCTGGTGGTTCATGTCAGACTGCGCCATGGGAAACACGGCCTGGGCATGCCATCCAGTTGGTCCATCCCTCTCCTAAAACCACAAAAAAGGGATGAACCCTCAAAAAAAAAGGACGCACTCACAGCCAAGATGGGTTTTCGGAGGCGGCCTTCTTTCCGGCGCTTGGAGAACCAAAAGTTTTTCACCTTCTGCCACATTTCGCCGCATGTTCTCCCACAAAAAAAGAAGAAGCGAAAAGCGGCACCACCCCACAAAACCGGTCCAACCCCTCCCCGCGTTCCGAACGCCAGCCGAACGAAAACGCCGAAAGCCGAAGGAGCGCGCGCCCCGAGAGAACTCTCTGTGAGCGAGGCGCCACCACGAGGATAGCATGGAGTCCGTGGGGGAGCACTCCGCACAGGTGCCCTCCTGACAGCTGAGCCGCGGCCAATATTTTCTTTATGTTTATTTTTATCAAGACGTCCCTCGAGCTATGTAAACACGTGTATGTATGTATGTATGTATGTATGTATGTATGTATGTATGTATGTAGGTATGTAGGTATGTATGTAGGTATGTAGGTATGTAGGTATGTAGGTATGTAGGTATGTAGGTATGTAGGTATGTAGGTATGTAGGTATGTAGGTAGGTAGGTAGGTAGGTAGGTAGGTAGGTAGGTAGGTAGGTAGGTAGGTATGTATGTATGTATGTATGTATGTATGTATGTATGTATGTATGTATGTATGTATGTATGCATGCATTAATGTCTGAATGTATGTGTATATATGTGTATATGTGTGTATATACACATCTTTGAGCTATGTATCATATATATATATATATACACATATTTGTTTGAGTTGTGCATGATACAAAGTTGTAAAACATGTATGTATGGGTGTGTCTATATATATATATATATATGTGTCTTCGAGTGATTTGTATACATATGTACGCACCACTTTTGTCGAGCTAAATATGCGCCTCGTACATCCCAGGGGCATCCGCGTTTCGCACATCCCAGCCCCTCAAGCCCTGCCCAACTCAGCCCTTCAAATTCGCGTTTCTTCTCGGGCCCCAAGTTCGAGTTATGTAAACTATCTATCTATCTATCTGTATCTATCTATCTCTATCTATCCATCTATCTGTATCTATCTATCTATGCTTCGGGTAATGTATAATGTATGTGTATATATATAAGAATATGCATCTCCAAGTTGTGTACAGCATAAAAGAATGGGTGTCGCTCAAAATTAGGGACCCCTCCGAGCATAAGGAGCAAATCTCAACAAGAACAACAACTTCATTGTCACTGCTCACAAACCAAATTTGTTGCGTCAGAAGGAGAAAAAAACACAAAACACGACTTTTTGGGAAGGGAAATGCAAAACATGAAAACCACTTCGGGAAAACGAAAAAACCTCGGGAAACAAACCAAAAAAAACGTCTCTGGGGGGCATTTTTAGGTTTTCTCGCGGTGTTGTTATTTTTCTTGGGATATCCCTCAGCGTCCTTGCTTTTTGGACATTATCCCTCAAAAACCCCAAGCACTCCAGGTTTTTGGGTTTCTGGACACCTGGCTCGAGAAACCCGAAGACTAAAGTTTGGGGCTGAAACCAAAGATTCGCCCCCAGAGATTGCCTGTTTGTTTTCTAAAGGTGTTGTTTCTTTTTTGGTGTCCCTCGGTCTGTTACTGGCTTTGTTTGAAAAAAGTGGCTTCCTTTTTGAATCCACTTGCTTGCATTTGAAAGGGTCAAATCGAGCTTGCTGATGGTTTGGTTATTGCACATGTCCGAACAACGCGGAGAAAAAAAAGGCGTTCGGTTCACGCTTTGCAGGCGTAGAGCATAAGGAAACACGGTCTTTCATGCCCATCTCCTCGTGAAATGCCAGAGACCAGAATCCGGTCAGGGGGTTTTGCACATACTTTGTTTTTCATGATGCATGCGAAACATCGGTCTAGAACTCATAAAAAGCCTGGCATTAAAGATGGGTACTGCACAAGAACTTTGTGAAACTACTCCTAGAGAAAAGGTAGATCCAGGGGGGGGCTGACCATATTTTGTGTTGTGTGTTTGTGGTTTAATTGTTGCGCAAGTATTTGTAAGTGTGTAGAAGCACAAAATATACAAGTATATTCATTGCTGACATTGGATTGGTGGAGAACCCCAATGATTTTGAGAAGCAACCCAAGTTTGTCATTCATTGGTTTTTTTGTGAGCGACCCCCCATGGATTCCAGTCAGGAAACCCATCCCTGAAGGACGGGGGCTCTATTTCTCCAGCCACTGTTTGACCCATGTGTTTCTTCCATTTGCTTGAGAGTTTTGGAACAAGAAAACATATTTCCAGTAGCTCCCTTCAAAGCCAACAGAGAAAAACTAAGACGTAAGCAGATTGAGCTTTGTCCCTTTCTTTCCGGGGGCCGTGAGGGCAAGCGACTTCGCCGCAGAAACCCCGGTCGATCCCGGGTCCGGTCCCTTCACAACCTCCCCTCCACCCCTTTCCGTACACCCCCCCTTCCCACCCCCCAATTCCCCCTGCCACCCCCCCCCCCCCCCGCAATTCCCCCCCTGCCCCTCCTGCCCCTCCTGCCCCCTCCTGCCCCCCCTGCCCCCCCTCCTGCCCCCTGCCCCCCCCTGCCACCCCTGCCCCTGCTGCCCCCCCTGCCCCCCCTGCCCCCCCTGCCCCCCCTGCCCCCCCTGCCCCCCCTGCCCCCCCTGCCCCCCCCCTGCCCCCAATTCCCCCCCAGCACCGCCTGCAGGGGATAGAAGCCCTGGAGGCAGGTGCCGCAAGCCTTGCCCTGGCGCCCAATCGCGCAGCGCCCCATCTCCCCCTCCGGGCAGTGCACCCTCGGCTCGCGTGCCCGATGTGCCCGAGGCGACGGCGCTCCGAACCCCGAAACGCGGCGGGTTTTCGAAATAAACGCGGCGGCTCTTCCTTTCTTTTCGGGGCGGGAAGCGGACCAGGGGATGTGCTTTTGTTTCGTCCTTTTTATTCCCTCCTGGTTCCTTGTAGGTTTCTTGGAACCCAAAAACGAAGGCAACAAAAAAACAGACACCAGATCTGCTTTAGTCCAAGGTATGCGTAGAGCAAACTGCCGGGTTCCAGCCCGCCGAAAGGAAGAACGCTGGCTAGAGGCTGGTCATTGGGATTCGCAGATTTCTTGGTTTGATGCCCATGGAGGGGCTTGCTTGATCGAGAGAAACTGAGACGAGATGTCCAGTGAATTCGATTCCCTTTGAAGAAATACAAAATATCCTTACCCAAACGGAAGGTAGATGAATCGCCCTGAAAAAGGCATTGCCTTCATTTGGGGGGTTAAAACGGTCACGTTCAAATGAAAACTCTCAGCTCAAGCAACTGGGGTCACTGGACATCCCCGGCAAGAGTTGCTGGGTTTCCATGAAAACTGCCATGTTTGGAGGTCCCAAATGGCGTGAGTGACGTTGTTCCACTTTGGACATGGCGAACCACGAGCCAGATCTCGGGGGTCAGGCAGGAATAGAGTTGGGAATGTCTGAAGACTGCTTTCCTGCCTCCAGCCTACTTTTCTTGCTGTTGCTCAGAATGAGAAATGGAATGCCCCCCCCCCAAAAAAAAAAAACAATCCCCCATGGTTCCCTTTGAGGGAATCCCTACATTCATTCCCAACGCCGGGTTGCAGCGGATTCCCAACGCCGGTTGTGGCCGGTTTGCAGCGGATTGAGAGAAAAACAGATGTGGGTGAAAAATAGGCACCCAAAATGAAACCCTGGCAAATGGAAACAAAGACTAAAACCAACCCTGGCAAATGGAAACAAAGACTAAAACCAGCGGTCCAATTCCTGGTGGTTGAATTTTGACCCATACCCAAACAACAAAAGCTGCAGCAGAAATCGCGAGATGTGCTGCTTCTTCTGCGAGCACACGCCAAGTACCACATCATTCCCCCTGCTTCGATCTCAAACATGTCTCTTTCATTCTGCGCGCGCTTTTGCGCGCAGCTTCAGAGAATCTCCTTAGGAAATGCAGAGGTCAGGTCCTCTTGTGCTGCATAGCTGCCTTCAGGCCTTCAGGCCTTCAGGCATGGCAAACTGCTTGCTGACAGCTTCCCTGTTTGGTGGTTCAGGAGGGGGAGCACCCAACTTAGCCTCCACAAGCGCTTCAATCCGAATCCACACCACCGGGCTCCAATCCGGGGTGACCTGAGTTTTGCCTCAAGCAGGAGCTTCGCAGCGCTGGCTTGGGCTTTTCTCTACCAGGATGAGACCCGGCGAACACGGTGTTACTCCTCCCCTGCACTCAAAACAGCACCTTTCAAAGACAACAAATCCAAAAACAAAAATGACAACATGACCCGCACAACACACCAATGGGCATGTGTTGTTGCTGCTTTTTCTGCTTGAGGGCCTTGAGGGTACCCTTTCTTTGTGGCTTTAGGGCGACACCAACATGAACCCCACCGTCTTTGGGGGCTCCAAATCCGCCGAACAAAATCTGAGTCACACACACCCAAACCGCCCCCATCCGCTCAAACCGCATTTCTGCCTGGCGGCTGGGTTTGGCAGATCAGGCGCTTGATCGGGCAGGTGCCACCGGACGGCTCTATCACGTCGATCTCTGGGGCCCAGGTCCCCCACTGCTGCTGCGGCGGCAGTCGCCCCGCCGGGCAGACGAGGCCCTCGGGGCAGACCTCGCAGAAGTCCCCGCAGAGGAAGGTGCCTGGCGAAGAAAACTCGCCACGCGCGCCGTCTGCGAGGTCTGACCAAAGACGACAAGGACGGGGTGGGGGGGGGGGGGGTTGTTGGGCTTTTTGGTGGGTGGCGCGAAAAACTCAGCCCAAGAAAAGACACTCAAGACGTGTACCAGTATGACCGAGTTGTCCCAGAAGCACGCAAAAACAAGGGACAATGCAAGCAATCCGAGAAGGAATCGGACGAGAAACGGGCCGGGAGGGTGCTCGACGGGCATCTGGAGGGTATCAAAGCAATCCTGCGCAACAGAAGGGGAGCGAGAGCGGACAAAAAAAGGCGAAACAAACAAGAGAGCTCGATGTCATGGTGGTATCCTTTCAAAGCTGTGTGCGTGTGGTTCTTATGTCTCTGAACGTGACAAAACAAGAGACTCCCACTCCACAACGAGAAACCACGCGCCGGCATATATCTTCTTGTTGTTTGCTTCAAGGCTTCAGAAACCCGACCTCGTTTCTTGTTCTTTTTCCGGTGGGCTTTTTTCCCTGTAAAGCCAAGGGGTGACCAGCTGACAACAAAACAAGTAGACTGAGCCGCCCATTTGGGAAGCCGCTTCCCCGCCTGCCGGGCAGCGGCACGAGTCCCCGCTGTCGCTGCCGGTCTCCGGCGTCTCCTAACACATGCCGTCGATTCGAGCGAGCGCGGCCAAGCGACTTTCAGCAAGCCATCCCTAGAAAGCCCTTTCAACCTGGACATCTCTACTCTTGGTATGGTAGCGAAAAACTGTCTTTTTTTTGCAGACCCCCAGTAAAAATGAACAGAACCAAAAAAACAAAAAATCATGCCAAGAACAGTGAAGGGGAGGCTGTGACCCCATCCAAGCCAATGCCCTGGAGGCTGTGACCTCATCCTGCAGGCTGTGACCACCTGTTTCTCAGGCCCAGTCAAGCACTTTCTCGATGACGAAACCTGCGACCCCAAAGCAGTACTGCTTCTCACTGCCTCAACCAGAATCCTTGAAATATCCTTCAAGAAACAACTGCCCAATTGCCTAAACCAAAATTCTATCCCCAGCTCGTTCCATTCCAAGCCTTCCACTCTTTCGCTTCAACCCTTCGACTTGGCGCATCGATCATATGGCTGTGGCTCAAAAACCGGTACCCCAAAATAAATTGCCCTGGGAAGTGGAAACATGGGCCAACACCTGCGTACCCCCAGCTGTTTCATTTTGAGCCGTCTGTGGGTGTACCCTTTTTTTCTGTCTCCAGTAGAGAGGTTAGAACAAGGGTACCCTTTTTTTCCTCTGTAGTCTATTCAGTAGGGGAACCCCCAAAAAAGGTCAAAAAGGTATAGCATCCCCCGAATCCCATCGACCTGGTTCATGGCGCACTTGAGGCAGACGGTGGCGTTGGTCCTCAGCTAAAAGTGGCTCGTTCTTTTGAACTACTGTGGATGGTTGAAATAGAAATCCGTTTCGCACCAGCGTTCAGAAAGCCTGGAATGATTTGATTCCCCTGTAAATACACACCAACAATGGTTTCAACCATGGTTTTCAGGTGGTGCAGGATTTCGGGGGTCGCCATCCACAGTATGGAAGTGCAGAAACTCCATTTCCAATAGGAAAGTCGTCTTTTTACAGGGGTCTGTGCACAACCCATCTTAATTGCTGGGAGTGTATATATATTTTTTTAATTTAGGGGTTGAAAATCTACTTGGCCGCTTCGGAGCGCCTTATTTTCTTGAGCCAAAACATGTCAGTAGTCTCAACTGTACAACTGTATATGACAACATGCGTATTGGGCTACATATTTCAACACTCCTCCTTGCTGGAGGGTGCTTGATCACCCGCACAGCAACTATACAGTGCGGTAGTCGGAGCCTGGACCAGGGCCTTACGAATCTAGAAGACTCATCTGGCCTTTACTCTTTCTTTGAAGAAACACAAATCCGGAACGATTCATTGTGTCCTTCATTTGGACTCCGGGTACTGACTTTGTCAGCACATCAGACCTGTTACGCTTGCCTGGTATGTGTTCTACCTTTAAATGATTCATCGCCACACGTTCCTGTAACCACAGATAACGAGTTTGAATGTGGCGTGCCTTTCCCAGAC
Organism: Effrenium voratum; assembly: GCA_963377175.1. Taxonomy (NCBI): domain Eukaryota; class Dinophyceae; order Suessiales; family Symbiodiniaceae; genus Effrenium; species Effrenium voratum. Next base: position 975 of record CAUJNA010000470.1, on the reverse strand, counting down.
CTACTCTATTAACCGTGCCTTTGGCTGCGGTTGCATCAGACTCTACTAGAACCTCTACCTCAACTCCAAAGTCTTGAAGGAGGGATTGAAGTCCTAATCCTACAGAACCGCCCTTCACTAAAGCGTAGTACTCACTCTCTCCAGTGCTCAATGCTATCGTCGACTGGACGTTGCTTGAGTGCTTCAGCGTATGGCTACCATAGAGGGCAACCATGCCTGTAGTGCTTCGCCTAGTGACAGCGTCTCCTGCATGATCAGAATCAACCTGTATACGGACCTTCGAGGGTTTGGCTTGTCTCCCAAACACTTGACAAAGATCAGGATACTTCAGCAAATATCTGCACAGTCTCTTCAGGTCTTGCATCGCCGCCTCGGTCGGGGTGACCATCTCCCTCGAAAGATTCTTCACAGCGTGAGAAAGATCAGGTCGATCTTGACTGAGGTACGCTGCTCGCATCACACTCGACCTATAAAGTGAAGCTGCCTCTCGTGCCAACGAAGGGCTGTTAGCCTCCAAAAGCTGCTGCTCCACGGACTTCTTGATGTCTGGGGTCTCAGTGCCCTTCGCGTTCACCATTCCCAGATGTCTCACCAAAAGTTCCACATGACGGCGGTCAGGTTCCAAGAAAACCGCTGATTGGCCTTCGTGCATGCCAATGCGGATCAGATGATTCAAGAAGTGTGCTGCGCGATCATCTCCATCCTCGTCTCCCAGCATTCCGAGCCGTTTCAGCTCGTAGGCACTCTTTAGAGTGGAATCCAGCTCATCCAAAGCTTCTTGATCACCAAGTGCAAGAAAGTCGTCTCCATGAACCAACACTCTGCACCCTGTGCTCGGCTTGTAAAAGCAGGAACCATTGCTGCGGCCACGCTGAAACCCATGCTTCAAAAGAAGTTGTGTATAATGGTCTTGCCATATTGCTGGCGCGTCTTGGCAACCATACATGCTCTTTTCCAACAAACCACAGAAGCCTT
>CAUJNA010000469.1:1272031-1329224 GCA_963377175.1 Effrenium voratum | reverse complement strand
GCGTGGAGGCCGTTGCGGCACAATGCGTTTTGGCGAGCCTGGGCGGGTTTCCGATGAGTGCCGGACGCTGCCACGGTTTGCTGGCGGACGCGTACGCCGCCACGGTGCCCGTTGAAGGAGGCTAGTTGCATTCCTGCTTCGGCGCAGGAGGCTGTGCGCAATTGTTCCTCGGAGAGCGTTTGGTCCTTCTCTCCCGGGCCAGCCTCCTCATGGACTTCCCGAGGAGCGAACCCCATTGGCGCGCCACCGCCCTACAGTCTCGGTCCGCGCCGCGGAAGCACACTGCTTTGTCACGTCTTGATTCGGCAGTCGTGCTGGCGTTTCTTCGTGCGCCTCCGCGCCGGATCGCGAAGCTCTTGCAACGTGGCCTCGTTGCCGGGGACAGACAACCTTACGTGTAGCAAACTCCCCAAGGTGGACAGGGTGACGGGCTTTGCGGGCAGAGGTGGCCTGACGGCTCCCGGTTGGCTTTCGCAAACGCTACTCCGGCTATCGGGGAACTGCATCCACAGAATCCAGGCCCGCTGGGAAGAGACAGTCCGTCGTCAGCTAAAATCCAGTATGTCCTGCAAAGATGGCGAGCGCATGGCTCAATGATGGACAGGGCCACGAACAACAACAGAACCCATCCCTGATGACGTTCTCGCTTTCTGAGCGTTTGCGGGCCCCCCCTTCGCCAGCTGCTGCATCTTGTGCTGGATGACGAGGCAAGTTTGGGCCGATTTGCAGGCTGCTGACGGTGGCCGGTGTGCAAGCGCAACGGGGTGGACATTGTTCATGTTGGCCCTCAGGATGACGCTGTCGCGGCCGCGTGGACGGACACAAGTCACCCTTGCAGACCTTGGCATTCGCTGGGCCTGCAGCCTTGCCTGGCACCAGTGGCTCCACTGTCGCCCGCGCGCCAGACCACCATGCGCAAGTTTTTCCGCCGCCTGGCGGAACAGTTGCGCGCCCCCACGTTTTTTTTTTTTTTTTTTTCTCCGCGCCGTTTTCCGCCTCGCCAACCCGTCCCTGGAAAAAACGCTTTAGGGGCGGCCCCGGGCACTGGGTCTTTCAGAGGCCAGCTCCTCACATGCAAGCAGGCGCCTTTCACCGGATGAAGTTGCGTCGTTCAAGCGGCCCACCGCGAGCTCTCAAGACGCGCGTCCGCTTGGAACGCGTGGCGCTGTCTTAGCCGCATTTGCTCGGCAATTTTTTTTTTGGCCGCCAGCGCAAGCCGTGCGTATGCCGCCAGCTTGTGTGCCCTTCCTGCCCCTTTTGCCGCAGGTGGACGGGCCGCTACCTCTCGTCCACGATGAGCTTTTTGCTGGACGCAGCCGCGTGCGATGAAGGGCTTGCCTGCACGAGGAGCCGGCCTCTCCAAAAGCAGCCGCAAAGACTTCCAGTGCCGCGGAACGCCCTTAAAACTTTTTTTTTTCCGGGAATGGGTTTCCGTTATGAACAGCTAGCGCAGACCTTCAGCCCGACCAGGCGTCGCGGTTTTGCGTGCGCGGCGACAGTTGCTGACAAAAGCGCTCCACGACAGCCGCGCTGCTGGAGGGCTGGCTCCGGGATCGGCGCTGCGAAAGCTGAACGGTCGAGTCCACGGCTCGGGCACGGGGCGCATGTTTGGGCGCCTGGCTGCCTGGACGTTAGCGCTAGCGCGGCCTGGACGCTAGCTGCCTGGCTGCCAGGCGCCTCGTGTATGACTTTATCCGCCGGACGAAAATGTTTGCGGCCCTCGTGGGTGAAACTGCTGGCGGCATTTGCTACTTTGCTAAAAACAACCATCGTTCGCCTACGGAGCGAGCCTTATCGAGTGGGCTTAGAAAGCCGGGTGGGCTAAACGCAGGGAGGAAGTCCAACCCAAGTGCAGGCCGTGACGCCGGAGCATCCTCGGCTCCGGCCGCGTGGAGGAGGAGCAGCAACCACGCCGCCTGCAGGTCGGGCACGCTGTGGATGCGGTCAGGGTGTGTAAAACGCCGTTTTTCAGACCTAGTCCTTGCGGAAAAACGTGGAGCTGTGCCGAGCGATGCGTTGGGTTGGGCGACCACGTACCCGGACGTGCGCCGCTCGCACGGCGCCGGTTCGTGTCCGGCGCAGCCTTGTCGACCTACCCGAAGACGATCCAGCCCGGATATCCGCGGCACTCAGCGCCCGAAACGGAGTCCCATAAGGCAGTGCTGGTGGTTGCAACAACTTCGTCAAGGCCTTCCAGAGAAATCCTTTCCGACGTAGAAACAGATGCATCGGTGAGAAATTCAGGATTGTCGTCCACCGGCCGGGTTGTCTCATCTAAACCACCCAAGCCCGTCAAAAACTTCGCGGCTGAATCCGGGATCTTCCATATCTACTGGAACTTGCACACGCGCCTTGGTCTTGAAACCATGCACAAGCAACCTTGCACAGCAGAAAGCATCAGTGTTTCAGGACGTCGTGCCAGCCACATCAGTTTGCCTTGGCATCCCGAGCTGGCACCGGTGCATCTTTTTTGACACCATCAGCCGCCAGTCCATGTGGGGGGGTTTGTTGGAGACACCGGGCGCATGCTGTTTTTCCTTTTGTTCGCCAGCCGTCCGAGTACGTGTGGCATGACGCAAATGGTGTTGCGCACTTTGTGCTCCAGGCCGAATGCAGTGAACAGAGGGACCCGCTGACGCCCGCTTTGTATTCGCTGGGGCAGCATCCCGCGTTGCGAGCAACCAAGGCTGCCTTCCTTGATGACACGTATGCGCTTACGATTGGTCGGGGAAGCCGGGCTGGCCGAGGTTGGAAGTAGTGCAGGCAGCCGGCTAGCGGTGAAGGGCACCGCCGTCATTGTTGCCTGACATTGTTGAAGGCCTTGCTACATCGCGCATGTCGGAAACAAAATTTAGCTTTCAGTGTAGCAACCGACATCATCATGTTCCGCGCCACGCACGACAAAAAAACGTGACATTGCTTTGTCATGCTCGCCTGCATAGGTGTCTGTTGCATGCGAAGCAAGTGCTGGCAACGTGGGGAACAACAGAAAAGTAACAGCAACCAAGGAGCTTGAGTTCCGGCAGGCACTGCAAAAACGCATCGTGGCTAGTCCGGGATTGCAGGAGCTGGGCTCGCACAAAAGCATCTGAACCGGGTGCCGCGTAAAACTGCCGCACGAAAGGGAGACAGGCACTAGCACCGGGCACGCGGGAAAGACCGCTGAGCATTGCCAGGCGGCTGACGGTGTCAAAAGCCGACCCCATCCACAGATCAGGATCCGCCTCCGTGGCGGCCTGGAGGGCGTGCGCGGGAGCTTCGGTGCCGGCACGTGTGGAAAGGGCGAACTGAAACGGCTGACAGGCCTCCAGCAGGTTGGGCGAAAAAACTTGCGCAAGGGAACGGGCCACTAGCCGACGAAGGAAAATGAAGGAAGTCACCGACCACAATGCCCCTGACACGGCCATTTGCCTTCTGCAGCGCCACGACGCGGCCAAGGCCAATGGCTGTGGCGATGCCAGGGGGAACTTGCGCCCGTGCGAGATCAGTGGCTGCTCGGACGAAAGCAAGACCAGATTGTTGCTGATGATCACGACTCCTGAATCGCTCTCCTCGAATGAAATTGTCGCTTGGATGTTAAACACTTTGCCGAAAAGCTTGCGCTTTGACCCGGACGGAGCCAGCTCGCTAGGTCGAGACTATCGACAAGATCGGATGATCCGATTTCAGTTTGTGAGCATTCTTTGTTCCAAGAATACCCTCTCGATTTGTGTGGCATGATGCTGCAGGTCGGCCGCGCGCGATCAACCAGGCAGAAGGCGGTGAACAAGGCGACCCGCTCATGCCAGCATTCTATGCATTGGGTCAGCACCCGGCCCTGGTAGAACTCTAGCGCCACTTCGCCCAGGGGAGCTCGTGTTTGCCTACCTCGATGACATTTATGTCATCGTCCCCTCTCCCAGCACCTGTTCCGGCATGCGCGCAACGAAGTCCACCAGGGCAAAACAAGGGCTTGGAACGCCGCCGGGCTCGAGCCGCCAGGCATCCGAGAGCTTGGCTCCACTGACTCCCCGGTCTGGGTCGGTGACCCGGCCTTGCCGCCCGAGCAACAAGGGCTCGTTGCACTTGGGGTTCCCTGTGGCCATCCTGCATATGTTGCTGCCCAGTTGCAAGCCACACCCGCCAAGCAGGACTCGCTCCTCCAAGGCATCCGCTCGCTGCCCGACCTTCAGTCCGCATGGTTGCTGCTTCTGTTTTGTGCTTCACCGCGCTGCTGTCACCTTCTGCGGTCCTTGCCTGCTCTTCTGCTGCGGCGCCTCCGCCTCCCCCTGCCCCTGTCCGCCCGCACCTGTCGGTGTCGTCGCCCTCTTGACCCTCTTGGCGACCACCGTGCAGCGTGCTCCCGGTCTGGCGCACTCCGGAGTCGAGGCTGCCCGCTCGAGCGTGCAGCAGCCCGCGTGTGCCGCGAGGCCGGGGCGCGAGTGACCACGAACACCCTTGTCAGTGACCTCAATGTGGCGGTCTCTCGCTTTGATGACTGTCGCATCGAGGTCGTCGCCAACGGCCTCCCTTTGTGCCGCTGGGGAGGCCCGTTCTCGGCGCGACCCGGCCCGTCAGTGACCTCAATGTGGCGGTCTCTCGCTTTGATGACTGTCGCATCGAGGTCGTCGCCAACGGCCTCCCTTTGTGCCGCTGGGGAGGCCCGTTCTCGGCGCGACCCGGCCCGACCCGTCGCCCTTCTTGAGGCCCGGCGCCGCAAGGAAGCAACCTATCCCGAGCTTCTTGCCAGCGCCCGCTGCCGCCTGGTTGTGATCGGTGTAGAGGTCGGAGGCCGCTGGGGGTCAGAGGCCGCCTCTTTTCTCCGCCTCCTTGCGCGTGCCAGTGCCCGAGCCGCGCCGGAGGCCCTTCGCCCTGCCCTTCGAAGTGCTTATGTCCACCGATGGTCTGGCTTGTTGTGCGCTGCAGCTTCGCTCGCCTTCGCTGACAGCCTCACTTCCTTGCCCTCCCCTGGCCTGAGCAACCTTGATGGGCCTTGCCCGGACTTGAGTGACCTTCTCGCTGTGTGCCCATCTTCTCCTGGAGCGTCGCGGCTGCCGGCCCGGTAGCCGTCGTGTGCACGCGAGGACGCTGCTCTCCGTAAAAACAGCGTGCAGGTGAGGAAGCTGGCCTCTGAAAACAGTTTGCAGAACCCTGGTGCCCGGGGCCCCCCTTAATTGCGACAGAAACGCTGCGGAAAAAGGCGCGAGACGAGAAAAAACAGAAAAAAAAAGAAAAAAGGACGGTCACCTGGCTGACATTCGCCCACTGAGAGGTGTGTTCTGGACCTACGCGATTTTTTCCTGTTTTCGCGCGCCTTTTTCCGCAGTTCATCCAAGCGCGCGTCCTTGAAGGGATGCCTTTTGTACGCTCAGGGCACACACTGCGCAGGTGCTCGCAGAACCATACACCTAATTTATAAACGTAAAAAGCAAGGCAATCTGGTGCTCCACACACCATCAAACAAGTTACGCAGACGGCGCCTGTGAGGATGAGTTGGCATCGGTCAGCCGTGGTGTACACACCTGGCAGGAGAAAGCGCTTGGTTTTCCGGAGGACGCAATGCCCACAGAGTTTGTCGACTTTTGGGCCAGGAATGGCAAGCTCGTCGTTTCACTCAGCCGTTTCACCGCTCGTCTCACCCACACGCGCCGTACATGCCAGGCTGAGCTCTTCCCAGTCAATGTTGTTGAGAACTGAGAACACATTCGCACACTTGCTCACAGGCAGGGGCGTATTGTGGTTTTGCGACAACGAGGCCGCGAGATCTGCGCTGGTAAAAATTACTCCCCGATCCTCCGCAAATTCAACTTGTTACTGCAGAGTGCTGAGCTTGACCTGAAAGTTGGCCTGGCCAACTGGTACGCTAGGGTCATAGCAGATGCGGCATCACGGTTGCAGTGGGACGAATATCCAACAGAAAAAAAAATTGAGATAGCTTCACCCTTGTATGACGGCCTTCACGTGGAGTTTTCAAGATCATAGAGGGGAGGGTGGCACGTGAAGGCAAAGGCTGAATCGTGGGCACGGGAAAGAAAAGGCGTGACATCTTTCCTGCAGTTTCTTTTGCATGTGCGCCGACCTCGAGGCTCAAGTCTGGTGGTGCTGGGCGAACAACTGAGTCTTTAAACGCTGACACGTCACCGTCCGTACTAAAGTTCCTTGTTTGGGTCGGGTGGTCGAAGTAAGGGCGATGTCACTTGTGACGATACTGTACTACGAAGACCACTCCCGAAGTCATGAGTGCATGACGCCGCAGATAGGAACATTTGGGTTCGGCTTGCTGGCCCTGGGGCATGTTTTTTGCGCAGAACTTGTCTGAACAAGTTTTAGTTTTATCAGAACACATTTAAACAGACATCGGTTTGGTGTCCATGCGCGTGTGAGCATGTTTGGGCTGCGGGCCGCCCAACCTGCAGCGCGAGTCGGGCCGAAGCAACAACACACCAAGCGCAGGTGGTGTCGACGGCAAGTTGAACACCTCCCCCACAAAGGCAAGCCAGTCACCTCCTGCTCTTTGCCACCGGCATTGCGCTGAGCCATTGCATCAGACGTAACCCGTAACACTCCGACATGCGCCGGCTCAAAAATCATTCTTTTAGACTTCGGGCACTTCGGTTGAGCACGGACCGGATTCAAGGCTGCCACTGTGGGAACGAGCGTGTTGTAAATTTGCGGCAGCTGATGCAGCTTGCTGCCATCTCCGCCGGGGCATCGTCCCCGACATGCGGTGGCGGAAGCGGCAACACGGGGCATTTCAAGGTCGGGATTTCCGCGGTGGATGGCTGACAGGCTGCCAGCCCACCAGGCCCAAAACGCTGCGCTTAAAGTTGGCCCCTCAGCCCAGAGGGCGGACTCTGTTCAGCGGCTAGCACGGCGCGTGCCAGCGCAACACGGACCCCGCATTGTGTTTTTGGAGCGCGCCGTGTTCAAGATGCGCACTCGTTCTTTTGCGGCATTGCGGATTGGCTGCCATTCCTTTCCCCGTGTTCCAACATTGGGGGGATGTGTACTGGCAATCCGGCATCCCTAGTTCAGCACGCTGCACCCTTACAGCGCTTTGCTTGGGAGCCTCCACCTGTCCCATTCACCAACAGCTTTCCTCATTGGCAGCGCAGAAAAAAAGGTGAGAGCAACAACTAGAACCATGGGTGGCCCGAACGCACAATGGAAAGTAAGGTTACCTGTGCGTGTGAGTGTGTGTCACACGAGCGCGCGTGCGTGCGGGCAGAAACTCTAAGCAAACAGTACGGCGTCAACCTGCATCAGAAACTTGAAAGCCGCAACGCAAGAACTCCCGCCAAGCCACATTGCCACGCCAGGAAATGATGTAACGTTGCGCTGTGCAAGCACTCGGCGCAAGTGTGCTGCGCAAGCTTGCAACAAATTTATTTGAGCAAGTTCTCGGACTAAGTGTACTTCGCAAAACACTTTCGTAGTAGTTGCGATTTTCTAGCCGAAGCTGGAACTTGTACTTCGCGTACTCTTTGCATACTTGAAATGCGATTTTTCAGCCAGAATTGTGAAAGTGCACTTTGCGAGTTGGTTTCGCGCTGCTGACTTGCTAGCTTAGCAGCCACGGAGACCAAGCTCGCTTCCAAGCGCATGCGCAAACCACGACACAAACTTTCAAGCCCGGGTTCCGACAAGAAAAGTAGCATTGACCACGCCAATCCCCCGCAGAGGGTCGTGCGTTCAAAGCAGAAATCGTAAAAAGCCACGCCAAATCCCAGTAGGTTGCGCGGAAATCGCAAAAAAGTCCGCAGTTTTGGCACCTCGACCGCGCCAACCGTCGCCAAATATAAAAAAGAGATGGATCGGACTGTCAACGGTCTGTATGGGGGTCGTTGAACGGGAGGAAGAGTTCGCACGGTCTTCAAGCGCACGCACAAAGGTTGTGGACCATCAGGCGTGAATTCAGGTGGCGCAACTAAAGAAGGTGGCTCCTGAGGCGGAGGTCTTCGGCGACAGTCACCGGCAGCTGCTGACGAAGCGTTGGTCTGCTTGGGACAAGGTCAACTGAAGCTTTTCAACAGGCGTGTCAAGCTCTGAGAGCCAATGCCATCATGGAGGATCGCAGAGAAAGATCATCACGATTGACGAGGACGCCATTCAACCCAACAAAGTGAAGGCTGCGGAAAAAATCAGGTTGCTATCTACCTCGCCAACCGACACGGAGCTGAAGGAATCTGCTGAATGATGAGGCACGTGCCTACTGTGAAGAGGCGAACAGCGAGAAGGTGAAACTGATCAGGGCGAGACAGGAGGTCGAGGACAAGAACCACGTGATCCACGTTGAACAAAGCTACGTTCAACAACTGGACGCGCACAACAAAGAACTGAAGAGTGGCTCCATGGTCGCAGTGGTCCGCAAATAATGTGAGGATTGTTCTTGTGTTCAGTCATATCCGCATGCGAAGCATGATGTACATGCACCGCAATCGGAGGCTCTAATTGCCACAGAAAAAGAGCTGCCATTCGCTCGACATGGTAGCAGAGCCGGTGCTGTAAGTCCTACCCTGTGGTAGGCAGCCTGGACAAGGAGAACCACGACGGCCCGATCAGGGACCTCGACCGCAAGGGAGAACAAATGTGCCCTGGCTACCGATCCTCCTGCTGCTGGGCACGATCGCGGAGAGCTCTGGAGAGAGTCTGAGCTGGAGACAGGAGGTGGTCAACATCGGTGGGCCTCAATTCGAATTTGGTGGTCGGTGGAGAGTGAGGAGATTGAAGGGCGGCCAAAGCGAGTTAGCTGCGACCTGGACGACCTGAGTGGCCTGGAGACGTACAGGTGCAAGGCGGATTACACGGAGGTGAAGAAGGTCTATTTGCGGATCTTTGTGGAGGTCATAAATCGGACCTACGGCAAGATGGCTGAGCAGCTACAGCAAATCAGAGAGGTGCTGGACGGCCTGACCCGCAGCCAGGAGCAGAATCAGTGGGCCCGGAATGTCAAAGGGCCAGAAGTCTTCAAGGCCGACACCCGCGAAAGCGAGTTGAAGCAATGGGAGGACTGGAAGTTCACGCTGGAGAACTGGGTCAAGGCGGTGGACCCAGAGATGTACCTGGACATGAAGCGGGTGGACCAGAACGCTGAGGAGGCGATCGACTGGAACGAGCTGAGCGATGCGAGAAGGTGAAGAGCTTGAGGCTCTTCGGAGTGCTGGCTTCGTATTTACGGGGCCGGGCGCTCAAGCTCATCAAGCACACGCCGGAAGAGAACGGCTACGAAGCATGGAGGCTGCTGCTGAGAGACATGCAGCCGAGCACAAGGCAGAGGGCATTGGCCTTGATGACCCAACTGTCGAGGATCGCCTTCGCCCCAAACAAGTCCATCAGGGAGCAGCTCCCGGCCTACGAAGCCCTGGTCAGGGAGTACGAGAGGGTCTCACCGCAGGTGTAATTCGAGGGCTTGAAGGTTGCATCAATCCTTTCCGCCTGCCCTGTTGGTGTGAGGACGCAACTGCAGATGATGGTGAGCGCGGAGACGACGTTTGAGTCGCTGAAGGGAAGGATCGAACAATACGAGGCGATCACTACGAAATGGAGCGCAGAAAACGTGCTTGGCTTGCCCAGTCAGGCAAGCATGGAGGGTCCAACCCCAATGGATGTGGACTACATCGGCGGCTACTCCAACCAGAAGGGCAAGAAGGACGGAAAGGGCAAGTGCGGCAAGGGCAAGTCCAAGAAGGGACAAGGCTACAACGACTTCAAGGTCAAGGGCAAGTCCAAGGATGAGAAGGGCAAAAGCAAAGGCAAGAGCAAGGCGCAGGAACTGGGCCACAGATCAAGAGATTGCTGGGCCCCGCGGAACATCAACCAGGTCGAAGGAGATTGGACGTATGCCCCGGCTACACCATCTTCATCGGGAACTACCGGAGGTGGAACGGTTTCAGGAGGAGTGCAAAGCTCAGCAAGCAGGTTCGGCGAGCGTCAGAATGATCTGGCTGGTCACTCCCCCGGACATGAATGAGACGAGGATGTTCGACCTCACTGCTGGAGAAGATGAGTTCCTGGGGATGATCCAGGAGGTGGAGGATGAGAGCTACGCTGTGCTGATGGTGGAGCGCGAGGACGACGAGTCGTTCTTTGATGCCCACGAGCCTGTGGTGGAAGAGATCGGAAAGGCCACTGTGGTGGCCATGGACTTGCAGGACGATAACTTCGAGACGGAAGACGAGATCTAGTAGGTGAATATGGTGATGGACGAAGAGATGGATCATGGATGTCCAAGGTGCTCATGACGGTCGATTCAGGCGCAGACATTTCAGTGCTGCCTGAGGAGTTTGCTGGAGTTGGAGAAGAAGCCCATGAAGGAGGAAGACAGATTATCATGAAAGGCATCATCCAGCAGAGCGGAATGAGAAAGGTGAACTTTGCCATGATGGGCAAGGACGGAACATCCCATCCTGTGTGCTGGACGTCTACTACACAGTGGATGGGATGAGGAGAAGCGGAGATGGCCTGAATCTCTGGCACAAGCAAGGAGTTGAGATTCCGCTGGAGATGAAGAAAAATAGCCTGCAGGTTGTGGCGGAGACATGCTCGGTGGAGACTGAGAACAACGAGCACGAGGAAGAGTGGAACACGGTGGAGGTCTGTGTGTTGGAAGGCTTCCTGGGCGCGAGCTTCAAGGAGCTGGACAAAACCATCCAGGCATGTTTTGCCAAATGGCCTGGCGGCTTTTTTAGCGACCCAGTGGCCACGCAACTGCTGGATCCGTCAGGTACGTTTGATTGGAGGGCAAGGATGACCTTCATGAAGACCAAGGACGGTAAATGGATGCAGGTGGAGAACGTGAGCGACTACACGCAGCTGGGGAACATGGCGTTCAGGCGGTTTGGACCTGCGGAAGATCCTCAGAGGACCATCACCGTTGTGGCGCCTGCGAAGATGAAGGACTACTTCAAGGTGGACTCAGAAGTCCCGGTGGCGCCATTCCCCACGACGCACAGAGAGCTGCAATCAGATGAGCTGGGTTGGTCAGACGAGGAAGTTGGAGTTGGAGACGAGAAGATGATGAGAGAACCACCATGAAGAGGAGGCAGCAGCTGAGGAGCACGCTGGTCACAGAAAGGAGGTGGAGATGGATGCAGTGAGGTACAGCCTCGACAACTCCCTGAAAGAATTGCGAGAAGGGTGTGAACGGCACGGTTTGCCTACATTAGGGAGCAAGGCAAAGTTGCTCATGAGGCTGGACAAGAGATTGCGAGAAAGCTGTACCGCGAGAAGGAGCGGAAACCTGTGTCTCTGGGCATCCCTAAGAGGCCAAGCCTGGAACAGCAGAACGAGCACAACCTCACGCACTACCCCTTTGCTGGTTGGTGCCAAGCATGCCTCAGCACGAGAGCGAAGGAAGAAGTCCACAAGCGCGACGTCAAGAAGGACGCGGAGAGCAGCAAGACGGTGATCAGCTTTGACTTTGGCTACACTTACGTGGACGACTACGGCAACGAGAAAAGCCCAGAGGAGGTAAAAGATGCGGATGAGCAATACGGCACTGTGCTGTACATTGCCGACCATCACACCAAGGCAGTTCATGCAGTGCCGGTGATGAGTGCCGGTGATGAGCAAGGGAGCCCCCAACCTCAAGCTGATGGTTGGTTCGGTTTGGAATGCAGGTTGCTGGAGGAGACCCCGTGATCTATCAGAGCGACGGGGAAAGGTCAACAAAGCAGCTGCTTCGAGCTGTGCAACACTGCAGAGCCAATTTGGGCTTGGAGACCGAGATCCGCATCTCAGGAGTGCAACAGCACGCGTCAAATGGACAAGCGGAGAGGACTGTCCAGAGTGTGAGAAGGCTGGCAAACTGTTTGAGGTACTATGCGGAGGAGCAAGCTCAGATGACCACACTGGGCAACTCGCATGTGTATCCATGGAGCTTCAGACATGCTTCGTGGCTGATCAACAGGTACCGCGTGCTGGAGAAGGAAAGAAAGACGAGCTATGAGGTGTGGTCAGGAAGGAAGTACCAGGGGAAGATTTGCCTGTTCGGGGAGAGTGTCATGTACAGACACCTCACAGCATTCAAAGGAGAGCCCAGGTTTGGTAGAGGAATCTGGGTTGGCAAATCCCCATGGACCGACTGCCACATCGTGCTCACGCCGGGCGGTGCTGTGGAGTCAAGGACTGTGCGGCTCCCAGATCAGTTCATTGGCACCGACCTGGTGATTGTAAAGGGCCTGCCCTGGAACTATTCGGAGGAGGATTGCAGCAGCAGCTGATGAGGCGTAGGAAGACGAGAAGGCTGAGCTGGACAACACTGAGGAGCGAAGAGAGGAGACGAAGGCAAAGGAGGCATCTGCTGAGCGTCAAGCGCGAGAGGCTGGCATGGCGGCGGCGCTTGGGTTGGCCACCCCAGGACTCTTTGGAGGAGGACAAACGCCAGTTGTGAAGACAGGGCTGGCAACTCCAAGGTTTGCGGAGAAGAGGAAGGCCGAGGAGCCTGGCAAGGGAGAAGATCCGATGGCGACATCAAGCTCATCGGCGCCAGCAACAGCAGCAGCAACAGCCGCTCTGACAGAGCCCCGGGTGCTGAGGCAATTGCCTCCACCCCCAACAGCAGCGATGAGCGACCCAGGAGGAAGAAAACAGGAAGAAGAAGAGGAGAGTGCGAGAAGGGCGAAAGCCATGATCAGATCAGAGGACGCCAGCCAAGAGAAGAGGCGTTGACGAGTTCAACGTCGATGAAATCACGGTGATGCCCCACGGAGACACCAACGTCTGGGACGAGATTGAGGGCATAGCCGAGCTGGACTTGAATGATTGGGGTCCAGACGAAGCGGACGGCTTGGAAACGGTGGATGACGAGATGCAGGTCATGGAGTTTGATCAGGAGGAGATCCAGAGGATGGATGGGAAAGCGGAGGAAGAAGAAATCGCGCCTTGACGGAGCTGCAGCCACATGAGGAGAACGACTACAACGATATCACCACCAAGATGGTCATTACGTGGAAGAAAAGAGAGGAGAAAGGAGGCTGGTTCCGGAGAGCGAGACTTGTGGCGCGCCAGTTCCGGTGGAGTGTGGATGTGGAGGATTCATTTGCTCCCACATCACTGATGGCAATTGCCCTGATGCTGCTACACCTGGCAGCATGTTGCCCGCAGTACTACGGCGTGCAGGTCATTGACGTCAAGGACGCATTCCTGATGGTGTCCCAGCCAGAAGAAGAAAGGGCATCGGTGACATACAAAGGAAAGAGGTACAAGTTGGTTCGATGTCTGCCAGGACAGCGGACAGCAGCCAACAGATGGTACATCCGCTTCAGGGATGCAGCGCGAGAGTTTGGCATGGAGGATGACGTGATGCAGCCAACTCTGATGGGCCATTTGACATTGGCGAGAGTTTCGAGTAATTGAAGAGGAAGATTGTTGAAGGCTTCTGTGATTCGGCCAGATCCCAAACACATCAAGGACATCGCGAAGAAGGCCGACATCAAGATAGGCAACTACAACCTTGGGAAAAGAGACGGCAGTGCAGAGCTGTCGGAGGCGGAGACATCGGAATTCAGGTCGATCGCGGGGAAGATGCTCTACATTGGAGGTGAGCGGCCTGACTGTCAGTTCGCCATCAATGCCCTTGCTGCGTGGATGTCAAAGCCTACGAAGACGGCATGGAGGCATGCAGAGCATTTGGCAAGCTACTTGGAGCAGCAGGTGTGGGAAGTCCATGTTGGACATGAGAGAGATGCAGGAGATCGAGGTGAAGAAAGTTCACCTCATGGAGGTTGTCGCTGACAGCGACTACGCGGGGGACCAGAACTCGAGAAAGAGCATCACGAGCTTCCAGGTGTTCCTCGACGGCAACCTCATGGAGAGCAGAGTGAGAAGCCAGAAAAGCATCTCACTTTCAAGCGGTGAGAGCGAGTACGTGGCCATGCTCTCTGGGTTCAGTGAAGGACTTTTTCTTCGGCACGTGTGGTCCTTCATCAGAGGCCACACACCAACCCTGGTGTGCAGGTCAGACAGCAGCGCGGCCCGCGGAATGTGCAGCCAAGTTGGGATTGGCAGAACCCGACGCCTAGATGCAGTCATGATGTGGCTGCAGCAGAAATGCCACGAGAAGGTGATCAGGGTGACAGCCATTCCGAGGAGTATCAACAGCGCGGACATTGGCACCAAGGCGCTGGCACGCGCCAGGATGAGAGGATTGATGTTCATGACGGGCATGGTCGACGATGACAACCGCGAGCTCGGGAAGGACGAGTTCCGCGACATCGAGCGCAAGATGCTGAGCGACAAGGGCGCTAAGAAGATTCTCAGCGGCTTGAAGGATGAGTACCGCATGGCATTGGTGGTGGCATTCGCCAACGTGATCAGGGTGAGTGGAACCAAGGAAAGCGAGAGAGCGACAGCTGGATGTGGCCGGTGCTAGCCATTTTGGCCGGCGTAGGAGCCTTGAGCCTGGTGCAGTGGCTGTGGAGTTTCTTCATCAAGAAGATTCAGAAGGAGATCATCATCTCCGGCAAAGCAACGTTTCAGGAGGCCAACGACAGCGAGCCAGAGGTGAGTGCACGTAGCGAACTGAGGAAGAGGACCAATCCGGTCCGGATGTTGCCGACAGGCAACGTGTATCACACGCACGAGAAATGTCCCCACTACAAGGGTGGGAGACAGGTGCACAAGTGTCTCAAATGCAGCGGATATGAAGGGGACATGTGAGGATTGTTTTTGTGTTCAGTCATATCCGCATGCAAAGCATGATGTACATGCACCGCAATCGGAGGCTCTAATTGCCACAGAAAAAGAGATGCCATTCGCTCGACAAATAAAGTATGGCCAGCGTGACACCAAGGAGAAGGTTACTGAAGAAGGACCAATTCAGGGGCGAAGTCATTAGCTCTGCGCAAAGGGAACGCTAGGCCATCATGCAAGCAAGTAGTGGTCCCAAAGCCACATGCCCCACCCCACCCCACCCCACCCCACCCCACCCCACCCCACCCCACCCCACCCCACCCCACCCCACCCCACCCCACCCCACCCCACCCCACCCCACCCCACCCCACCCCACCCCACCCCACCCCACCCCACCCCACCCCACCCCACCCCACCCCACCCCACCCCACCCCACCCCACCCCACCCCACCCCACCCCACCCCACCCCACTCCGCCTCACCGGGCCCCACCCAGCCCACCCCACCCAATATGCTGGGGCTGAGGATTGTGCTGCGTTTGTGTCGCAAGTAACCGGCAAGAAGTTGAGGCCCGTTTGTGTCGGAAGTGATCGGCGAAAGTGTGCCGCAAGTGAACGGCAGACCTAGATTGGCGTCTCGGCCCAGTTTGGTGGCATTCGCTTTCCAAGCAGAGGTCACAGTTCTTCACCATCACAAACGCATGGTTTCGCGCGAACATTTTCACGTATTTTTGTTCCATGGTATGCTGCTCGCACCGCTGTGACGCCGACGCCATGGCTGTGCCATCCCTGGAGTTGCCTCGTGCAGGCCGAAATCCGGTGTGTTAATTTGTGGCGTCCTTGAGCCACCGCTGCCTGCAATCTCGAAAGGCATTGCCCCTGGAAATGCGCTGGAAAATGGTCACAATCGCTTGGACAATTTCGGGTCATCATTGCCCTGTGCAGGACAGCGTTCGCCTCCCATGCCGGCTGATTTCCGAGGTAAGGTCTCGGGTCTGCAGGAGGGAAGGGGAAGGAAATTTGTTGCAATCGCATGGCCGGCTTTTGCTGACGCGCAGGAGCCTGTGACTTGGCCGTTGGGGAGCCCTGTTTCGCGGCTGGAGCTGCAGCTGCGCGAGGAGTTGGCGGCGCTGCGCTCGGAGCTGGCCGCGCTGGAGCCGGAGGTCAGGGAGCTTCCGCCGGCCCGGGAGCTGCGCGAGCTCCACGAGCTCCGCGAGCTCCGTGAGGTCGGGGCCCTGGATCTCCGAGAGCCGGGCCGTGCTTTGGCGCCAGTGCCGCGCAGCTCAGATAGGGAGCATCAACTCAGGGAAAGGGTGGACATCCACTCTCCGTGCCGCGCAGCAGCCAAGATTCATTCCCACATGGAGCCAGTGACGGCGACCGCGCTGCGCGCCTCACCCGAGCGAGAGCGGACTGGGACGCCGCGGCGCGTGCCCAGCAAGCGGCCCGCGGACATGCCGGAGCCCTCGCCGGTGCCTTTGACCGGGCTGCGGGACATCCAAGCAGCTCCCGTGCCAGCGCTGCCTGTTCCGCATGTGAACCAAGTCGAGGCTGGCAACGGCAAACCGTGATTGCTCAGCCGTTGCCGTGATTCGTTTTTTGGGATGGCCCTGGCAAACTTCTAGAAAGTCGGGGCTTGTGTGGAGCTTCAGTTCAGTCATTCATGAAGTGTCAACCAAACGCGACAAAAGATGCGTTCTGGTTAGTGAGGGCTTAAACCAAGCTTGGGAGACTCCCAACTCCTCCTCCATTCACAATTCCCCTTTTGTCTTCGAAGGCTTTTAGGTGGCCAAACCAGTTGTTTTAAATATGGGGGGCCAAAATACTCCTGATGTCATACAATCCTTACTGCGCAACGGCAACCACAGGGAGAAACTCACTGCGAACAAAAGATACGGAAAAGAATCAGCTTCTTTTTGAAAACCGCATTCGTCTTCTTCTTGGGTTTCTCAGGAAGGAAGTTTTTATCTCACTCCAACTTTCCCCAATGGAAGAAGGTTCCTCAGGTAACGCTGAATATTTTTTTAGGAAGAAGGAACACCAAAACAGGTCTCCAATATTCTTAATGCATCTGTTAAGATTCATTACCTGCTTCTGACACTCTGAGGTGGCCTGAACTAACTAGGTTTCCTCTGATTTTCTCCCTCCTTCTTCTTTGGCATCTTTTGGGTTTTGTGCTTTTTCTCCAGGCGGAGCTGGAGCTGGCGGAGCTGCGGGCCGCGCTGGGCGCGGAGCGGGAGCTGCGGGAGAGCCTGGCCCGGGGCTTCGCGCAGGCGGATGGGAGCAGCGGCTTCATGTGGGTATGGGTCAAAATGAAACCACCAGGACCGCAGGTTTTGGTCCATATTTGCATATTGTTCATTCCATTAGGGTACCCATTTTTGACCCACAGCCATGTGGCCGTGGTTGTCAAAGCTGTTTTGGGATCTGAGAGTAGCTTTCATTCCTTTTCAGGCGGGAGGAGCTTGGCTTGGTCTGCAAGAGTGCTTGATTGAGGTCCAACACCTTTCAAAGGCCCTGACTTCTCTGGAGAGTCCAGCCCATTTGGCCGTGGTTGTCAAAACCAATGGGACCCCATTTCTTGGGGTAGGTGAATTCACCACCCATGTTAGAACCTATTTTAGTGGGGATTGGGATGTTCACTGAGCTTGCGGGCTTTTGACCCATCGGCTTCATGTTGACCCAGATGAATCAACCCCTTGCTTATGGAAAATACGGGGTGGACACCCCTCCAAAATTGATAAATCCCCTACTAAAACCAGGGACACACCCAGATGACTTGACGGGGTTTGACTAATTTGGGGTCAACATGAAGCAGATGGATCCTAGAAGTGCGTGCGCCTGTTTCATTTCGAAAAGAAAGTTCTATTTGTGCATGGTGATGGGTGGGCAAGGAGTGTGGCCGTGAGAGAAGCTAGTGTCGGTATCATTCGGTGTCCATGATTGATCTCGAATTGAGACCACGCTGAAACCAAGTAGAACTTGGGAGTAGGTGCTGGTAGAAGTGGGGGATGGGGACGGAAGGGGGAACAGTTGGAATGCATAGTATGCTGTAGCCAATTCTTTGGCGAGGGACTGCGTCTACTTGTGCCATCATTCATTGTGGGTTACATGGAGGCTGGGCATGAAATGGGCATCTCTTTGTCTGGTGTCATACTCCCCCCCCCCAAGAAAGCAGTTGTCCATGTGAAGAGCACTGCCTCTCCTGCAAGGCCGGGCTTGTCTTCAATTCCTTCCACTCGTACACCCCACCCCACCCCACCCCACCACAAGAGGGTGTTGGAAGACTGGGGATGCCTCCAGCTCCCGCTGGTGCAGACGTCAGTGCCTGCCATCGAAGGTGGAGCGGCAGCTGCGCGCGGAAGCTGGCGCCGCGGAAGCGGTGGTGCTGCAGCAAGCGGCGCGGCAACTGCAGGAACGGGGAAAACTGGGCTACCGGGGGAGGTGTGCCGGGGAGGGGGGGGGATACAGTGGATGGTTGCGAAATCCCATTTCGCACCACCTAAGAAACCCTGGGAGAGAGATTGCCCTGTAAAAGCCAGCAAACAATGGTTTCCCGTGGTAAAACTTGGGGCAGGAATCCGTCCATGCACAGTATTATGAACCTACGATTCGCTTCATTGCCAAAAATGAAGCTTGGCCTGGGGGGGGGTTGTGAATCACAGATGGTATTTGCCAAGTTTTTGGCCTAACAGTTACCTAACAGTCAGGTATTGTTTTCTGGTTTGGGTGAATCGTCGGCCCCTTGGGGCAATCTTATGAATGGAGCCCTGGTGGGCTGGCAGCCTCAATAGAAAATGCAAGGAACATTTTTCTGTGTCGGTGCTGTAAGGCAATGAGATCATTGGGGGTGAGGAGCTTGTAGTTTTTCTTGCGTTTTTCCACAGCTTGCACTGGTTTTCGTTGGTGCGGTTCCACCAATGTGGAACGTACTTTTTGAGGAGAATTCGGCTTATTCACACCTACATTTGGGACCCTTAGGAAGAGCGGGATTAATGTTCTAGTGTCTTTGTGGTTTCCATCAAAACTGAAACCCAGGTGTTACTGGGGAGGCGCAGCCTCATAAACAATACCTACTTGTTCTTTGGATACAGCCCATGCCTGTCAATGGCCGCAAGAGTGTGAGAGGAGCTGTTAAAAGCATCAAATGACGAGCTACTGTCCTGCTTCCGGTGTTTTTGGTGGCAAGACCAGGAGCTTCATCCTTTGGAAATCCTGTAAGGCTCCAAGGCGGTCATATTTTTGTTTGCCCATGTTAGGCCGATGTGGTGGATCTTTTCGCCGTGTTTGTCAGGTGCAACCAGATGCCACACTGACCCTCGAGGCGGTAGAGGCCTTGGGGAAAATGGCCTTGAAGCCACAGCACCTTGCCGCGAAAAGATATTTTCTTTTTTATTCTTCCACAAGGCAACCTGAGGCATGCTTGTTTCCACTGGTTTCGGTTTTCCATTTGAAAGGGATACCCTTCAACCAAAGACCCACCCACGTTGGCATTCTTGCAAAGGAGTGTTTTCCAGGGCTCCCTTCCCCATTTTTTTGCAGGGATCTTTCTTTCTAGAAACCCTCCAGAAACCCAGGAAGAGAACGGATCCGGTTTTTGGAAAGAACAATGGTTGAGGATAAATGGCTGTGGGTCAAAATTTACCAACCAGGGGACCGCAGAGTTGAGTTCATATTTCCATTTACCAGGGTTGAATTTTGGGTACCCACTTTTGACCCGCAGCCAAATGGACAAGGAATCAACCCCTAGATGTTATACCAAGTTTTGCGAGGTCCTTTTTTCTTTCCCACTCAGGCCCCAGCAGCTCAACGGGCATGACCAGCTCTCACGGGTAGCTTCGGCGGCAGAGAGCCCAGCAGTTGCCACGTTTTTTGTTGTTGTTTTTTTCTTTCGGGGGGGGGGGGGTCAATGAAACACCAGCTCCATTTTTTGATGTTGGGGGAGGTGGTTTTTCAACGTCACTGCCATGGCCTTCGCCTCGTTGGCGACGGCCAGGTGCTGGCGGCGGGGCGGGCGCTGGCTGTGCAGAGCCAGGTGCTGATGCAGCGCCTGCAGACGCTGGCGCTGCACCTGGGCAGCGGGCGCCGGGTGGTGTGCTCCATGGCCCAGTCCAGGACGCGTCAGCGGCGCGCGTGTCAGCGCGCGGAGGCGTCCACTCCTTAACCGCCAAACCACCGGGCTCCAAACCACCAACCAGACAAAAGCTTAAAACAACTCCTTTTCCGTCGAGCCGAG
This sequence comes from Effrenium voratum, assembly GCA_963377175.1. Classification (NCBI taxonomy): domain Eukaryota; class Dinophyceae; order Suessiales; family Symbiodiniaceae; genus Effrenium; species Effrenium voratum. The sequence goes on along the minus strand of CAUJNA010000469.1, from coordinate 1,309,380 downwards.
CTGCAGGACCGAGGGGAAGAGCTGCTGCGCGATCTGGGGTGGCGAGTCTGGCGCCCAAGTGGCGCTTTTGGTATTTTGGAGTCCACCGGATTGAGTCCGGCAACCCATGTCTCCAGAAGTTCATGGCGTTGTTTCGAGTTTTGAAGCTCCGCAAGTGCATCAAGCCTTCCAGCCCTGAAAATCGGCAGCCCATTTAGCTGACCTTCTACACCAAGAATGCTTCTATGATGTCTTGAAGACGTCAGATGATGTTAGAAGGATTGCACCCCGATCTTAGGCATCTCGTTTGCGTCATGCTTCCTTGTTTTGGGCTTCCAGGTCTCTGCTGACTTGTCAACCTTGGGCTTTGCAACGTTTTGCATACGGCCCTCCCTCCCCCGCAAACAATGTTCGTCCAGGGTAGACAGAGGGTCCACTGCCTTGTCCAAATGGGTTTCTCCTGGGCCCACAATACATAACGTTCAACATAGCAATCAGTGTCAGGTTGAGGTATTTGTTTGGCTTGGCTTAGTATTGACTGGCTTAGTATTGCTTAGTATTGGCTGGTTAGTCCTGACTGGTTTGGCACTGGGGTAGTGTTGGTTCTAAAAAGCAGCCCCTGAGACAACTGGAGTCAGGGTCGACAGCACATTTGTTGGTCTAGAATTGGTCTAGAATTTGTTACTAATTTAGCATCCATTGGGTGCATCAGGATCTTAAATGACAGCTATGAGATCACACACACCGCCTTGCGGCGCGTGCATGAAATCTGCAAAAAGGGGAGCCTTTACCAGCCCTTGAACATCAATATGTATATCACTTACTTTGATTAAACAAAAGAAAAGGCAGCTGTCCCCAGTGGCCAAAAGACGACCGGGACCCCCCGGTTTTTCCTTCGACAAAATCCCCCCGGAAGGCCTCGGAGCTCAGGTGGGCACCGCTCAACTCCGAGGTCCCGAAGCTGGAGCATGCCCTGGCAGCGTGGCAGCGCCTCGGGTAAGCGGGGCACGGGTGTTGGTTTGCATGTGGGGCCGATCCGAATGTGAGCTTGCCAGCCCCCCCCCGTTGCCAGCACATTGACGTGTGGAGCCGGGACCAAAGGGTGATGCGAGGCTCACTGTGGGCGATGCAAAGCCCACGGTGTCTCGGTTGGCCTCCCCAGGCCGCAGCCAGGGCCCCAGAATCAGGCAGTGCGGCCCTGAAACTTTGGCCCTGAGTTGAGGTGAGTCGAAGCGGACGAGCCGATCGATGTCAATACCCTCACCTTTGAACGACTCCTTCCAGAGCAAGGGGGACTCCTTCCAGAGCCGGGGGGATGCAAGGAGCCGTGATCGCCATAGAAGAGAGAGGTTTCCCTGGCCAATCGCCGAAAAAACAACAACACAAAAACATGAGCATGGATGCGACGCCGAAATCTCGCAGGACGGATGCACAGTCGAATTCAGATGCCAATCTTGCCAGATGGTCGTCAACGCCTTTGTTGATACCTTCCAAGGCCAGGGTTGATGGAGCATGCTCCTAGATTGAGGCAGTACGTGCATTCGGCCTTTCTATGGGCCGGTCATTTCACCAGCCTCAGGACCTGCCGACGACCCAAAGATCTCAGCGGCAACAGGCGGCATGGCGGTAAATGAACCCAAACAAGAACAAAGATGACCGCCACTTATGCATGAGCATGTCTGTGAGTGTGCAGCTATTGCATTTGCGTGTGCTATTGCGTCTGCATGGGTGCTAGCTTGGATCGCAGCCCACGCTGGAAGCCCACAAGTCGGGTTGCCACAGCAAAGTCACCAGCTCATCTTTGCAGAGACGCTGCAAGCGCTGCTACAGGGAGCAAGGCGTGCCATTTGGGCATGGGTGAAAGCAAAGCCAGGATTTAGTCTTGATTCCATCTACCAGGGTTCCATTTTGGGTACCTATTTTTGACCTGCACCCATTTGCCAATGCGCGATTGGTGACGCGCCGGCTTATGCTGTCTGCCGGGGCCTCGGTGCTTCGCAAGCCTCCGCTTCCGGACTTTTTGCTGGAGTTGGCGAGGTGCTCGTGCCGGGATGTTTGGCCACGACGCAGATCCTTTTTGGCCTCGGGCTCGGCCACGTGGGTTTCCTTCTGGTCCGCAACGCCAGTCCCCTTTCCGAACATGCATGATGTGGCCGCTTCGGAATGTTTCCAGGTGCTACAGCTGTGGTGGGCCGGGTCGGGTCGGGGCCTGAGGTGCCTGAGGTGCCTGAGGGTTGGGAGGACCTGTGAGCAATGACTTGGAACCATGACGAGACATGCTCAAAGTCACGGGGTTCTTTGGGGATTTTCCTCCACAGTCGCGGGAAACTGGAAATCTTGGGAGTCTTGGCCGCGGCCGTTTTGGGCCTCAGCTGAACCTCCGGCCGCGGCCGGCGCGTGGCGCTCCAGGCGGGGCAACGAGGCCAGGTGCTCGGCTGGGCTTGTTCGGTCAGGATGGCTCAAAGCATCCTGGAGCTCCAGAAGAATGCGGTGCCCGGGCTCCCGGAGGTTTTTGTTTAGTTTAGCTGGGGTCCGCTGGGGTCCGGAGGGCTCCTTGCGCCAGTGCGGTGAGGCTCCGGATGCTGAACCTGGGAGAGGCCGGAGAGACATCGACGGGATCCACCTGGAAGGTCCTGGTGTATGACAAGTTCTGCCAGGAGCGCGGGTTGGAACACGTGTCCTCTCAAAGCCACTCTCCAGGTGTTGGCAAACCCATTGAGCGCCCTCCAGGACGTGGTGTCTTTGCTGCTAAAGGTTGGTGGCCTGAGGAATCACGGAGCCGCCTGGCGGAAAATAATGAGCGAGCTGGCCCTCTTCCGAAGGGAAGCTGACCTTTTGCCGGAAGGGGAGTTGCCAAGGCCCTGAAACTCATCAAGCAAAGCTTTGCATTGAAGGTCGAAATTCTGCGCATCGTAGAGCCCGAAAAAAAAAAAAAAAAAAAAAAAAAAAAAAAAAAAAAAAAAAAAACCTCAACCGCCCCATACTGAACGAGGTGACCTTGCACTTGAACATCAACAGCGAGCGGCTCCCCGTGGCAGATGTCCCTGCAGAGCCTCGGCGTGCATAAGGAAAACCAAGAACGTTTTCTGCTGGGAGCCTTCGAGCGTTTTCTCGAAGCAAGTTGAGGTCTACTTTGTGGAGCCCACGGAGCAGAACATCGGCAAGATCATCGAGGACCTCTCCAAGAACCTCTATGAGAGTTGCTATGCTGGGTCCTTAGTGTCTCGGGCGTTTCGGGCTTTAGTTCAAGCCCTGGCTTTTTCTGCCAGTGTCGGGCGCATCGAACGGTTTGTGTAATCCAACCTTCTGAGCTCTCCGGTGGCTGGCCAGAGGTCAAGGCCGAAACCCAACTTGGGCCCTTTCACTCCTTGACCTGAGATGGATCTTTAGGTTCACCGGTAACTCGGGGTCAACGGTTGGGCCTCATCCAGTGCACCGATGTGAGGTGAACTTTGCCAGCGCTGTGCCGAGGCGCGGAGAGGGTCCAGGAAGCCTGGGCTCGACAGAAATGGGCTGTCCTTTTTGCCAAAGAGATGAGCCAAAGGCGCCGTTGGATTTCATTTAAAAAAACAAAACGCTTGCACGGGCTCCATTTGTGGCTGGTAGGTATTGCAAGTCAAGGTGGGTGAAATCACGCCACATCACAAAACAACTTGTTTCAAACAACCAAGGAATTTCCGGATGATCCATGGCAGTTGCTTTCCGAATCAACGGCTCCTAAACATTTGCCGGCTTTCAGGTCACTGCTGGAAGACCTGGCGAAGAATGCAGTGGAGACCGGCGGCGCTCAGAAGGCCGAAGAACATCATGGAACTCAAAATTCGATGGGTGTTCCGGTGGCTTCCCTGAAGCGCCCTCAACAAGACCCCCAAAATATGAGCACCTGGTGCAGCCAGGGATTGTTGCCTTTATCTTCTTGGCCATCTGTGAAGCAAAACACGTCAAGTGCGTAGCGGGTGTTATGATTCCCTGATGCAAATTCTGAGTGAACCCCGTCTGGGATCATCTTCAAAGGGGAAACAAAAGAACGTGGAATGACGCAGATGGAAGCAGCCCCCTTCGCCAGGTCGCTGGGGTGTTCGATAGATACATCTCCTTCGTGTCCCTTTCGCCGACCTTGTTCTCGCTGAACTTGCCCGCGGCAGCTCGGACCGCTCAATGACTGATCGCGAGCCATGCAAAAGGAGCCCGCATTTGCCGAACCGAGGCGTACATGACTCTGAACAGCACTCAGCTGGAAGAGCGGGTCATGCGACAGCAGCCCTGGCCGAAGCTGAGATGTTTGCCGGTCTTGCAGTGCTGGGAGGGCATTGAAGTTGCATTTATGTCAAGTTTGAGAGGGAAAGGACAGATTGCAGGTTCATTGCGCTTTTTCATGTTGAGGACGCTCCTTGTTTTGGGGATTTTGGGGATTTTGAAGGGACTGACAGGAAACCATGTATATTTGTAGGTATATTTTGGGTACGCTTCAATGGCACGTGCACGATAGTTTGAGGAACAATTCCAGATCAAAGTCTTTGCCTTTTACTTTTGAAGGGAGCTGGTATCCAAGCCCTTCCCAGCGCAAAGGCCAAGACAACAGTGGGAACAAGCAACCGAAAGGAGGAACAACGATACAATAAAAAACAATTGCACAAACCAGATCACAGAAAGTGAGCAGAAATGAACAAAGTAAACAAGAAAAACAAACAACAAACACAAAAACAACCAGGAAAAAACAAGCGACATACGGACATTGTGGCCGATATTATTCTCCAGGAAGCTGGTTTCCTTTGCCCTTCCCAGCTCAAGAGCTAAGACCAACCCCCCCGCCTTGGCAACACCAAATTTAGAGCTTTAGAATTTCCATCTCAAAGGCTAAGACCAAGTTAGCTCAAACCACAGAATGTTTCTCACTTTTTTTTTTTTTTTTGGGGGGGGGGGTAGTGTGTGTTTTTGGGTTCTATTTGGGTTCTCATTCAATATTTTTTCGACGAAGTGGTGAAAGGTACATCGAGCGGATCGTGGATGGCTTGCTTTCTGTAGTCGCCACCATGCGGGTCCTGCCGGTGCTCCGCTGCCCCCCGGGCGAAGCTGCGCAGATGATCGCGGAGAGGTTAGAGGACGGACCGCAGATCCGGCGCAGCCTACCTGCGGCAAGGAAGGCTTTGATACTGTTCTAAGGGTACCTTTCAATTCCATTCTTTCCAGGGCTCCTTCTTTCCAGAAAACCTCCGGAAACGCAGGGGAAACAGCTGGTTTTGAGAAAGGACGATGGTGGAAAAGAATGGGGAATCAACCCCTAGGACTGTGGATGGATGCACCACATGGTGCTGGCAAGAAGCTTTCGAAGTGATTTTTCCTCCATGGCGGGTAAACACAGTCTTCCAGTGTGGATATTAGGCATGTTTGTCGAGTCTCGAGAAAGCACAATTGAACTCAAGCGCTGCCGGCAGTGTTTGGGTAACAGCGGATTTTTTTGCTTCTGGGTATGCGTGCGCACTGGCACGCAGGATAAGTTCCTTTCATAGGGTGGGGTATGCTTCAAATGCTGGGTTAACAAAATGGTCGGTCAAGAAAGTTAGAAGGAACTTTCGTGGTACGGCAGCAAATTGACAGCTAGCGCTCTCACAGATAGCACGCACGCGTGCGCGTGCGGCGAGAGCAACCCTTTGCTGGTTTGATTTCATGGGATGGTCGAAAGTTGCCTGCTTGTTGACGCGCTTTTGCATAGTCACTGGTCATGCGCAGATTTCGTGGCAGTCGCAGCGTTGTCGCAGGCGCAGGTTTCCTGCACGCGCAACATTTTTGCAAGGGCAGGTGCGGATTTCAGAGGTGGGGACAATCAGGGTGTACGTGCGCCTGGCTGGTCTTCGGGCCGGAGGAGGCATTGACATGCGCGCCCGGCCCTGCCCACGATCCGAAGTTAGTTTGCGCCTTCAACGCGGTCTTGTCACGCCAACAGAGGCGGAAAACATAGAGGGAACAAGAAAGAAAGACAAATAAAGAAAAAAGAAAGAAAAAGAAAGAAAGAAAGAAAGGAAGGAAGAAAGAAAGAAAGAAAGAGAGAGAAAGCAAAAAACAGAGAAATAAAGAAATACAGAAATACAGAAAGAAAGAAAGAAAGAAAGAAAAAAAGAAAGAAAGAAAGAAAGAAATAAAGAAAGAAATAAAGAAAGAAATAAAGAAAGAAATAAAGAAAGAGAAAGAACTAAAGAAAGAAAGAAAGACAGAAAGAAAGAAAGAAAGAAAGAAAGAAAGAAAGAAAGACAGAAACAAAAGAAAGAAAGAAAGAAAGAAAGAAAGAAAGAAAGAAAGAAAGAAAGAAAGAAAGAAAGAAAGAAAGAAATAAAGAAAGAAATAAAGAAAGAAGGAAAGAAGGAAAGAAAGAAAGAAAGAAAGAAAGAAAGAAAGAAAGAAAGAATTGAAAGAAAGAGAGAGAAAGCAAAAAAGAGATAAATAAAGAAATACAGAAAGAAAAAAAAATAAAAGAAAGAAATAAAGAAAGAAATAAAGAAAGAGAAATAACTAAAGAAAGAAAGAAGGAAAGAAGGAAAAGAAAGAAAGAAAGAAAGAAAGAAAGAAAGAAAGAAAGAAAGAAAGAAAGAAGGAAAGAAAGAAAAAAAGAAAGAAAGAAAGAGAAAGAACTAAAGAAAGAAAGAAAGACAGAAAGAAAGAAAGAAAGAAAGAAAGAAAGAAAGAAAGAAAGAAAGACAGAAACACAAGAAAGAAAGAAAGAAAGAAAGAAATAAAGAAAGAAATAAAGAAAGAAATAAAGAAAGAGAAAGAACTAAAGAAAGAAAGAAAGACAGAAAGAAAGAAAGAAAGAAAGAAAGAAAGAAAGAAAGAAAGACAGAAACAAAAGAAAGAAAGAAAGAAAGAAAGAAAGAAAGAAAGAAAGAAAGAAAGAAAGAAAGAAAGAAATAAAGAAAGAAATAAAGAAAGAAGGAAAGAAGGAAAGAAAGAAAGAAAGAAAGAAAGAAAGAAAGAAAGAAAGAAAGAATTGAAAGAAAGAGAGAGAAAGCAAAAAAGAGATAAATAAAGAAATACAGAAAGAAAAAAAAATAAAGGAAAGAAAGAAAGAAAGAAAGAAAGAAAGAAAGAAAGAGAAAGAAAGAAATAAAGAAAGAAGGAAAGAAGGAAAGAAAGAAAGAAAGAAAGAAAGAAAGAAATAAAGAAAGAAAGAAAGAGATAAAGCAAAAAAGAGAGACATAAAGAAAGAAAGAAAGAAAGAAAAAGAACGAAAGAAAGAAAGAACGAAAGAAAGAAAGAAAGAAGGAAATAAAGAAAGAAAAATACAGAAAGAAAAATACAGAAAGAAAAATACAGAAAGAAAGAAATAAAGAAAGAAAAATAAATAAAGAAGGAAAGAAAGAAAGAAAAGAAAGAAAGAAAGAAAGAAAGAGAGAGAAAGAAAGAAACATACAGAAATAATAGAGGACAAATACTTTTGTTTCCATATTTTGTGAAGCTTTCGCCCACCGGCTTTCCGGGCTGTGGAAAATGGAATGGACAATTGCATTCTCATCTTATGTTCTTCAAGTTTAGGCGGCATGTCCTTTTTCTGCTTTTGCTTAATATAATCCTATTTATTTGTACAGGATTTAATATTTATTGTTGGACTGGAATTTTCTTCTCATAGTTTTTTTTTTTTTTTTTTTTTTTTTTTTTTTTTTTTTTTATTTTTTTTTATTATTTCATCTTAATTTATTATTTATTTATAGTTTCATGTTTGGTCTAGAGATTTATTAAGAGAATTAACTTAAACATATGAAGTCTTATTAATAATCTTTTTTGTGAATTAACCTTTGCTAATACGCTTCTTTTATCCAATGCTGCTATATCTCTAGGAAATGCTTTTATTAATAACGCAATTTCATCAGAATATTTTTTGTCTTCTCTTTATTATGGTCATTCCTTTTGTCTTCTCTTTTTTAGTTTGCAGATTAAATAATTTCGCATTCTCGCATTACCAATTAATGATTCACTTTATTCTTGTCCTTTAACAAAATCATTTCTTACATTTCTTTCTTCTATCTATTAGTCTTCTTCTTCAAATTCTTCTCTTTTGGAGTTGTAATGACATGCCTTTTATCTTGTTTGTCTTTTTCATATGTCATCTCATTCTATTTCCGGGAGATCCGGCGGGGATAATATCCCTTTTCCCTTATTTTCAAGCTATTTTATTATGGATACTATCCTTTATTTTGCTTTATTGTTGGTTTTCTCTCTATTCCTTTCCATCCCTTCCATCCTCAGCTTCCAGGATATTGAAGAAGCCGGTGTGTGTTCAGAGAATCAAATCCGCGCTTTCTTGGCCAATGTGAACTTGGGGCCTTGTTTTAGTGGGCCGGGCCATTTGCAGCGTGATTTGTGTGTGGAGCATAAAGCCACGAGTCGGGAGGCTTGTTTGTGTGCGAGTGCCCAAGAGATCGGCGCTCGCTCTCGGAAAGGCGCGGGTGTTGTCCCGTGGCCCTGGTTGGCTTTGGGAGAAGGGTGTGCGATGGGGGTTGGCGCAGCCCATAGGCGTCCTTTTCGGTTGGCTTGATTGGAACATAGAGGGCGATTCCTGTTTTTTTTCCCCCCTTTTTTTTCCTGTTTTTTTTTTTTTTTTTTCCTTTTTTTTTTTCTGGTGGTTCAATCATCCACCAGGGCCATCTATTTTCCTAACAGGACACCTATATGGGTATGGTTCTCTGCCGAGCGAAAGCCATGGTAAAGGTCCGCAAGACTTGGGGATCCAAGTCTTAGTTCAGCTTTTGGAGGTCTAGTCAAATATGCAGCTTGGAAAATCGAGGGCCGTACCTGGTGGTCCAATCCTCCACCACCATCTCTTTTTTCCCTGGAGAAGGACACCTGCAGGGTCCTTCACCAGGGCCTCCCTTTGACTTCCCTTGCGGCGGAAGCCCCGGCGGAAGTCGATCCCGGCCCGGCCGAGAGTCGCCAGGAGCGGATCCGGGAGCTGCTGAGCAAAGGCGCCGTGGCCGCGGAGCTCTTCGCGGCCCGGGGCGCGGAGGCGCCCGCCGCCGGACGCGACGCGGCCTCGAAGGGGGGCCTGGGGGGGAATGTTTTCTGGTTGATTTTTTAAGCCCTGGTTGATTTTGATTGGGGGGTATCCCCTTTTAGCGGAAGGATTCAGACCACTTTTGGGACTCATCACTTTTGGAGAGAACACCCTAAGAATGGGGCGGGTTTGTTTATCCTGGGTCAACATTATGGGGTGACGCAGAGGGCCCGTAGGAAAATGGGCCACCTGGTCACCTCGGCGGTGAAGCCGCGAGGCAAGCGATCTCTTCAAGACAGAGAGTGCCGAAGGATGTTTCGAAAAGATGTGAAGACGGGGCCAGGAATCACGATCAAGTGTGCGAACAGCTTCTCTTCGAGGGAGGTGCTTGAAACTGGCCAAGTTTCCCTTCCCACTCGCCCGAAGGTTGAAAGAATCCCACAACTCCAAGGGTTGCACAACGATCCAACGAAACTGCTAATTAAACTGAAGGCTGGAGGACCCTCGCTTCCTATGCGGCCCGGCGCTTGTGAAGCGTTTTTTTTGTTGCTGGGCATCGTTACTATCAGCTGACTACCCTGGATGTTGTGCCGGGCTGGCCGTTCTGGATGGCCACCAGACAGAACGCGCAAGATTGGTTTGCTTTTGTGATGAGGGTTGTGTATATATATATATATATATATATCTATTTAAACACACACACACACACATATATATATATATATATTAATATATACGCATGTGTATATACATAAAGCAATATATATATATATATATATGTAGAAAGGTGTTCATCAAGCCCGCGATTCCACGGCTTCCCAAAAGCTGCCTTATTCTATATGGTGGCCTTGGCGTCCTGCTTGACGCTCACTTCCTCGTTCGCTCACTCGTCCATTGGTCACCGGGCCGTTGCCGTCACGCATCGGCCCCTGGGAAGCCGAGGCCCGCTGCTAGTACTTCTGGACCGGGATGTTGCCTGAGGCTCAGTCTACGAAGCCTTTGAGGTTTTCTGACTCGAGTCCGCGCGTTTTCAACGAGGACCTGGTGACCATGCTGAGCCACACCTGGACTTACCAGGCGTCCTTGCTTGGGCTCTGGGCGTTCGTGAGCAATAGGATCCTCAGCCAATCCGGCTGCGCTAAACCGAGTCTTGCCACAACGCTTGTTACGGTGCTTGGCAGGATTGCCTTGTAACTATGCTGGGTTCCTGAGCTGCGACTTCTTCATCTTCTGCCTTTGCCAAGCCCCGAAAATGCTAGCATGAAGTAGCATTCTCTGACTTTTCTCAGCTTCTCAAGCTGGCGACCCGGCAGCTGAGTTCACAGAAAAAGCGGCCGTATGTTCAGGCAATGGTTCACGACGTCTTGGGCATGAAGCTCAACAAGATGCAGGCTGCAGTCAACTTTCCGAGAGGATTTGAGAGCATCACAGACATCTCCCAGACGACCGTGGCCGTGGTATGACATGCGTTCTTCCCAGTGAAGGGAAAGTCGAGGAAGCGAACTGATTGGGGCCCCAGGCATGCAAAGCTGGATCCCAGGAGAAGAGTCCAGGGGCCCTGTAGCCTGCCACGCAGGTGCCGGTGGAGAGTGAAGATGCATCGGCACCTCCAAAAGCTAGGCCTGGAGCTGCACGTCTCCTTCTGTTCATTTGTTTTTGGCACCTTGCAAAGTGCTGCATGATGTGACCTGACTAATTCTATATCACGAGCTCATTCAGGTCTGCGAACCATGGTCATGTGTTGCAGAGTTTACGTCGCAGGACGTACGATGTCGATGACCAGGACAGCTTCTGGACAGCCCACGCGGGCGAGCAGTTCCCGGACGTCCTCAACGCAGACGCCTGGACGCATGCGCCAGAGGGGGTTGCCGGGTGGATGTGCGAGGGTGGAAACTGGGGCACTGGAAGATCGCAAACTCACCCTCTTTGCTTCATACTGAGCCCGCCAAGTGTTCGGCGGATAGTGTGCGCAGACAAACAAGCCCACAGTGTTACATACACACGCATGTATCCATTTTTCATGGGCATGAGTATCAGACATACCGTATACAGTTCGCGCCGTGAGGTCCCGAAGGCCATCGAGGCTCGCGGGCCCCCGGGTGCGGGCCAGCGCGCTCCATGTGTTTGGGTTGATTGGGTGTGGAGCTTTGACATGTTCCAAAGGTCTATTTCCAGTGGAGGGTTTCTGGGACTCATTTTGTTTGAAGAACAGGTATTGGGTCACCGGCCAGGAGTTCGAAAAGAAGAGAGCCGAGATGGCGAGCTCTAGCGGGGAGGACTTTGCTTTGTCGAATTCATCCGGTCTCGCGCTGTTTGGGGCTCGCTTCAGGTTCCTTACGCACGCTAAGGTTCAGGTAGCTCTAAATTGGTGGTTTGGTTTTGGTGGTTAAGGAGGGGTTTCCCACCAACCCTCTACAAAAGGCAGGGAATGCTGAAGTTCGCTTTGCAGCTTGCAGCGTTTTTGGCCCTCACGCAGGATGGCGCGCAAGCCCTGGCGCCGGGGCTCGCAGCGGCCATCAATGCTCTGCCAGAGATGCGCCTCGGACAGCAGGAATTTCATCCGTGCGGCATCTGAAAGCGCCGCGGCAGGCCAGCATTCGGCTTGATTGTCTCTAGCACACCTGGGGTTGGGGATTTGTTTTCTTCAGAGGTCTCCCTGGTTGCAGTGAAGCTTTGTTTTCTTCTTTTTACAGTTGTGCTGAAGTGTGTAAGGACGGAGAAGAAACGCAGCATCGTTTCTCGGCAGCATGTGGAGCATGGTCAGCGAAAGACAGCATGTGGAAGCCAACGCAGATCCGAACTCAGGACATGCACACGAATATCGCGCATGCGCTGGTGGCAGAAGTAAAAGCACGCGAGCTTGACAGGCGCGCGCAGCTCACCACGACTGGTGGTAGCGATTAACAAAGCGTCTTTTTTGGGACGCAGAGGGGCCTGCCGAGGTAGTTGTCCTCTTTGGCCCTCGTTTGAATGGCCTTTCCCTAGGAAGCCTTAAACGTCAAAATTCAAGTGTAGTCTGAGGAGAGCGCAGGACAAATGTATGTTTTCGGAGCTCCTGGCTTCGTATTCATATTCCACCCTGCTTTGGTACTGCCCAGTGCTGTGTACGCTGTGTATTGGTTTTGTTTTGATAGCCGAATGCAGGTACTACGAGCTGGAGGATCAGCTGCCTTCGCAGTCATTAGGGACCTCTTTGTCTCAACTGGACGACTCGCCTGCACTGACGAGCTTAATGTCAACCTTCAAGTGGAGAATTCAACGGTAAAAGCGGGATGTCTCGGGTTAGTCTCGTCCTCCTAGTAATCGGAAGTCATTCAGCTTGGGTGACGGAAGCTTTTGGTCCGAGACACTCACTGCAGCTTTTGGCCTCCGCCTGCCGAGGAACAGCTGCTGAATGGCTCGCAGAAGGGCACGTTGGCGGACAAGCTCCGAGATGCTCGGCTTGTCAAGTAGCAAGCAGCGAGGTCTCAGCTTGCATGTGCCTAGGCCATCATGGTGCTTGTGGAGAGCTTAGCCTGAAAGCCTTGCACGGAGCAAAACACACCCGTTGATGTGTGGCCAGTTGGTTCGAAGCCGAGGTTCTGACGAAACCCACGATCTCACAGCAGCAGCTGCAAAGTTTGATCGAGGCTTTTGAGGGCATGGGCGGCGATGCCTCTGGCGTGAGATATCTGCAGCTTGACGCTTTCCGCTTGAGCAAACTCCGAATCGGAGCTCATAGGTCAGGACGTGCTTGCAGCTTGCGCAGGCTACTTGCAGAGAGACACGCGGAGGCCCACACGAAGGCACACACAGACACAGACCCACATGCAGGCGCGCACGCACAGAGACACACACACACACAGAACCACACACAGAAACACAACACGCGCACAAGCGCCCACGAGCACGCACACAGAAACAAGCAACCAAACAAACAAACAGGCAAGCAAGCAAGCAAGCAAGCAAGCAAGCAAACACAGACACACAGACACACAGACACACACACACAGACACACAGACACACAGACACACAGACACACGGACACACACACACACACACAAACACACTCACAGTACACCCACACACACACAACCACACACACACACAAACAAGCACAACACAAACACACAAACCCACGCAAACCCACGCAAACACACGCAAGGACACGCAACCACACGCAAACACGAAAGCACACGCAAACACACGCAGACACGCGCAAACAAACGCAAACACCTGCAAAGACAGGCAAAAACACGCAAACATTCGCAAACACGCGCAAACACGCACACGGGCCAAATTGACGAGTGTCTTGTTTCCACTTCTTTGCCGTTTGGCAACTTCCACTTGAGCTGGACTTGCATGCGAGAAATGATTGTTTTTCGAGGTTCGGGGCATTGGAAGTCGCAATCCTCGATAGCGCTAGAGGCCGAAGCGGCCTAGGTGTGTTTCCAAGCAGCCTTTCAGGGCCTCCGTTGATGGAAATAGCCTTTGCCACGGGATCCTTCACTTGTGTCTAGACTCTTGTTTGCACTGAGGCAATATTTGCAAAGCATTCGAAATATGGCGATGCCCAGCACCACCACAACGACATCAGGCAGGGACGCTAGGGTGTCACGTTACTTCGCTGAAAGGACAAGGGGTCTTGCTGCATGCTGGGCCAATCAAGCCTGATGTTTGTAAATCCTGCAATGCTTGGCAGAGGGTTTGCCTTCCGGTATGACGAGCATTCGCCATGAATTTCTCAATGATTGGTTTGTGGCCTTTGCGCTGGTCGACTGCTTGCTTGCCTCCACTTTGACGCTCGCAGCGGGCTCGGTCCAATGGATCCGATCCGGAGGGTAGCCAGCCAGCGACCCAAGCCAAAGAGTCAGCGAGCGAGAACTCAATGCGCCCGAAATCTGAAACCCCCGCCACAGATCCTAAGGAGGGACACAAGGCATAGGTGTGCTTTCTAGTCCGTTTGTGTTTGATGTATCAGCGCCGTCACCATAGGTGTCCTTTTGTTAGATTTGGTAAAAGTAGATGGGTTCCACTGGTCTCGATGGGGTTTGTTCCATTTACCAGGGAAACCCATCTATGTTTCCACAAGGCCACCTATGGCCGTCACGTTTTTGCCACAGCGGCAATTGTCAGGTCCGCTGGGTGGTGTTGCTGCCGGCACGCTGGCTGGCGCCTTTGGGGGCCTGGCCGATCGCTTCATGGCCACAGGCGATGCCTTGCCCCTTGGACCCTGGACTGAGGTGGGTTAGGCCAGCTAGGTCCCCCAGCTAGGTGCCCTTTTTACCAACTTTTTTGGGGGGAGGGTTTTTCTTTCTAAAATAGACTGCAGAAAAAGAAGGGTACCCTCATTCTAACCTCTCTACTGGAGAGCCTCTGGAGTCGCCGGGTTTTCCTCAAAGCGCCGCTTCTGAGGCTCGCCGCCGGGATGAGCGGAATCAAGCCACTCGGGGTGTTTTGAATGGGTTTAGGTGTTTGGGCACCTGGCTCATGTTCCCCTACAACTCAGCGGCACTTCATGTCAAGCATCTGAGGAACATTGTGGCCTCCAAGAAGGAGCTCGTCACTTGCCGCCTGGCTGCGTTGGTGGGGTCTGCAACATACATGCCTGAGATGCTGGAGCTAGATCAGGATTGGTAGGTTTCAGATGCCACACCAGTTCCTCAGCCGCTGCAGGTCAAATCGTTGAGGCTTTAATGGAGCAGAAGCCGGGGGGAATCACTGAGAACTATTTGTACCTCGACCCGAAGGCGGGGCAAAACTTCGACTTGGCTGCAGGTGGCTGACGGCTCACACGACAAGTGCACACCATCTTCAGGCTCCCGCCACTGCGCGGGGCGCGGATGTGCCGCGCATCAGGGCGCCCTTTAGAAGAGCGATGGCCTTCGCCGGGTGCTCAAGGGGCAACAGGGTCCTGGCCAGTCGCTTTGCTTTGGGAAAAAGGGGAGTGCGGTGGCCAGGCAGGAGGGCAAGGGAAAGAGCCATAGAATGGGAGAAAGCGCATGCAACTGATGCGGTCCCTCTGCTTTGGTGGTGGCATGCCGTTCTGGCAGTGAATCCTGCTGGTGGCGCATATTTCACGGGCCAACCTTGTGCTGAGGGTGTACTCTTTCCTTCAGTCAGTGTGCGTGTGTGTGTGTTGTGTGTGTGTGTGTGCGTGTGAGGGTGCCTCTTCAGGTAGGTTTGACCAGAACAACTACTGCACACATTTCTTGCTTGTTTTGACACACATCCAGATTTCCCAACGGGGAAATCGTGAGGTTGTGGGCGGTGGGAACTATGTGGAGTACCAGGCTCTGCAAGATTGGGCTCAGAACTCCGGTCGGCAGGCGGGCAGCACAGAAGTTATGATCGCAGCCTTGCGAGAGAGCAGCTCCTGATCAATGAGCTCCTCTTCCCCTCAAGGTCAAAGAAAACTGCTTCTGAATCATACATATCTCCCGGCACAAGCCTTGCTTCCAACAGGTGTAGGCCTAGGCAAGGTCTACAGCTAGGGCATGCATAGGCCTGGCCAGGACTAGCCCGCTCTGCCGACCCTCCTTCCGTAGGCCTAGCCAACCCCCTTCCGTAGGCCTAGCCAAGGAACTACCGACCCCCTTCCGTAGGCCTGGCCAAGGCCTACCGACCCTCTGCGGAAGACCTCAGCCCGTATGCATGCAATGTGATGTAAGGTAAGGTGAGGTAGCGTATGTAATCATGTACTTATCATGTACTTATGTCTGTATGTATGTATGTATGTCTGTATGTAATGTAATGTAATGTAATGTAGTGTAATGTAATGTAAGTAATGTAATGTAATGTAATGTATGTATGTATGTATGTATGTATGTATGTATGTATGTATGTATGTATGTATGTAATGTAATGTAATGTAATGTAATGTACTGTACTGTAATGTAATGTAATGTAATGTAATGCAATGTAATGAAAATGTGTGTATGTATGTATGTATGTATGTATGTATGTATGTATGTATGTATGTATGTATGTATGTATGTATGTATGTATGTATGTATGTATGTATGTATGTATGTATGTATGTAATGTAATGTAATGTATGTATGTATGTATGTATGTATGTATGTATGTATGTATGTATGTATGTATGTATGTATGTATGTATGTATGTATGTATGTATGTATGTATGTATGTATGTATGTATGTATGTATGTATGTATGTATGTATGTATGTATGTATGTATGTAATGTATGTATGTATGTATGTATGTATGTATGTATGTATGTATGTATGTATGTATGTATGTATGTATGTATGTATGTATGTATGTATGTATGTATGTATGTATGTATGTATGTATGTATGTATGTATGTATGTATGTATGTATGTATGTATGTATGTAATGTATGTATGTATGTATGTATGTATGTATGTATGTATGTATGTATGTATGTATGTATGTATGTATGTATGTATGTATGTATGTATGTATGTATGTATGTATGTAATGTATGTATGTATGTATGTATGTATGTATGTATGTATGTATGTATGTATGTATGTATGTATGTATGTATGTATGTATGTATGTATGTATGTATGTATGTATGTATGTATGTATGTATGTATGTATGTATGTATGTATGTATGTATGTATGTATGTATGTATGTGTATGTATGTATGTATGTATGTATGTATGTATGTATGTATGTATGTATGTATGTATGTATGTATGTATGTATGTATGTATGTATGTATGTATGTATGTATGTATGTATGTAATGTATGTGTATGTATGTATGTATGTATGTAATGTATGTATGTATGTATGTATGTATGTATGTATGTATGTAATGTATGTATGTATGTATGTATGTATGTATGTATGTATGTATGTATGTATGTAATGTAATGTAATGTAATGTATGTAATGTAATGTAATGTAATGTAATGTAATGTATGTAATGTATGTATGTATGTATGTATGTAATGTATGTAATGTATGTATGTATGTATGTATGTATGTATGTATGTATGTATGTATGTATGTATGTATGTATGTATGTATGTATGTATGTATGTATGTATGTATGTATGTATGTATGTATGTATGTATGTATGTATGTATGTATGTATGTATGTATGTATGTATGTATGTATGTATGTATGTATGTATGTATGTATGTATGTATGTATGTATGTATGTATGTATGTATGTATGTATGTATGTATGTATGTATGTATGTATGTATGTATGTATGTATGTATGTATGTATGTATGTATGTATGTATGTATGTATGTATGTATGTATGTATGTATGTATGTATGTATGTATGTATGTATGTATGTATGTATGTATGTATGTATGTATGTATGTATGTATGTATGTATGTATGTATGTATGTATGTATGTATGTATGTATGTATGTATGTATGTATGTATGTATGTATGTATGTAATGTAATGTATGTATGTATGTATGTATGTATGTATGTATGTATGTATGTATGTATGTATGTATGTATGTATGTATGTATGTATGTATGTATGTATGTATGTATGTATGTATGTATGTATGTATGTATGTATGTATGTATGTATGTATGTATGTATGTATGTATGTATGTATGTATGTATGTATGTATGTATGTATGTATGTATGTATGTATGTATGTATGTATGTATGTATGTATGTATGTATGTATGTATGTATGTATGTATGTATGTATGTATGTATGTAATGTATGTATGTATGTATGTATGTATGTATGTATGTATGTATGTATGTATGTATGTATGTATGTATGTATGTATGTATGTATGTATGTATGTATGTATGTAATGTATGTATGTATGTATGTATGTATGTATGTATGTATGTATGTATGTATGTATGTATGTATGTATGTATGTATGTATGTAATGTATGTATGTATGTATGTATGTAATGTAATGTAATGTAATGTAATGTAATGTAATGTAATGTATGTATGTAATGTATGTATGTATGTATGTAATGTAATGTAATGTAATGTAATGTAATGTAATGTAATGTAATGTAATGTAATGTAATGTAATGTAATGTATGTATGTATGTATGTATGTATGTATGTATGTATGTATGTATGTATGTATGTATGTATGTAATGTATGTATGTATGTATGTATGTATGTAATGTATGTATGGATGTATGTATGTATGCAATGTAATTTAATGTAATGTAATGTATTGTAATGTAATGTAAAGTATGTATGTATGTATGTATGCATGTGTGTGTATGTAATGTATGTAATGTAATGTAACGTAATGTAGTGTAGTGTAGTGTAGTGTAGTGTAGTGCAATGCAATGTATATATATGTATGTATGCATGTGTGAATGTAATGTAATGTAACGCGATGTAATGTAATGTGATGAAATGTAATGAAATGCGATGCAGTGCAATGCAATGCGATGTAAAGTAATGTATTGTAAATTGACGTACTGTAATGTATGTATGCATCTATGTACGCGTGTGGTTTGTATGTACGTTTGTTTGTATGTAGATCTGTATGTATGTAATGTAATGCAGTGGAATACAGTAATGTAATGTAATGTAATGTATTGTAATGTATTGTAATGTATTGTAATGTCGGCATGCATGTATGCATGCATGTTTGTTATGTATGTATGCATGTTGTATCTGTGTGTACGTATGTATGCAAAGTATTCATGTATGTATGTATGTACTGTCTTGTATTGTATTGCGTTGTTTTGTCTTGTATTGTATTGTACTTGTATGTATGTATGTATGTGTGTATGTATGTATGTATGTATGTATGTATGCATGCATGCATGTAATGTCTGTTTTTAATGTATATATGTAATGTAACGTAGTGTACTGCAATGTAATGAAATGTAGTGTCGCGTAGTGTAGTGTAGTATATGTATGTATGTGTTTTTCTTGCTATGAGCGCGTATATGTATGTATGTATGTATGTATGTATATACGTACGTACGTACGTACGTACGTACGTATGTATGTATGTATGTATGTATGTATGTATGTATGTATGTATGTATGTAATGTATGTGATGTATGTATGTATGTGTGTATGTATGTATGCATGTGTGTATGTATGATATGTATGTATGTATGTATGAATGTATGAATGTATGAATGTATGCATGCATGTACGTATGTATGTATGTATGTATGTATGTAATGTGCGCACTGTACGTATGTATGCATGCATGCATTCATGCATGTGTACATGTATGTATGTATGTATGTATGTATGTATGTATGCATGTATGTATGTATGTAATGTATGTATGTTTGCAATGTAATGTAATGTAATGTAATGTGATGTGATGTGATGTGATGTGATGTGATGTAATGTACGTATGTATGTGTGTACGTATGTACGCACGTACGTACGTATGTATGTATGGTGTGGTATGGTATGGTATGGTATGGTATGGTGTGTATGCATGTATGTATGTATGTATGATATGTATGTATGTGTGTATGTATGTAATTATGTAATGTACGTATGTATGTATGTATGTAGTTATGTAATGTATGTCTGTATGTGTGTAATGTAATTTAATGAAATGTAATGAAATTTATGATACTGTAGTGTAATGTAATGTATGTATGTGTGTATTTAATTATGTAATGTATAGATGTACGTAGATATATACATATGTATGTATGTATGTATGTATGTATGTATGTATGTATGTATGTATGTATGTATGTATGTATGTATGTATGTATGTATGTATGTATGTATGTATGTACTGTATGTGTGTAATGTAATGTAATGTCATGTCATGTCATGTCATGTCATGTCATGTCATGTAGTGTGTGTATGTAGGTATGCGTCCATATATGTGGGTATGTGTGTGTATGTATGTATCCATGTATGTGTTTTGTGTGATGTAACATGTTGCAATAAAACGCAATGTACTGTAATGTGATGCAATGTAATGTGTTGTAACATGCTGTACTGTAACGTAACGTATGTATGGAATGTAATGCGGTGTAATGTAATGGAGTGGAACGGAACGCAATGGAATGTAGTGTATGCATGTGTGTGTATGCACGCATGCATGCATGCATGCATGCATGCAATTATGTATGTATGCATAAATGCGTGTATGCATGTATGCATGTATGTGTGTATCTGTGTTTGCATGTATGTGGTTATGTTTGTATGTACGTATGTACGTACACACGTATGCAAGCCGCCCAGACAGATTGCGCTAAGCTATGAATTGCCTCTCCAAACGAGGCCTCGCATTGCCTGCATTTTGCTCTCACATGAGCGCAACAAATACTGCAACGCAGGCGTTGCATGTCAAGATGCGCCGTTGCCGTGCGCGACTCATTCTTGCCCCCGGATATAGTCTCCTGCGGTTCCTTCGAGCGTTCCGTTTGCTAGCGGCGTGCTACCTGCACGCTTGTCCCCGGCCGGCTGATTTCGCGCGTTCTGGATCGCTTTTTGCGATTTTCCTTTTGGCCCTGCCTAGGCCTACCCACGGGGTCCCCGTAGCCCTACACTAGGCCTGTCGAACCCCATCACGTAGCCCTCTTCTGGGCTGAGCCCTGTCTGTGGGCCTGCTCTTGGCCTGCTGTAGGACCAACGTAGAACCTCGTCTAGCGTCTACCGAACGCCTACAGAAGGCATAGGCCTACCAACATCCTTGCCTAGGGCCTACCCAAGGCCTACACACCTCTCTGCCTACGCCCTCTCATGGGCCTATCTTGCCTGGACCCTCCTATAGGCCTACCAACCCCCTTGCCTGGACCCTACAACAGGCCTACGCGCAGCCTTCCCTTCGGGAGATCTATGCCTTCTGAATTGGGCAGCCCAGTTGATCATTCAACTTGAGTTTGAGTATCGACAAGCTAGCAACGTCTCATGAATACATTTGGCCCCAAACATGTTTGCCTTTTCATTGGGTTTGACTGGGGTTGGGGTGCTCGGCGGCCCAGGGACAGAGAACCAGAGAACCAGAAAGGGCATGCTTCACGGAGCAACTGGCTAGGAAGCGGATGCCTCGCAATGGGGATCATGGTTCTTGGTGGCTCCCAGCCATCCCCTTAGCCTTTTAGCCTTTTGGTGTTTAGTGGTCCCATTTGACCCACTAAAAGTTCGTCACTTTTAGCGAGGGATCTGATAACGGACAGCCCAGGCTTTGAATCGCGGCAAAACAGGCAGGCAGCACCCCCAACAGCAAGCCCCCAGAGCTTTCTGCTCCGGGAGCTGCTCCAGGAGCTTTTCCGGAGCTTTGCGGGACTTCTGTCTGAAACGGAAGGTTGCCGATCAGCTCACAAAACCCCATCCCGAGAGGGCCACCAAAGGTTTTTTTTGGGGGGGGGAGAAATGTACTATCAGGTGACCTATGGCTCCACCGATATGGTCTCACCGGTGCAGTTTGTGGACGAGTTAAGCCACCTGGGCCAAACCCAAGGGCGACCTGGTTGCAGGTGGGACTGGGGGACTGGGGAAAGCCCAAGTCATGCGGCTGGTGCATGTGACGAATCAGAAGCCATGAAGGCCAAATTGGAAGAAAGCTCTGCGCCTAGACATGTAGAGAGATTTCCGCCGCCGAGGCAAAGCGGGATGCCGGACTTGAGCTAGCAGCGCGTCCGATTGGAAGAAAGGATGGGGCGTGAGGTGAGTCGTAGCGGCCGTAGCGCAGGGGATGGGCCCCAAGTTCAAAGGGCATCAGTTGCTCCGAGTGAGGCTCCGCGCTTCGAACCCCTTGGCCTTCTCCATCTGGCGCTTTCTGCTCGCGGCGTGCGTGGCCTCAGTGACGCACTTGTCGCACTTGTCGCACTTGTGGCACCACAACCTGGGCCCACGGGCCCTAAGAGGAGGCCAGAATGATTTGTGAAAGCAGATTCAAACATTGTAAACTCACATACCCTTGTCGGTTCTGAGGCCATGTCTTGAGCTGCTGCTGGTGTTGCGGGAGGCTGGTTCTAGTGCCGGTGCACGTGGTGGGGAAGTTCTTGGTGGCTTTGTTGAGGCATGAAGACGATGCGTCAATACTGGTCACTTCCTTTTCAAGCTTGTCAGGGCCTGCTGCAGCTTGCCTGAAGGTTTCCGGTCTCGTTGCCGTGGCTCGAGGTGGCAGTCCAAACAGAACACATCAGGATGCGCCACATCAAGGTGCCCTCGACCAGAGGTCAGCACCCCACCCAGCGCCAACTGCTGGTCCTTGAAGCCCCACAAGGCTGTGGTTCAAAAATGGGTACACTAATGGAATGCTGGTAAATCGAAAAATGGACCAAACCCTGAGGTTGTTTGGTGGTTTATTTTTGACCCATACCCACAAAACCCGCCCCACTCGGAGCCGAAACTCCCGGCGCCGGGCTTGCCACTCGGCTGCATGCTGTCATGGCGCCGCGGCCGAGCTCGGCGGCGGTGCGGCAGAGGGGCATCTTCAGCGAGGTTTTGTTGATAGAGGCGGCGGGACCCGCGCCATCTGGCTGTGGGTCAAAACCAATGGCATCCCATTTTGGGGTAGGTGCACCACCCATTTTAGTCGATTTTAGTGGAGGTGGGGATTTTCACTGGGGGTACGATTTGGCTTTTGACCCATGGCCATCTCAGTCCCGTTCTCTGAAACGACGGTCCGCGGGGTTTGTGAGCTGTGATTTGCTCTCCCCGCGCCCGCAGACAAAGCCTGGAACGGAGAAGCTGGCTGGGCCCACGACCAGCCGCCAGATACGGAGCACAAGGCCTTGTGCCAGGCAAAAGATCAGAGGCATCGAAATGCGACAGGGAGTTGAAGCTGGGCGACTGGTTGCGGTCCCCCATGCCACGCTCTGGTTAGTCCCCCGCTCAACCGTGGTCAAGGGTGGTGCCCATGTCTTTTCGGCACTGGTCTCTTACGCCAAAGGCACACTGCTTGTGTTGTGCGCAGCCCATGGAGGGAACAGCTGGTTTGGAGGAGGAGGGCCGGGCAAATGCTTGCTCTTTCGCTTGGCCCAGGTCTGGTCCTAGGCAGGTTTTGTGAAATGAATGTTTCGTGCAAGTGACCTGTTTTCCCCTACGGCAATGGTTCATATCATGCCGGCCCAAAGAAACAGTGCACAAGGGAGGCTAAGGGCAGCCGCAGGTCCAGACATATTTTTCCTTTTGTGCCCCCCCCCCCCTCCCCCTCCACCTCCCTCCCACCCCCCTGCCCCCCCCCCCCTCCTCCCACCCCTCTCTCCCTTCCCATCCTGGGCGCTGGGCCAAAGCCGCCAGGGAGCCCCGGCCCTTGAGCGCCAACGGCTTCACGCAGCGGACGCGCCACGTGCCGGCGCTGCAGACGGCTGAGAAGGTGCTGCGCACCGTCATCGAGCCGAAGGCGAGCGGAGGGGCTTTGGTTTTTTTGTCGGGTTGGGCCGGCGGCTTGGGGCAATGTTGGGTGGCATATCTAAAATATCTCTATATATGTGTGTGTATGTATGAATATATATATATATATATATATGTACGTTATATATGTATATGTATGTACATAGTTCGTTCAGTTGCTGTGCTTGGCTTGGTGTGACCTGGTTCAGGGTGGTTTGTGACAAGCAACAAGTTTGTTGGCCCATCAATGTTGTTAGGTTCGGGACAGCTTTAGCTTAGTTTGATCGCTTGACTTGATCGGATAGACTAGGAGGGAGGCCCAACCACACGGCGCATTCACAACACGTGTTTCTAAAGTCATTGAGTGTCAAGGTTGGTCGAGCCCAATTCAGAATTCATGTTAGTTGCATTCGTTTGGCATGATTCACACCACGATCAGGAAAAGGGGGGAAGGTCAGTGCCCTGCTGGCTGCATTTTGCCGGGTGATCAGATCGCCCAGAGGGATGGCGAGCAGGTTCTGGAAGGTCATCGGGCTATTGCTGGAAGATGTCCGCGTCGTCTGCGGATCGAGCGGCTGAAGAGGAAGTATGAGTCGCAAGACGCTTATACCAAGTTAGGCCCGCCTGGCTGTCTTGTTCCCCAGCCGCCAGTCACCCCCTCTCTGGGCAGACCAGTCGTGTGGTTGCTCGAGTAGTTCAGCGGATACTCTTGCTTGCGCGCAGGCAACAGTTGGCGATTGTTTGGCGTTCTTTTGCTGTTTGCAGAGGGTCATCCAGAGGCTTTTTTGAAGTGTTGATTTGGTATCGTTGAGGATATTTGCAAGCTGCTGGCGGAGAGAGGCGTCGACGTGACGCTGCCCTGGTATGAGGACAGCAGCCCTCTTCCTCTGGAAGCACCTTGGTCTCGTTTGCTAGTAGAGGGCCGTTTGTAATGCTGATTGGGGCGCTGCTCGATTTTGCAACCTTTGAGGAGTTGTGCAAGCATGCAATGCCCCTTTGACCAAGAGCCAGGCCAGAGAGCCAGCGCATGGGAAAAAATGGGTCTTTCTTGCCGTGTGCTTTGTGTGCTCCAGGCATTTGACAACAAGGACTACGACTTGCGAACTCCACACGAATGGATCGCTCTGGCCAAGCAGGACGTCCAAGGGCTGATTGACCCGGCTAGTACTTGTTTTTTTTCTCCTTCATGGGTGGGAAAGGAGATAGGTGCTTTGCCCTGGGGGTCTGCCCGCATTCTTGAGCAGAAGAGCGGCACCTATCAACAACCCCTTCCCTCCCTCCTTTCCTCGCTCACTGTGTCTCTCTCTGTGTCGCTCTCTGTCTCTCTCTCCCTGTGTCTCTCTGTCTCCCTCCCCTCCCCTCCCCTCCCTCCCTCCAAATCCTCCAACTCCGCCACCTTGGACGTTGTGGATGTGCGGACGTGAGGACGGGGTCTTCAAACCGCTGCCAGCCTTGGCTTTGTGGCGGGAGCCGGATGGCAAGGGCCACTGGCGCCGCGCACTCGTGATGCAGTATGACGAGGCCTCGGAGAAGTTTGAGGTTCAGTACGAGGACTTGGAAGCGTGCGACCAACCTCAACCTCAGAAGCGGTTGGGTCAGAAAGTGAAGAGGTCTTGCAAGTCCACATACAGCATACCGCTGGTGAAACAAGCCTTGGGACTGATTTTTCTTTTCTCACAGCCCTCACATGAGGCATAAGACTGACTTCATGAGACTAGGCCATTGGCCTTTCAGACTTCCGTTCTCGCGAGGAAACTGAGCCCACCGAGATCGGGGGGCGCCGGGGCGCCATGGAGTTCCTGCCGCGGCTCCGGGTGATGTTTCGGGGCGAGGATCCGGAGGCGCGGATCCGCGCGGTACCTGAGCCGCTGAAGCGGAAGGGCCGTTTTTTTTTTTTTTTTTGGGGGGGGCGGCGGGAATGGCAAGCCCTTTGGTGAATTGCAGGAGTTGCCAAAGGAGCCAATGGCGGGGTCAACAAGAAGACAGCACTTTTGTCATTTTGCGGTTCTCCTCTTTCCCCCTCAAGCAGCAATGGAGAGCAAATACTTAGCAAAGGCTGGTGGCCGTGCTACTGCTCGCAACTGCAAGCCCGACACGGCTGGATGCAGGTATCCTTGAATGATTGCTTCGCCCATAGCACGACGTCACAATTGACAGCACAGAGTTGCCAATGGTCTTGCTGCCCTGAAAAGGGGGTTCAAGAAATGTTCTTCCAGTTGGGGACAGTCTTTTGTGCGAGAACTTTGTTGTCTACTTCGGCCACGGTTTAGGGAATTTCAGCATGAAGTACATGCCACTGCAGGCCTTTGCGAATCGCGTGGAGGAAGCGTACAAGTCCCGACGGCAGGCAGACTCCATGCTGAGACTCTTGGCCAAGAGACCCAAGTTGAGTTGTTTGATGACCGAGTGGGGAGGAGGGTGCAGAGAGGTTGTCTCGGCCGAGGATACAACTTCTACATTGACAATATGCCAACAGAAGATGTTCAGCAGCTGAGCTCTGGCCAGATCGAGTGGCTGGAAAATGCGGTGTCCTGCCTTCAACTTATGGCTCAGCACCTCGCTTTCACCTTTTGTTTCAAGTTTTGGCCAGAGCCATGGTGACTGCACGTTGGGAAGTCTCGAGCTTTGCCCAAACCACCAAACAGCCTCCAAATGTAGACTAACGTAGATGTTTCGATTGGCCTCTCATAGTCAGGGAAAAATGTAGGGCCCCCGAAAAGTGAAGGATCCTTCCTGCATGCCAAGCTGGTCCCCGAAAGGGTCAGGGGCCGCACCCCTTTGCAGGTGAAGTCCGGGCGCAAGAGCGAAGATGTCTCAGAGCTGGAGTTCATCCTG
Organism: Effrenium voratum; assembly: GCA_963377175.1. Taxonomy (NCBI): domain Eukaryota; class Dinophyceae; order Suessiales; family Symbiodiniaceae; genus Effrenium; species Effrenium voratum. The sequence continues at coordinate 1,283,299 of CAUJNA010000469.1, read as the reverse complement.
CAGGAGGTTCAGCTTGACTTTGCCCGCGCCATGCACCTTGGCTGCAAGATCTGTGGCCTTTGCTGCCATGTTTTTTAAATCAGCCTTTGGCGAGAGTTGTCTTTTATTTCTGTGGGGTGCGTTCACTTACCCAGAGATCACCTCCTGGCAGTCATTGTGGGGTGCGTTAACCGAGAGATCAGCTCCTGGCATCCAGTGGGGGGTGATCTCTTACCCAGAGATCAGCTCCTGGCATCTGCTGACTGGTGTTTTGGCGTTTGTTCCTACGGATGTGCCGAAGGAACAAGGTGACCTTCGACACCAACATCTTGCAGGCGCGGGGAGCGCCGCGAAATGTCGCGCTGGCTTCCGCTCGATGGCCGGCCAGGGTGAGGACCCGCTGAACCAGCGGCTGCTGCCCTTCGCTGAGAAGGGCCCTGTGGGGGAGGCACGGCAAATATGATAGCAAAAGCAATGATGGAGTGGTTGGCATAAATATGGAATTTGAATGAGCCCTCCCCCTAACATGGCAGCTATGGGGAGGGATCTGAAAGATGAATCTCCTCTTGAAGGGACCCCCTACCAGGCGCCATGTTTGTGGGAGGGAGGGTGTCATCATTGGATCAATTCCCCACGCCCATCTCTCTCTCTCGATCCTTTTCCGGGGATCGGAACACCTTTCTGCTAGGTCCCCCAGTAGTGCCTTTTACCAACATTCCCCTACTAAAATAGACGACAGAAAAAGGGCACCCTTGTTCTAACCTCTCAAATCTGGAGGACCTAGCCTGGGTCCCAAGCCTCTCCGTCCAGGTGCTGCTGGGCAAGCCTCCCGCGCCACTGAAGGGCCGCAAGCCGGTCCCCAAGCACCGCTTTGCCGCCCTTTGGCCCAGAATTCTTTTTGGGGCTGCTTCGGGGCCCCGTTTTTTTAGCCAGGCACTCGCAGGGGTTGCGGTTTCTGGCAACATGTCCGTTTTTTTTGGGGTGTCAGCGTTTGAGAAGCATTTTCAAGTCACTGGTCCTGTTTTATTTGGCGCGCTGGTGGAAACAATGGAGGGGTATACTGCACTCCACCCCCCCCCCACCCCCTCCCCCCCAAAAAACATAAGGAGAAAAGAAAAGAAAAGACGAAAACGAGCAGAAGCTGTGAAAACTCGACTTCATGTGTGATTCCCGAATTCCGGGAGGTACTTGGAACTATCAGGACTTAGGTATATGTACGTGTATATATATATATGTTTATTTGTACACACACACACCCCGTATATATATATATACACATATATATATATATATATATATATATGTATGACTATACTAGACATTTTACGGATTTTGCTTCCGTTCCCTTGAGTGAGCTATATATATATATATATAGACATGTTTAACAGATTTTCCATCCGTTCCCTTGGCCGCCTGAATTGGAGTCCAGCCTCCGCCTCGCGAGCGCCTTTTTCGCCGGCGCTTAGGAGACCTTCGCGCGGCTCTGCTTCGCCACGCTGCGGGTGCGGCCGGAGGTGGTGCTGGCTCTCCAGGCGGGCGCTGGCCGCGAGAGGTTGCGGCGGGGAAGGGGTGTGAGAAATGGCCATGGGTTGCATAACCTATGGCGATCCCATGTTGGGGTGGATGAACATCCTTTTGCCACTTATTTTGATGTTAACCAGGGGTACAGGGTTTTGACCCACAGCCAAACGGAAGGACCCCGCATTTAAACCATCCACCTGGCCGCCCGTGCGTTTTTTTTTTTTTTTTTGCTGGGGGGCGAAAGAGCGGGTTCATTCCCTCATCCCCTACTGAGCAGCATAGGTAGGGGGATGAGGTTCAATGAGGTTAAATAGGGGTCGTTCCATGGCTCATTCCCGGCGGTGAGAGCACCGGCAAGTGCAAGTTGACCGCGCTGGGGGTTGAGCAAAAGGTCTGCGATACCTGGGATGACCATTGGTTGGAGAAACCACTGACCAGATTCGATAGATTTCAACCATCAAATGAGAGTTACCCGTCATTTTGGGACCAGGAAAATTGATCCACCCCCAACTGAAGGGGAATGGACTGTTTTTTTTTCTCCTTTTTTTCTACCCCTTTTTATGTTGATCAATGTTGGTCAAGTATTTTTGTGGGAGTTTTGATTTCTGCCAGTTCTCTGGCACTTCTTTTGCGGCCGCTGAAGGATGCCTCAGGCTGTGGGTCCTCAAGCGCCAGCTTGGCGCATGTGCCAATAGGGACACTTCCAGAAGGGGTTTTCCTAACCCGGTTGCCCAGTGGAGCCCTGGTTTCATTTTTTTTCTTCAGTTTTTGGGAGGGGTTTCCCTGAAAACTCAACCGGCCAAAGAAGGATGCCTTTTTTTTCTCTATGGCCACCGGGCATCTGAGCAAAGGAGGGCACGCTGACAAAAGACAGAACTGTGAGCTGCTGCAGCTAAAGCGCCTCTTGTGCCGAAAGGCAGCCCGACGTAAAAACAAATACGGCAGGCTGACCAAGCAAACTGCCCAACCGCTCAAGCACAAGCCAAGCGAAGCACAGAAGCCCTGGATCGGCAACACTCTGGCCACAGCGGGGGAGCATCTCAGCCATAGGTGTCCTTTTTAGGTGAGTTTGGTTGGAAATAGATGGCACTGGTTTATTCCATCTTCCAGGCCATCTATTTTCCAAAAGGCCACCTATGATCGCTAGAAATCTAGAACCACAAGATCTCAACAGCCGCCTTCAGGGCATCAAAGCGGAGAGCGAGGAGCGACTGCACGAGAATCTCTTCAGCCTAGACACTTCTCGGCCCTTGCGCCTGGATGAGTTCCAACAGAATCTGCGATCCTCCTGTGCAGAGGCGGCCCTGTCCTTGAAGGAGGACAGGAAAGAGGGAAGGGAAGGCAAGGGAGGGGGCCAGACCTTTCCTTTGAGAGGGTTTAACCGGTTTAAACCTTTTAAACGGTTTTGGGCCCAGACCTTTCCTCTGAGAAAGGGTGTAAACGGTTCAAACGGTTTTTGGGCCCCGACCTTTCCGCTGAGAAAGGGTTCAACCGGTTGAGTTGGAGAGTCCCAGATGTAGTGGGCATCGCAGATGAAGACAGACAAAAAGGTCGACATTTGGGGGGGCGGAGTACCATATTTTCCCCGGGGACTTGAGTAAGCGAGTGTCTCGCACAATTCGTGCGGTCCACCGGGGCCTCATGAAGCGCCTAGGATGGTTCTGGGGCCATGGGAGGCTCACGGGATCCTCGCGTGCCTAACTGTTGTGTTCAACAGTTTTGAAGTAATGATGAACTGGGCAGCGTTCCATGTTTCTCAAGTTTCACCGTATAGACTGGTAGACCGTAATCAAGAAAGTAAGTGGGAAAGTGAGAAGGGGAAGGGAGGTGAGGTGAGGGCGGCGGAAGGGATGTGTGGGTGAATGAGTGGAAAGTGGACTTTAAGAACCTCTAAAGCCCTCGGCATTCATGTCAAAGGCTCGAGAAGCTCTCTCACCCTTCGTCCAGATCTCTGCCACGACTTTTTCTGTCCTTTTGCCATGTCAGCTTTCTGAATTCTTTTGAGCTCTCAATATTAGTTGATACATGATTCCAGTGCCTCCAGTTAGAGACGCCCTCGATGTTTTGGCCTCCCTGGTGCAAACGAAGAGAAGGAAAGGGCCTTGATGGGAGGACGCAGGGAGAGGCAGAGAGAGAGAGACAACAACAAAGCTGCAACTCAGGCAGCTCTCGATGGGAAGAATGAAGGCAGCACCTTGCAATCTGGTTGCCTCCCAGTTTTCCAGCCTTATAGTTAACCCTCCATGTTTGAGCATTGTGAGGTTGTGGTTTCGTAGGATGTACGGGTAGCAAACACAGAGCCTGCTAGCCTGATGATAGCGCCAAAAAGGAGCAGCGTAGCGGCGCGGACAGGGGCCATAGCCACGAAGCGCAGTTTCCGTTCGCTGGCTTCCTTTCGCACGCGCAGGACTGGCCCACTTGCCTGCAGACTATCGTGCTCCGGGAGTTCGGCTCCGTGCAGAAGGGGTGGTTCACGGTGCGCGAGCACAATGTGGACTTGTACCGGCACGGCAAGCTCCGGCGCTTTGTGCTCCTGGCGAGGTTGATTATGCAAGACACCTTGCGCAACATCGCCAGGAGCCGGTCGAAAGGGTTTCTTTGCGGAATGCTATGTTGTGTGTGTGAGCGATGGCTGATGTGTGAGAGTCAGCCTTTCAGTCATTCGCCGCGATCCCGGTACGTGCATTGCCCTTGGGCTGCAGAAACTTTTCCTGACCATGCGCAGCCTTGGGTTTCAGAGCCGCAGGAAGTCGGTGGACGACATTGTGACGACCATTGAAACTCTGGCGCCGCGGCAGGCCGGCAGAAGCTGCCGTCGCTAGCCAGGTTTGAGGGGTGCTGCTATGGTCCCGAAAAGCCTGGAAGGAGGTTGCTAAAATTGTTAGCGCAAAAATGGATGTGATGGGCGCTCTTTGGGGACACACGTGCATTTTGCACACACTTGGGGCGTGGCAGAGGGGGGGGGGGAGTCGAATCTGACACAGGAAGTGCAAAGTCAAAGTGGCTAGCTTGCCGAACAACATGTATGTTTACCCTGCACAGGTCAAGCAACAACAGCACCCAACATACACAAACAGTCCTTTTTGTGTGCGTTTCCGAGTGATGGGCAGCCTTTCGCAAATGAAAAAGGATCTGGACACAGACGTTTTGTTTGGCAGGCTTCGTCGGGATTTCCTTTGGACGATCCCGTTAAAGACACAATAGCAGCATGTTGGTCTTCAAGAAGAATCTTGAACAAATCTCCCAACACACACCAACCGATAACACAACACCAAATTGCCCGGCCTTTCTTGCTTGTTGTCAGCGGGGAATGAGAAATGGAATGACCGCTATAAGCCATCCCGGACTATCCCCTTTCATTCCTTACCTATCGCACCAGGAAGAAACACCTGTCTCCCCTCCATTGTAGCTTACCTTCCGCCCATAACAGCGAGAAGCTCTCGATCTTCTTGCGTGATGCAGGTTTTACACTTGGGGCACTTTTGTTTTGCAGGGAATCGCTCGGTTCATTCCCGAGAACTTGGAAGGTAATTCCCTACCTCTGGTGCTCAGTAGGGAATGTGGGAATGAGCCTGAAATTTCCCTGAAAGGAAACCAGAAGCAGTTGGAGGGTTTGTCTCGTCATTCCATTTCTCATTCCCTACCTATCGCGCGCCAGCAAGGTAGCCTTCCTCCCACTAACATGGCACCTGCGGGAGGGTACCTGGAAGATCCGTTTCCTCTTGGAGTGAGGTGCCATGTTGGTGGGAGGCAGGTTAAGCCTAGACTTGGAGTCGGTTTCCCTACGTTCCCTGCCCATCGCGGCAAGTTTTGGCCAGGTCATGGCGTCAAAAGTAGGTCCTCCGAATGGCTTGCCCTGGCCGGACTACACCCTGCGGTGCCCTGGTTGAATTTTGAACCGCGAGGTCACGGTGGAGTCCGTGTCCTACAGCAGCGCCACTTTCCGCACCGCGGCCCAGGCGGCGTCGCTCGCCGTGGAGGTGCGGCCCGTGGAGGCCGGGGCCCGCTTTTTTTCTTTTTTCCCCTTTCCAATTTGGGGTCCATGGGCCATGGAAACCAAAAGAGGGGGAGGGGTTCCCCAAAACGCAACGTGTTTGTTTGTTTGTTTGTTTGTTTGTTTGTTTGTTTGTTTGTTTGTTTGTTTGTTTGTGTTCTTTTTGTTTGTTTGCTTTCTGTTTGTTTGTTTGTTTGTTTGTTTGTTTGCTTGCTTGCTTGTTGGTTGGTTGGTTGGTTGGTTGGTTTGCTTTTTGTTTGTTTGTTTGTGTGTGCGTGTTTGTTGAAGATATGCTTCTGGGGGTTGGCTCACAAGAAAGCCAGAGCGAACCGTTTTCACATGTTCCCAAATGTGATGGCTTTTGGTTCCATGTTCATTTGAAAGTGGCCCCCCTTCTTTGACAAATTGAAGGGACAGTTGCTGGGGGCGTGCCAAGTTCTGTCTATTGCGCGTGGGAAGGCATTTCAAGCCCCTACTTCAACGTTGCAGCCTCGACGCAAGTTTGAAGTTGCCTGCCCTTCCCACCTTTGCCAGCCATTCTAGGGGTACCTCCCCCATTCTTTCCAGGGATCCTTCTTTCTAGAGAACCCTGCAGAAACCCAGGGAAAACGGGGAATCATCCCCTAGAGCCATTGGCTCCTTCAGGTCGAGGGCACGTGGCACTTTGACTTCATCGTTGCCCCCAGCCGCTTCCTGCCGACGGCGCTGAGTGCCTACGACGCGGGCCTGCAGGTGCTGAACGAGGTCTACCCCTTGGAGCGCCTGATGATACCTCCGCGGCTGCAGTCCGAGGGCTCGGCACTCATCGAGGCGCGAGGGCTTGGGGGCTTGGGTGCGGCCGCGGCCGCAAATGAAGCTCTTGGGACCGCCTCTTTCGTACGTGCTGCGCATAAGGGGGTGCCAGAGCAGCTGCAACAGCTAGCAGCATAAAACAGCGGCAGACAACTGGGGAACCTCGCCATTTTTCGATGAGCCTTGGCTTCCCTTCGCCCGGAGGCCTTCCATCAGGATGAGGTTTGGGTGCAGGAGGGCCGCGTCCGCATCGCGCAATGTCTGGAGACGGCGGCCCAAGCCCCGGTGGAGTTCCTGAAGTTGTTGCAGGCCGTGGGATGGTCATCTTTGTTTGGGGCTTGGGGTGTGGCTTCCACTCCATCAATTCACATGACCTTGCTGCGAACCTGTGCCAAGAAGGTTGTCTTAGACCTTAGAGTTCGCTTTTTGGGCAAAATTTCCCCCCCCCCCCCGCTTCACGTTTCTTTGTGTATTTTCCGGCGACCTACCTTGGCCGACCTTCCCGGCAGGTCTGGGAGCCGCTGATGCGCCGGGACGTGGCAAGGTCCGTGGACGCCATGTTTGAAGACGCGGAGCCCAGCGACGCGGAGGTGCAGGAGGCTGTCTCGGAGGCGCCGCTGCCTTTTTTTGTTTTTGTTGTTCTCCTTTTGTTTTTGTTTTTTTGGGGCATTAGGCAAATCTTGGGTGTGTCTTGAAAGTGGACCAGCCGGAGCCTCAACGAAACTCTTGACAGTCTTTGTGTTTAGGCAGAATTTCGCCCAAGATGCCTTTGGGTTGCCGAAAGCTGGAAGAAGGCCGGGGCAAACCGCAAACCATTTTAAGTCATTTGTTTTCTCAGTGTTCTGATTGCAACATTTAGGGAACCCAGCGTACAAGTTCGGGTCAGGGAGTTCGGTGAATGGCTTTCTTTCTGCAGGCAATCCGGCAGCAGAAGGAGCTGATTTTGACCCTGCCCGAGATGGTAGATGTCGGGATGTACCAGGTCACGACAAAGGACGGCCCTAGATGTTGGATGCGAGGCCCACTGACGCACTCTCTCGGAGGCATGTGGCGCAGTGCTGCGTGGGCTCAGCTGAGCAGGCATGCTTATTATTTTGCGGGACTCTGCGCAATGCTTGTGTTGGGCTCAGCTGAACGGCCGTTGTCATTTGGCAGGCATGTGCACAAGGCTGCGTGCTCGGCTGAGCGGGTGTGCCTATCGTTTGGCGGACACGTGCGCGATCTGCGCGGGCTCAACGGAGCCGGTTTGCTTCTCATTGGGCGGACATGTGCGCAATGCGTGGGCTCAGCTGAGTGGGCGTGCTTACCACTCGGCAGGCGTGTGTGCAGTGCTGTTTGTCATTTTGCAGTTGTGTGTGGCCCAGGCGTGCTTCTGACTTCCGTCCAATTTTCTGCATATGATTCTTTCCCCTCACAAAGCTGGGGCAACAGATTCCTCGCCCATCCGCTCAGGAGGTGCGACGTGCCCTGGTCGCAAAGCACAAGGTCCGCCAGTCGCTTCTCATGGACAGCTCCTCGGCTGACAACCTCGGCACGGCGGGAAAAAGAGCACGATGGGGCGGATCGTTGCTACATTTCTGCCTCCCTCCGGTACGCGTCGTTCCCTGCGCAGGCCAACGCGCAATTCTACGCGTCGCAGCCCAAAAGGAAGTTGAAACCACCCCAAAGGTTTCCTGGTCGCTTCCCGCGGGCTTTCCGAAGCGCGAGCCGAGATCGGAGCCCAAGGACTGGTGAAGCGGCTCCGTGGGCACATGGACGCCACGGTGAGCGACACGCGCAGCCGCTGGGATGAAAAGCGTTGAGCTTCTTCCAAGCCCTGGGTAGCTTTGCTTTGCTTTTCTTGTTTTTTTCTTTGGGGGGGGAGGTTCCTTTTGCAAGCGACCCAGGAAACCCCGGTTGTGGCACATGGTTTGGTGGCTTTTGCATTCCCTTTCACGGCTCTGGTGAGTTTTTTTTTCTTCGAGGGAGAGTCCAGGCAAATGCACGGCTGGCTCTTCACGCACTTTTTTTGGAAAAGAGGATTTGCTTCGCTGCCAGCCGCTGTTTGATTCCATTGGTGCGATCGTGATGCTGCTTGCAGCTGGCTGCTTGTTTGTGCCACCAGTGCTGTTGCAAGAGGCTTGCGAGATATATCTATGCCAAGCTGGCCAGCCAGTCTTGACAAAATCTGCAACTGTGCAAAGGCTGAAAGCAGGAAAGTGAGAGGGCTTAAAGTGTGGACCAATTTTCCTAAAATTACCAACACAGCATCATCACGTTCGCCATGAATACGAACGCCAATAAACAGGAATCTCTTTGACAGAGGGCTCTGACGTGTTTGGATTCATGACTTGCTTTTGGTCACGCGTTGGTCTGAGTCCTTGTGAGCGTTTCATGCCAATGTGACCCATCCCTTCTGAATGAGTAGCCGACCTGCTCCAGCATCAGGCCTGATCGCGATGATTACCAAAGCGCCCAAGAATGTTGAGGAGCTGGTCCAGATGCGCGCGTCCATTGTCACGCTGCCGCAGGAAATCAGCGACATGCGGGCCAGGACGGTGCCAGCGCGAGCGGCACGACTTCGTGCTTGAAGCAGTTCTTTTTGCTCGGTGCATGTCGTTTTTTTTTCTCCTCGAGTGTTTGAAAGGATTGCCAGGCACATCAAGCTCTATGAAGAGATCGAAGGCTGCTCGGCATCGCGCTGAGACTTTGGTGCAGGGGTGCTGCCTCCCACCCTTTGTAGCCGTTAAGCCGCTTGCGCTTGGCTACCGGAGTTCCTGGTTTCTTCCAAAGCCAAGGATGGTAACATGTTGAGGGGTCTTTTTGAAAGATAGCATGCCCTGGCCGCAACCTTGCTATTTCAAATCCACCGATCTAGCTGTCAAGAGGCGATTGGAGCCAGTGAGTTGGTGAGGAACCAGGGAAAGGGGCCGTTGAACTCAGGATTTGATCAAACCTCCTTATTTCGGATGTAGTTCCCATGCAAACATCAAAGCGCGTGGCAGTTTGGGGTGTGGCTCAAGGTAGGCCCCAGCACGGGCTCTCCGTTTGTTTCCCTTCAAAGTCTAAGAAGCACGTGCACACACACAGACGACACACAAGTACAGCTCTTTTCAATGGGACAAAACAAATCGGACGCAGAAAGTCGACCCACTTGATGTTGTCCCCAATATTCGGGTTGACCTCTTGGGAAGCCATATATTCGACTAATATTAGGTCCTTAGGGTAAAAGACTTTCCGGATCCAAGGCTAGCCCGTTTGATAAAAAAATGACTGCTGTCACTCTAATTTCACATATGCGACACACAAATGCTTCGACTACGGATGACACGTGTCTGTTCTTCATGCCTGTGCGCTGACACGCTTGTCCGACTTTCTGGGGCCAAGGCTTGGGGTTGACTTGGCCGGTCTGGTGGTGAAGATTTTGACCCACCACCAGCGGGGAAGCGCGTAGTCCGAAGGCTTCTGCCACCAGCTCTCCCCGGAAGACTTCCGGTTGCGCTGGGAGCTGGTGGCAGCGCCCAGCCAGGCCACGGCTGCGCTGGGGCAGCGGGGGCCCTGGAAAGGTTTGGGGCCGATGGGGTGTCGGTTTGGTTGGGTTGTTGGTTGGGTTGTTGGTTGGGTTGGGTTTGGGTTGGGTTGTTGGGTTTGGTTGTTAGGTTGGGCTTGGTTGGTTGAAGGGTTGCGTTGAGTTGGGTTTGGCTTCTTTGGTTTGGGTTGGGTTGTTGGGGTTGCGTTGGGTTGGGTTGGTTTGGGTTGGGTTGGGTTGTTGGTCTTGTTGGTAGCGTGGGTTGGGTTGGCTTGTTGGTTGGGTTGGGTTGGGTTGCGTTGCGTTGGATTGGTTTGTTTGTTTGTTTGTTTGTTTGCTTGTTTGGTTGGTTGGTTGGGGCCGGTTTTCTTCCTTATTTGTGAGTCATGTTTAATATTTGATGCTGTTTGCAGGGTTTGCGGAGGGATTGCTTTTCCATTGACATTTCGAAACTTGTCGCCCGCGTGTTGCTGCAACTCTTCTTGGCGTTGGAGGAATCTGTCTTCAGAGGCAGTTTTTAGTTTTTGCCTCCTGCTGTTGTGTTGGTTTCGCTGTAGATCACACTGTCCAGCTGCCCAGGGGGAGGAACACTATCACTTGTGTCATACTTGCTCGTGCTTCTCTTTTGTCTAGAATCAAGCTGGTTCCTTGCAAAACTGTCAGGCCAGATTTCGAGCAAGCTTCTTTGTCGGGATGTGGTGCATACCAGGCAAGTGTTGTAACACCGGCTCATGTTTTGGGGGGCGACCTTGCGTGCGATATGTGAATATATAAATATGTGTGTAAATATGTAGTGTAATGTAAAGTAATGCAATGTAACATGATACAATGTAATGCAAACGTATGTATGTATGTATGTATGTATGTATGTATGTATGTATGTATGTATGTATGTATGTATGTATGTATGTATGTATGTATGTGTGTGTGTGTATGTTTGTCATGTATGTGATGTAATGTAGTGTAATGTAATGTGATGTGGTGTGATGTGATGTGATGTGATGTATGTGATGTATGTAAGTAAGTATGTATGTATGTATGTTTGTATGTGTAATGTAATGTAATGTAATGTAATGTAATGTAATGCAATGTAATGTAATGTAATGTATGTATGCATGTAGTAAGTAAGTAGTGTATTGTACTGTACTTTGCTAAAATGTGATGTGATGTGATGTGATGTGATGTGAAGTATGTATGTGTGTATGTATGTATGCATGTATGTATGTAATTGCACTGCATTACATTTTCATTACAATACAGTGCACTACATTACATTACATTACATTACATACATGCATACTTGACATGCTATAACATACATAAATGCAATGAACATGTCTGTATGAGTGTATGTATGTATGTATGTATGTATGTATGTATGTATGTATGTATGTATGTGTGTGTGTATGTTTGTCATGTATGTGATGTAATGTAGTGTAATGTAATGTGATGTGGTGTGATGTGATGTGATGTG
>CAUJNA010000469.1:1252031-1269531 GCA_963377175.1 Effrenium voratum | reverse complement strand
CATCTGTGCACACCGCAGGACACGTCTGGGGCTTCGTTCTGCCCAGCGGCGCTGCCGGGGTTCGAGCAGTCACCAATTGAACTTTACCGGCACCCATGCGTTCCCTCCTTCTGGCTTGTTGGTCCTGTTTCCAAGTCCGCGATGTTTTTTTCGTGGATGGACTTCAATTGTCCAATTTTTGACGGGCAGCTCAGGCTTCCGGTGTCGATGCGTTGTTTTGTTTGTTTGGTGTTTTGTGTCGTGTTCCGTGCTTTTACCGTTGGTGCTTGTTTTTCTCGACACTCGCTAGCTCACCACACTTTTTCTTTGCAGCGTTTGCTGACTGGCGTGATTGCCATCGCGTGGTTCACCGTGTTGAGGCACGTCGACTTGCCACGGTTGGTGGAGTTGCTTGTTCAGTGCAATTGACGGGGCAGCTTAAAGCGCCCTGGTGTCGAAGCGTCGTTCTTGCTTGTTGCGGCTCTTTGTGTTGTGTTAGTTCCTTTGTTCGGTTCCTGCTTCTTCACCTTTTTTTGTTTTACGACGTCTCTTGTGCTACAACAGCGGGCGGGCGTGATTGCAAAAACAATCTCTCACAAGCTACTTCTTCAATTTCAGTGTAACCCCGGCTGGTCTTCTTGATGTTGACCAGGTTCTGAAGTTGCTCGGCTTGTTGGCGCAAAATCATCACCAAAACTTGAAATTTTTAATGAAAATGATGCAATGGGCAAATGGAAAACGGTCAGTCAATTCCCTGGGAAGCGTCTGCTCAAAACTGCAAACGCCAAAGCTCTCAACAAAGCTGCTTTCGCGCTGGACGCGCCCACGAACCTGTCTTAGAGCAAGCTGCTTGTCGTCTTGGCCAACACCAGAGTAATCTTCACAGGGCTTCGCAAAGAAAGCAAAAATATCCGACAAAGGTTTGGTCTGAAGGTCTGCTCTGTTTCTTCTGTCGACACTGCATGTGTGGATCACGAACAGCCCGCTGCAGCCACATATGGGCAATGTTCACATGCTTCATGCGTCCAACCCCTGGCAATCGCAATGCAAACCAATCTTGGAATTTAAACCTGTCAGGAAATTATAAATGGCTCGAATGAACATGAATTTTCTGCCCACATGAAATGTTTTCAACTTCTGGTGCTCGTGCTTCTTTTTTCTTGACCAATAAGCCAACATTGTGCCATCCACGGCCATCCACTCAACTACACCGCCAGTGGCGATCTTTAGCGCTGAAAGCCTTGCACTACCACTGCGGACTGAGCTGGTCCGAGAGAGTCCGTAGCCTGGCTCAAGCCATTTTGGCTCAAGCCTGGCTCAAGCCTTTGGCTTAAGCGCGACCATTATCGTTGTAGGAGGCGGCTGTGTGTCGTACCCCGTTGCTTTATCATTATGATGCATCATTATCACGCCTCATCGTCGTCCATCACCATCATCGTCTGTCATCAGTATTGTCATCGTCGTCGTAGTCGTAGTCTTAGCCTCCATCTTGCGTGCGTTTCACCTGCGCTGTTAGGCAGCGCTCGGCGCACAGAGGGTGCTACGACGATAGTTATCATGGCGATGAGGATCATCATCATAACCGCCTTCCTCCTCCATCATCGTCATCATCCGTCATCATGATCACCATCAAAACCATGCATCATCATCATGATCATCATCCATCATAATCATCTTCTGCACCAGCATCATCCGTCATCATCATCATCATCACCACCATCACTCATCATCATCTTCGTGGTAGAATCTTCATCATCCGTCATTGTCATCGTCAGCGTTGGATCGCAGCATTGTCATCCTCATTTTGGTTTCAGCTTATCTCTTAGGTGTCAACTTTGTTGTTAGGCAGCGCTCCGCGTGCAAAGGATGCTACGATGATAGTCATCATGGCACGGACTCATCATCATCCATCATCATCAGGATCATCATCAGGATCGTCACCATCTCCAGCCATCATGCTGACGACCAATGGTGGTTGATGGTAGTGGATGATGCTGACCGATGATGAGGATGATGAATATGACCTTTGTGATAATGGTCATGATGAATGACGATGAGGATGGCGATGACGGATGATGACAAAGAAGGTGATGACCATGATGGATGATGACGATGACGAATGATGCAAAGATTTGAGTTCAGTGTAAGGCCCCAGCTTGGATGACATAGGTTCAAAGCCAGTCACTTGGATGCGTGAAACCATGCAATCCGCTTGAATCTGGCAGGCGTGAAAGAGCTCAACACATTAGCATGGTAGCGGAGCGCCTGTCGGTGAATAAACCCGCGGTGCTTTGGTAGGTGTTTCTACAGAGGTGCCCGATTTAGGTTTTGATGCTGAGCCTACAGATGCAGTGCGGCATCTTCCAGAGATGTTGAGACAAGCTACAGAGGCTGCCAGAAGCAGTTCAGCAGCAGCTCAGGCGGCGGTGACAGCTTTGACGGTATCACGGATTTCCACAGATGTGTATTCCAATTTGTTTGGCAGAGAGTTGGTGAAAGTATTGCCGAAACCTGAAGCTTTCATGGCCAACAGGGAAGAAGAACTTTCCTTTGTGGCGTAGTTGGAGTTGGACGTTTGAACAGTGGCTCATTGCGCCTGGTCAGCAGTTCTGGAACACAGCAATATTGTGTCATCTTATTATGAAAACTTTGGTGTGATTTCTTCATTGACCAAAATCTATGGCAGATTGAATTTGCTGACTAGTCGTTTGAACTCCAGGTTCCTTTGTGAATGGACAGACTCATTGATGCAGGGCATGCAAGGGTTTCACGACTTGCGGTTGCACAGCCACATCTGCAGGTTCGTGATTCCCAGAGTGTTGGCCTTGTACGATGACAATCAGTCCATGATTGCTGTGGCAAGGACTGGCAAGAATCCGACAATGCGGCATCTGGAACGAATCCATGGCATTAGCATTGCCTGGCTTCATTAAATGTTCAAACGCGAAAATACGCTCTGGTTTACGAGTTGTTGTCTAAAATGGCAGCCGACATGTACACAAAGGGCTTTTCATGATCCCATTCGGTGAAAGCACTGTGCCACGAATGTAGATGTCGACGAGCTAGCTTCTGCTCGTCAGGCTTGGCGGCACGCGCGGCACGAGGGTTTTTGCAGGGCCTGGAGAAAACGTGCGGCGGCTGGTTCTGTGGGGCGGGGGGCTTGGCGGGACGAGCGCGCGGGCAGCGATCCTTGGAAGGGCTGGCGAGTCGGCGAAGCTCGCAGCCCGGCCCGAGCAGGAGACCCAGCGAGAGCGCGCCCTCGCGGCGATGGAATCGGACAAGGGGCTTGCTGCGAGCCGCCCGGCCCACATAGCTCTGCCCTCCCAGGGGCGTCCTCCGGGTGGCGCACGCCCAGTCTGAGGAGCGATGCGGGGGACAGCGACTGCGTCCTCCTCTCCGCAGCCCCGGGGCCCCCAGATCATGTTGGCGGGCTGCCGCGCCCGAGCGACGCTGCACCGCAAGCGGCCGGCGACACCACACCGGGGTTCGAGCCGCTTGCCGCGCCGACGACGCCGGCAGGACCGGTACCGGCGACGCACGCACCATGGGCCTCCCGCGGGCCGCCGTCAGGCGCTATCCCTGCGCGGATTTGCTGGCTGTACGTGCCTTTGCTCCGTGCCGCGGCGGGCACGCTGCAGGCGGAAGCGGCTGCCCGTTGGGCCGCCCACGCAATTGCAGGCCACCGCTGGCGGGCTTTGGTCGCCGCCCTACGGGCACGAGCCCGTGCCAGCGGGCGCTTTACACGCCATGTTCTTCACCATCGCGACAGGCAGCGACGCCGCTGCCTTGGGCGGGCAAGATGTCGCGTCCGCTGCCGCGTTGAGACGCCTCCCGTTGGTGCGGACGCTTTCGCTCAGCGAGGCAGTCGCGGCGTGCTCCGCGCGTGCTACCTCCCGGCCTGGTCCGCCGCGGAGAGCTCTCTCGTGCCAGGCAAGTGCGGACCAGCGCCCAGCTGACAAAAGTCCTCGCTTTCCAGCCGGAGGCTCCCACGACCTTGTCGGCTGAGGAGGTTGGCGCAGCGCTCCGGACAGCGCGACGCGGCACGGCGGGCCACTGCCGAGCACTACCAGCTGCTGCTGGAAGAGGAGGCCTCTTTGGAAGCATTTGCGGAGGTCGCGACCCTATTGGCCCGTGCTGAGGTGCCAGGGGAAGCGCTGCAGGCGATGGCGCTCGCAAGGCTCATGGCGCTGCAGAAGTTGAGAGGCATTGCCACCGGTGACGCGCTGCGACGGCTTGTGGCTCGCACCCTGGCACGCAAGTATGCCGCGCGCTGTGATAACGCTACCCGGCCCTTCCAGTTCGCTCTCCGCGCGAGGGCAGGCACCGACGCCTTGGCCTCCATGCTGCGGGCAGCTGTGGAGCTGGACGCCGACACGGTCGTGGTGTCGCTCGATGGCAAGTGCGCGTGTGACACTGTTTCTCCAGCGGCATTCCTCAGCAAGCTGGCCGAGGTCGCGCCCGCTGTAGTCCCCTTTGTGCGAAGCTTTTATGCGCGCATATCCACATATTTGTGGTGGGACGACGCAGGGGCATGCCACAGGATCTCCCAGGGTGAAGGCTGCGAGCAAGGAGATGCCCTGGCTCCTGCTTTGTTCGCGCTGGCGGTGCATGATGCGCTGCAAGCTGCGCAAGCGGAGTTGTCTGAGGGCGACTGGCTGGCTGCCTTCCTTGACGACCTGTATATCACGGCCTCGTGCCCGCGCCGCTCTGGAGAGCGTCGCAGGCGAGGTCGCGCGCGGGGGTCCAAACCAACGCTGCCAAGACCAGGGTGTACAGGGCAACGCCCGGCCCGGCTCCCGCCGACCTAGCGGTGCTAGGGCCTGACGTGTGGCGCGCGGACAAGCCGCTGGCTGAGCGAGGCCTCCTCGTGCTAGGCAGCGCCCTGAGGTCGGCCGAGTTTGTTGCCGCTCGTGGCGGCAAGCGCGCCTGGGCGGAGGAGGACTTGCTGCAGCAGCTGCCGGAGCTGTCTGACTTGCAGTGCGCGTGGCTCCTGCTTTCTCAGTGCGCAGCCCCTCGCTCGCACCACGTGCTGCGCACAGTGCCACCGTCCGTTGCTGCCCCCTATGCCAGGGCGCACGACGAAGCTATCTATACGGTCCGCGCTTTGCTGGGAAACCCGCGAGGCGAGCGCCTTGGCATCGCTGCCAGCGCGCGAGGGAAAGCTGGGCTGACGCCCTCCCCGTCATTCAGGACCGCAGGCCCAAGTTTGCCGCGCAATGCGTCCGCGCCTTGGATGAGGCAGCGGGGGAACTTCAGCCAGTGCTTGCCTGGGCGGACTTGCTCGCGGGCGGCCAGGAACCCGAGCCAGGGGAAAGGCGCCAGAGAGTTTTGCCACTCCTCCGCACCCCAGACCTTGCTCTGCTGCGCTCACAGTCCGGCCCGCAGGCGGGCGCCTGGCTCTCCGCCATGCCCGCCGACCCGGGCGCGGTCCTGACTCCGGAGGCCATGCAGCTTGCCCTTTGGCGACGGCTGCGGTTGCCGCTCCCACTGACGTACCGACGATGTGGTGATGGTACGGGCCATGGGTGCGGCGCCGCCGTCGACGCCTTTGGGGACCACTATGCAGCGTGCTTCGCCCGGCTCCGCGCCCAACGCGCGCCGCCTGCGCTGCGCGCCTCAGCGCTGGCCGGATGGAGGCGCCGCTGGTTGGGCATCCTGGCCGTCGCGCAACAGAAAGCGCCCTCCGGCCTGCTCGGCGCGTGGGCCACGCCTACCATGCCGGCCGCTGAGACCGGGCCGCCGCTAGCGGACGTGCTGCCGCGCGATGGCCCGCTGGGCCCGAGTGGTGTTGCGTTGCGTGGCTAGGCGCCCGCCCCCGGCGCTGCATACAGCCACAGCCGCCCTCGTCGACGTGCGGAGACAGAAAAAATAATGTCATGTATTTTATGTGTGTATGTTGTTTGCATGCATGTATGTATTTTTGCGTGTATGTATGTATATGTATGTATGTATGTGGGTGTATGTGTGGCAATGGAATGCAATGCAGAGCAATGCAATGTAATGTAATGTAGTACGCATGCAGGCATGTACGTATGTATGTATGTATGTATGTATGTATGTAGTGTATGTATGTATTAGTGTAATGTAATGTAATGTATTTATGCAGTGTAATCTACCACAATGTAATGTAACGTAACAGAATGTAGTGTAATGTAGGTATGTCTGTACGGAATGAGGTATTGTACTGTAACGTCACGTAATGTAATGAAGTGTAATATAGTGTATGTATGTAAGTATGAATGCATGTATGGCATGTATGTCATGTATGTCGTGCTTTCATGTATGCATGTATGTATGTTTGTTTGTTTGCTTGTATGTATGCAGTGTATGTGGTGTATGTAATGTATGTACTGTATGCAATGTGTACGTATGTAATGTATGTAATGGAACGCAATGTAATGTAATGTAACGTAGCGTAACGTAACGTGACACAACGTAACGGAACGTAACGTAACGTAATGTAATGTGTATGTCTGCATGTATGTATGTATTGTAATGTAATGTGATGTAATGTATTGTAATGTACTGTACTGTAATGTATGTAGTGAAATGTAATATACGGTATATATGTAAGAATGCGTGCATGTAGGTCATGTGTGTCATGTATGTCATGAATGTATGTATGTATGTATGTGTGTATGTATGTGTGTATGTATGTATCTATGTATGTATGTTGGTTTGTATGTCTGTACGTACGCACGTAGGTACGTACGTATGAATGTAGCGTGTGTAGTGTATGTATGTACTGTACGGAATGTATGTTATGTATGTAATGTATGTAATGTATGTAATGTATGTAATGTATGTAATGTATGTAATGTATGTAATGTATGTAATGTATGTAATGGAATGTAATGGAATGTAATCTAACGTAGCGTAGCGTTGCGCAACGTAACGGAACGTAATGTGATGTAATGTAATGTGTATGTATGTATGTAATGTAATGTAATGTAATGTCATGTAATGTAAGGCAATGTAATGTAATGTAATGTAACGTAACGTAATGTAATGTATGTATACATGCATGTATGTATGTATCTGTGTGTGCCACTCCGAGGAAAAGGACTGCCTTGTCTGAATACGAGTGCCTTGGCTGAGTTGGCTACAAGGCGCGAAGGTCGCTTTGCACTTCCTGGTTGTGCCCCAGCGAGGACTTCCTATGCGCGCAAGCTCAGCCCGGCGAAAATCCTTGCCCCAAACCATTGCGTTCGCTTAGGCATAGTCGAAAGGTGGGAAAGCACTGCACGCACACAGCCAGCACAAACGTCACAAGCAGCACCCAAAGCACAGAAGCCCAAACAGGGGTAGTCACGGCGGTCACGGCTCACTCGACTAGCGGCACTCCACCCAGGGCCGAATTTGTGAGAGAGCTGCTGAAACAGCAAGACGACCTCCAAGAGCTGATTGAGGAGATCGAGAGCACGGTAAAGCTGCGCGGTGTGGGTTGGGAGGACGGGGCCGTCCAGTGGGCCGTAACATGCTTGATCCCAAAAATGTTGGGTGAAGGCGGTGAATGTTCGCCAGGAATCAGTGCCTGAAACCCTTATTGGCCATTTAAGTAAGTGGTTCTACTGCCCGGTTGAATGGAGTTTTAAGCAATGCCTATACAAACCTTTGTGGGCGGATGGACCGCCAATGCCAGAGAGTGAGAGAGAGAGAGAGAGATGTATAAAACCAATATGGCCATGTTGGCAGAACCGAGAGTCAGTTGGTTTTGGGCGCTGCGCACATGCTTTCGCTGTGAGACCCAGGCCCAGCGACTTCCGTTTCACCAGGCAGAGCCAGGTGAATTTCATATCCAATCTTGCAACATGGTTCTGTTCGATGAAGTCATGGGGCTGGGGGTGGGGGTTGGGGGGGGAGGGGAGAAATATTTCCTAAACAAGGCGTTATTAAGGGCTTAGTAAAGGCTTATGTGGGCTCCCTCCCCCTCCCCTCCCTCCCCCCCAGCCCCCATGATGAACCGCTTTGGCTCCAAGGCTCTTCCGGAGCCAACCCCAGTATTGGGACATCGGCTCGCTTTCCACGGCGCGCGAAGCTGCAGAGAGTCTGCAGGAGCGCGTGGACAAGGCCACGCAGGAGCTAGGGGAGGTGCTGTTGCTTCGTTTGTCTCTCGGGCTTTGCTTGAGCTTTTGTTTGGATCTTGAGATTGGCCAAAAAAATGTGAAGAATCCCAATGTCAGCTGGCAATCTGGCGAAACTACTGTGGATGGACGAAATCCTGCACCACTTTGAAACCATTGTTTGTTGGGAATTACTGGGCAATCATTATTCCAGGGTTTCTTTTGTGGTGCAGGGCTTCGTCCATCCACAGTACTTCCCCAGCATGAGTCCCATATGCGACCTCACCTGACGGTCCAAGGGGCTCGCCCGTGATGAAGCGACTCAGGCTTCAGGTTAGTGAATTGCAATACTTTGCCAGGGGGTGTCTGGCGGGCTCCGTGCAGGATGCTAACTCGATCAATCAGAAGGAGGTGATGCTGGATAGGAAGGTGACTGACTATTCCTGCATCATGAACAGCGCTTACAACTTCGAGCCCTTCTGCAAAGTTTGGCAGGTGGTGGCAGCCCCAGTGATGCGTGGATGTCAGTGCGTGGGCTGAACGGAGATGCACTTGTCCAGAAACCGGTCTTTTGTTGAGAAATGTCGGACATTTGCCCTTAACGTTTGCCTTTTGGCTTTGGTTTCTTGGTTTTTGAAAACTGGCCTTGCTCCAGATTGTCCGGCGGCTTGCCACATGCACAACTTTTCTCACGACACATTGCTGGGAGGCATGCGTTGCCACCTGTTAGAGGGGGCTTGCCCTAAGCTCTTCCACAGCGCCCCTGGCTTGCAGGAGCAACCTTCAAGGCTTGGAAGGCAGCAAGTAGCCTTTCTGGAAGTGCGTGAAATTTCCCGAGTTAGGGACTCTTTCGGCTTCCCTTCGAAACCTGTCCGAACAGGGCTCCCCAGTTTTGAGGGAAGAACCCAAGTGGCCTCCTGCGTTCGCGCGCGTTTTCGGCGCGTCCGTGGGCCCAAGATATCCAAAGCCTTGGCATCGCGAGGTCTACGCCTTCCACGAGGACCAGACAAAATGGCGCCTGGGCCTGGTGACGGAGCCAGATGCGCTGCGGCGGAAGCTGCTGCAGGGCTGCCAGGTCGTGGAAAAGGCGGGGGATGGTTTGTACGTCTTTCGCGTCCCGCGCTGGATGCTGGAAGCAGTCAACTGGGCGATGCCCACCATATGGGTGGGTGGGTGGGTTGCTGGGTGGCTGGGTGGCTGGGTGGCTGGGTGGCTGGGTGGCTGGGTGGCTGGGTGGCTGGGTGGCTGGGTGGCTGGGTGGCTGGGTGGCTGGGTGGCTGGGTGGCTCGGTGGCTGGGTGGCTGGGTGGCTGGGTGGCTGGGTGGGTGGCTGGGTGGGTGGCTGGGTGGGTGGCTGGCTGGCTGGGTGGGTGGGTGGGTGTGTGTGTGTGTGTGTGTCTCTCTCTGTATGTGTCCGTGACAGGGTTCAATGGCATGGGCTTGCAGATCGCCAACTCCGCCACCTTGACGCTCGCGCATTGAAGTTTGGCATGCCCGCGACTTGCGTCGCTTTGCGCCCCGACTGGTCGGGTGATTCAGCGTGCGCAGGCCTGCAAGAGGCTGCAGACGGGCAATTGGCCAGCGAAGATGGTGGAGTTTGCTGCTCTGGCGGCAATGGTGACGCAGAGCATGTGAGCAGTGTCCTCTATGCTGCCTTGTTGGTTCCTTTTTGTCGGGCTTGCGCATGTTGGTCATTGCAATGTTGGCGGATGAATTGAGCCGATTTGTTGGGCACGTGTCGATGAAAGAAGAAGTGCTGCTTGGCTGATGGCCGAAGAGGTATGCTTTGGGAACCCAAGCTTCTTTGAGGTTGCAGCACTGCTTTGCCTCTCACCCTTTGGTCGCATCGGACAGGGTCCATTTTTTTAACAACATACACACACACACACATATATATATATATATATATCCATATATATATATATATACACACCTTTCTTTGACATGCCCGAGTGTCGAAGGTGTTGCTTTCCAGTGTTTGGGTGCTTAGGGAAAGAGCCAGCTGCTCCAAATGGAGGAGTTCCAGATACTTCTGCTGAGCGTGGATCATCCACACCACGAGCCGCTGGAATAAGCCCAAAAGTCTGGGTGAATTATAACGACCTCACACGACCGAATTCACCACGTTAATAGTGGTTTATGTGGGGAATAGACTATTCCCCCCCGAAACCACCTGATTTCAGGTTGATGAAATATCATAATTCACCCAGAAAAGTGCCGAGACCCCAGCCAGACCTGCATGGCCACCTCTCAAGAGGGGCAGCCAATCGCTTTTGGTTTCGTTTCCTTCGAGGGGCAGCGGCAAGTAGCAGCTGATTTTCCTGGCAGCATTTTGCCTCTAGTTCCCACGAGTTGAATTGGAAAGGCGCTGAAACCTGCAGCCTTTCCCGTCGAGGATGGCCTGGGGCCCTCGAACTTGAGTGTTCCATCCCCCAGCGCTGCAAGATGCGGCGTGGAAAGTTGTACAGCCCATGCGTTCGAGGAACAAGACGTGGTGCATCGAGAGCAGCTGTGAAGCCGAAGGATCAGCCCATGCTTAAATCGTATCCCTTTGCGATTTGTGCGGTTTCTTCTTGATGCGGCAGGGTATGTGGGATGGATGCGGGATGCGGGATAGGAAGCGGTGGCATCGGGTTGCGGCTACATGGTGACTAGAGACAGACCCACCCCGTGGAAGTCACCACGCAGAGGGCTGGCACTCTGCGGTGCCGCGGCTCTCTGCTGCGCTGCTCTTCAGTGCGGCCGCGCCCTCAGGTTTGGCCGTGATTTTCCGGTGCAGCTTGCCGGTTGCATGGTCACATTGCTACTGTTGACCCCGGATCTAAGCAGAACCCCTGGTTGATTAATGGGGGGGTGTCCCCTTTTAGTGGGGATTCATTACTTTTGGAGGGAACACCTCCCTGGACGGGTTTATTAATCCTGGGTCAACATTAATGACCTCAGCTGTCTGGCTCACAGGCTCATGGTCCTGGAACGCTTAAGGCGTTCCAAGCAAGAGCTCAGGCCCAAAGTCAAGGTCAACCGAGGCAAACGGCACTGTGCCTCGTTGGTTCACGCGGCCGGCTCGTTGCCGCCCTTGCACAGTGAGCGCCGCTGCATGTTGCTGGGTTCGACAAAGTCGGATCATGGCGCTGAGGGCTTTATGCAAGAGTATGTCTCGGCGAGCCTGCGGGCAGTGGACAGCTGTGTCGAGGCGCACCGAGTGCAGGTGCGCCGGATCATGCTTGACGCACTGGAACACTTCCAGCACATCGAAAAGGCCGACGCATGCTTCGACCGGCGCCAGACATATTCTGGGCAGTCGGGTTCGCCGTCCAACCGCGTGCGGGGCCATCAGAAGATTGACTTCCAAGGCTCCGACAAGCGACACCACCACCTGCGGGTGCTGAAGACTGAGACTTGGGTGCGCTTAGGACGAGAACTAGTCTTTGTCTTGAGAATCGTTCCCTCCACAAAAAAGCAAGCCAACGCAGCATGCAACAGGAAAACGCTTACTTTTTCGGAATGGCCCGATCTTGCCGGCAAACACCCGCCCATACCCACTTCCTTTTGGCATTCTGAACATTAGGACACGGCGAACACCTGCGTCTCCAACGTTGGCAGCCGCTGGGAGCTGTCCGACGCCTTCGCGGAGAAGAAGCTCCGCGCGAAGTTGGCGCAGGCAGAGAGGAAGCAGGCGTCGATCCCAAAGACCTTTGGGCAGGGCCATAAAAGCCCCTTCAGTGGGGTCTTAGGCAGGGTTGCTGCGAAAGGTCAGCTGCTTTGGGTCTTAGTCTCAACATGGTGGATCTTTTGTTGGTGCGTTTTTTTGGGAAGCAGGAAACCTACCCATTTTGGGGTCCCGTTTTTGAGAAATAGGGTTCCTATGAAGGGAATTCTGACATGCCAGATGTGTTTTTTGTTGTGGCTTGGTTCTTCTTGAACGCCAGCTGTTTCGTTTGCTCACGTCGGCCCACGTCCTGTTTTGTTGTGAGTACAGTGAGTACGTGTTTTTCCTGTGAGGGAGCAGCCTGCAATTGCCTTCATGCATGCCGTCATCTGGGGCACTGCTCAGGCTAGCATGCGCATGGGCTCAGAGGACCTGTCCCAGAATCTTCCGGCTTGCTCAAGGTTCTCTTGGTTTTGCCACTGGCTGGTTCACGACCACCGCTTCGAGATGCTTTTCGGGCTCCTCATTGTTTTGAACGGAGTGCTGACTGGTGTGAAGGTGGAGCACTGCGCCGTGAATCAGGTGCGCCAGGGATGAAGTTCGCTTGTTTGGGAGATCTCTTGAGATGTCGCTGAGCACTTGTCAGCTTTTCGGAGCGGTCTCTCAAGACAGGGGGCGCCGAATGAATAGGCCCCGGCGAGGCACGAGCCAGCCGCCACGAGCCACGAGCCTTTGGAAAGCTGCCTGAAGCCATGTCTTGGCTCTCTGGTTCCATGGCCTTTGGGCATGCAGCGGTTTTCTTTGAGCTTCCGCCCTATGCCCCCTTGTGCTTTGTAACATCCACCAGTCAGCTTCCTTTTGGCTTCCCAAAAGTCGAAATCCCCCCACTCCCTCCACGCAGTCTGTGGTGGAAGCATCCCCCCCACTCCACGCGGTTTTTTTTTTGGGGAAGCATCGGCGAAAACGCCGGACACCACCAGGTGCTGCAGGCCCCGCGCTGGATGGAGGTCCTGGGCCTGGGCTTCTTGGGCTGCTTCCTGCTGGAGCTCCTGCTGCGCTTCGCCGCCTTCGGACGGCACTTCTTCACCTGCTCGGAGCGCCGCGGTGCGAAGTGATGCGGATTGCTCGGAAAAGGGGGGGGGGTTAGCTCAGGGGAGAAGTTCCCCTGAGCGGCAGCGAAGAGAAAAAACGGCCCCTGATTGATGAGTGTGGTCCTTCTGATGAATCCGTCGGTTCCAGGCATTTCATCAGCAGTTTGGTTATCAGTCCGGGTGAGCCACAATCAAAACCCGGGTAGGTGAAGGTTGGGAGCCTTACATGGACTTAGGCCATTTTAATACCTATCGGTTTTGATTGCAAGTAACTCATGTCACTTTCCGAGGTTGCTTGTTTCACCCATGGGTTTCGATTGCTCAGGTGGGTTTTGATTGCGAGAGGGAGAGAGAGAGAGACGTTAGGTGGCCCTGGAATTCCTCTGACGCCTTCCCACTCCCTCACCTACAGGCCTTTCGATTTGCTTACCATACATTTTGAGCCGGTGTTACTACCTTGTCGGGTTTTGATTGCGTGTGACTCATGCATTTAGGTTTTGATCATAGCCCCTAGCATGCCATAGCCTATGGATGTTTTGATATCAAGTGACTCAGACGGTTGAAGACATCCCCAAAAGACACCCTCCCAGCCCTTTCGATTTCCTTACCATGGATTTAGGCCGTTTCAATATTTCCTGTTGGATCAAGTGACCTCAGGTGGCCAATGCCATAGCGTATGGTTTTTGATGTCAAGTGACTCATTTGACTTTCCTTCTTTTTGCTTGTTTCGCTCCTGGGTTTTGCCCTGGTGGGCTTTTTGATAGCGAGAGAGAGAGAGAGATCCCGGGTGGCTGTAGGTCAAAACCAATGGTACCATTTTGGGGTAGGTGAATTCACCACCCATTTCAGGCGTTGGATTGGGAAGTTCACTGGGGCTAACCGGAGTTTTGGATTTTGAAAAGCCCATGGCCATGTTGCTCTTGATCCCGGAGAGTGGACCCCTACCCCATTAAAAAAACACCTCAGTAATTAGCGCTTCTCGCGCTGAAAGTAAATTTTCAGGTGAGCCACAATCAAAACCCGGGTAGATGAAGGTTAGTAAGGAGCAGTCCCGGCCTAAATAGCTGCGGCCGCCTTCTGAATTCTTTACATGGCTCTGGGTCGCCCATTTTAGTACCGAATCGGTTTTGAGCAAGTGACTCAGGTGGCCCTGGAACTCCTTCGACTTCCTGGTGGTCTTCTCCTCCGTGGGGGAGGCCCTGCACACCGCCACAGACTCGGAGGCCTCCTCCAGCGCGGTGCTGCTCTCCGCGCGCACGGTGCGCATCATCCGGGCGGTGAGGAGAGACGGCTTTGGGGGCGGGCGTTCGTTTTTTTTCTCCTGTTTTTTTGGGTTGCGTGGGCGGATTTAAATATCTTTCTCGTATGGCATTTTTGTTTTTGTTTTATTATTATAGTCATTATTATTACTTTCATTGTTTTAGGTTTTTTTAGGGTGGTTTTCATTTGATCCGCTTGAAGCAGGGGATCTGGAAAACGGACAGCCCAGATGATAGGTGCTGACCGAACTCCCTTTCTGTTTTTGAAGAGACACGGGCCCATGGGCGTGTGCTCAACTTTGGCCTCAACCTTTGGAGGATCCTGCGGCTCTTCCGATTTGTGCGGCAGCTGAAGGCCGGGTGCCGAAAGGGGGCAAAATGAAAGACAAGATCTTAGGCCAAAGCCGATCCAGGGCCGAACATCTGTTATTTCCTTAAGGCTTGAGCGGCTTGGGCACCGAGTATCCGATTTTTTTTGCTTCGGCCTTCCAAGCGGAAGCGCTGCAGGCCATGATCATTACCATGCTGCACACCATCTCAGCGCTTCTCTGGAGCTTGGTGCTGATGCTGGTCATCATCTACATCTTTGCGCTGGTCATCGCAGAGGCTGCCTCCCACCACTTGCTGAAGACCCCCAGCTCCCCATACGCCGACAGTCTCCATGACGACTGGGGCTCGGTCAGGGCGGCCGTGTTCACCTTGTTCAAGAGCATGTCCAGTGGTGTGAACTGGGGCGAGCCGGCTGAGTCTCTGTTGCAGGTGGACGGCTTCTATGTGGTTCTCTTGATGGTCTACCAGTGCCTGATGTTATTTGCGCTGCAGAACGTGATCACGGGCTTCTTCTGCGAGCATGCGATAGATATGGCGCAGTCCGACAAGGAGGAGCTGGTTCAAGAGCAGCTGCGTGACAAGGAGGTCTATGAGAAGTTGTTCAAAGACATCTTCCATTCCATAGATGCGGACAAGTCCGGGTTCATCACCCTCAGCGAGCTGGAGGCGTTTCTCTTGGATGAGCGGCAGCAGGCATTCTTTACCCACCTCAACATCTCGGCCATGCACGCCTGGACCGTCTTCCGGCTCCTGGACATCGATGGGAACGGGACCATCGAGATCGACGAGTTCATCAAGGGCCTCATGGGGATTAGAGGTCCTGCGACGGCGATTGATGTGCGGACTGTGCAACATGACATCAAGAGGACAGGGTTGTCTCCTCCACAAACAGATGCAAGGGAAAGCACCAGGCCGACCCAGCCTTATGTACATCCCTGGTTGCTTGCCCCGTGAGCATGGTAAAATTAATTAGATCTTGTGAGTGTGCACTATTCAGTTATTCAGTGTGCGGGGGTGCGCGGGGAAATCCAGGCCCCTGGAGGAACCAGCAAGTATTTACGGAGTTCATGGAGTTCACTGAGCGCCGGCTCCGGGACATCGATGCGAAGTTGGGCTCCAAACTGGGTCTGGCAGAGGGCCGGTGTGCTAACCTGTAGCAAGGAGCCGCAGGAAGCCCGGCATTGCTGGCTCGTCATGGCCATTTTTCGCTGGCCTCTTCTGCTTTGTGTCTGCCTTTGGATTGTTGAAGCCACACGAGTTCAACAATGAAGTGGAATCCACAAGAGTTCTACACCACGTGCAGAAAATGCACGCACTGGCAGAGGCTGTATGTAAACCCATGGCAGCTTTGTCCAACACAAGGTGAAACATGGCCAAAGCAAAAGCTCCCCCGGTCGGCATTTCACTGGCCTTTCTCGGAGAGCGATTTGGAATTCTGCCGAGGTCTGCATTGTTGGCTCCAACTTGGGCATCACCCTGGGCATCGTGCTCAGCGGGCAGGCAGGCAGGGCACTCCGGAAGAGCGTTTTTGTCCGGTGACCGCGGGCAACCGCATGTGCCTCCTGTCCCTTGGGCTCCCCGCGTGCCGCGTTGGGATGACGCCACGGGCCACGTTGAGGCGGGAGGCGGGAGGCCGGCCCCGGCTGCGTCTGGCTGAAGGCCGTTAGGCGCGCGGTGGGTGCCATGGCCTTCAAAGAAGGCGCCTGATGGCGGTCACCGCGGCCAAGACGCAGCTGCTCCATGCGCAGGCGCTGGAGCGGGTCGCCCCCTCCTACCACCCTGAGGCCTGGGCTCGCCGCAAGTCCGCGTGCTCCAAAACGCGCGCAGCGCGTAGGCACAAAGAAAGGACGTCTTTTCCATGTGAGGGTGCCATTTTCTGTTTGGATGGGGGGGGAGTTGCTCAATGGAAGCCACAACACAAGCCACACTTTCTTCGACAGGCTTAAGTGAGAGGAACTCTGCACCTCTGCAGTTTTAGGACATGCAGAAAGATCTGACCGCGCTTGCATAGATACTTTAAACTCAGATGCGTAGAGGTGCACGCATGCGCGCGAGCGGGCCTTCGGAAACGGATTGGACCAACAAACCGAATTGGACTGGCGCCACTGACCGTATGCTATGAAAACACTTCTAGCAGTTTCTGGGGGTTCTGACAAGAATACAGTTATATATATATATATATAACAAACAAAGAGCAAAACAGAAACAGCGCCGGGGGGGGGGGGGGAAAGCCTCGAGCTCCAAGCCGGGGACCTTTCCCGCCATCCCTCGGCTCGCCGAGACGGTGGTGGTGGCCCCCCGGCTGCAGCAGCCCATCCTGGACGGCCCGTGCCGGCATGAGCTTCTGGACGCCAAGGGGCCGCCGGCGCGCGGCGGGGGCGACGCCTGGCAAGGGGCGGCGGTGGACGGCTCGGGTCGGAACAAGACGGGCATGTTTTCTCCCCCCTCCCCCCCCCCCCCCCGAAGGCTGAAAAATATATGGGGGTTCTGAGTTCTGGTGCGGAGGGGGACGTGATTCACGCGATTGGGTGGGCTGGTGTTGGGGGACGTGCAGTTTGGTGTGCTGGTGATTGATGCTTTGGGGGGCTGTTTTCGGTGCCGGTGCGGGCTGTTTGGGGTGCTGTTGGCGGTGCTAGTGACGAGGTGCTGGAGCGCAATGGTCAGCATGTTTTTTCGCTATTTGGGGTCTACGCAGGTGTATTTTTTGTTGGCAATATCACAAGGGATGAAGAGTTGCCAAGAGGGGTTGAGATACGAACCGTGCCAGCTCCGATACAAGACAAAGATATGGTTGCCATCACTTAGGAGTCAGGACTTGCTCTGAGCCAAAGGGAGAAAGTATGGGGACTTGTGTCCACCAAGCATTTTTGAGGGCTTGATGTTGTTTCTTGTGGGCGCGCCCGTTGCCATTTACCTCATTGCTTACAGTTGCATGACCGATTCGCATGAACATATCAACGCTGGGCTAGAGGCTTAGGGGCTCTCACTTCTTGATTCTCGAGTTGGCGACCAGGGTGCTGGCGAGACTGTGTGTGATGGTGCAGGGTGATTCCAGGTGCCGTGTTTTTTCTTCTTCTTCTTCTTCTTCTTTTATTTTTGTGGGGGGGGGGGGGGGGTTGGGTGCGGGGTT
>CAUJNA010000469.1:1042787-1247787 GCA_963377175.1 Effrenium voratum | reverse complement strand
AATCAAAGCAGCCGGCCGACAGCGGCAGCACATGAGTTTGTTTGGGGCTTTTGCAGGTGAGTCTTGCAGGGCGGAATAAACGGGTTTTGCCGTGCAAAACTCGGCAAAGTGAAAGATTTCCCTTTCCGCTGGTCGGCAAACCTCCCCCAAAAAAAGGGCGTCCACCTCCAAAGGGCTGCAAATCCAAAAGTGATTTGCCAGTGGGTTGTGGATCGAGCTGCCTTGTCCAGGCAGTGGTGCTGGGCCCATCCCGCAGCAGTGACCCGAACCGCGTGTGCGTGCAGTTCGAGGACGGAGGTTCTCCAGCGAGGTGAAGGGCCAGGAGGTTTGATCCAGGTCTAGGTCTTCTAGTAGTGCGCTTTTACCTTTTGTTTTTTGTTTTTTTTTTTGGGAGGGCTCCCCTACTAAGTTAGACTACAGAAAAAGGGTACCCTTATTCTACCCTCTCTACTGGAGGACTTAGAGGTGGTTTGCAGCCGTAGCGCCTGGCAGGAGCGGCGGGACGGCGGCAAGATGTGGGTCAACGTGATGCCGGCCAGGGCCCGACAGCCCTCGAAAAGGAGCGCACAGGCGCGCAGGCGCGGCCGCAACACGCGTGGCTTAGGATGAGGTGATGTCGGAAGAGAACGGCCGACTCATGCAGCAGATCAAGGAGAAAGGCATGGCCTGATCGATTCAACATTTTCGCCTGGATCGACTCAACTGGATGTGCATGTTTATCTGCATGTGCCCCCTCACGTTTTGTTGTTTAAACGGGGATTGTATATCGCATCCTCTTTAGGTCCTTACCTGCTCCTTTTCGCACTCCTCCTTTTGCCGTCTGAAGTGTTGTTTTTTGGCCAAAGGCGTGCGCAGTACGCAACAACAAACCGCACATGCTTGTTGCGGTGAGCAACAAAACATATTTGCTGTTTGGCTGCGTTCGGTTCAATTCCATTCGATCCCGAAAGGAAAAACACGATTGGAGTCCGGTCGCAAAAAGCGGGGTCACATGCAGAGAGAGGTACAGCATGCGTGTCGGAAGGCGCGTGCAGCGAGCGGCGCCGGTCATTCGCGCACGAGCCACGAAAGCGGATTTTTGGCGGCGGTTTCTGGTGAGACATGCCAAGGTAGCGCGTGTGGCCTCGCACTGCGCCCAGGGTAGTTCCCTACTCGGTCTTACTCTGTGCGAAACGCGTGAAAGGATAACATGGATGCCGCTGGTTCCGAAAAATTTGGTTTGACTCCAATTGCTGGCGTTTGGAGCAGGACGCCTGTCTCAATCGCATCAGGCCGGCTGAGCAGCAAGAAGCTGCCGCCGGAGGAGGCGAGGGTTGAAGGATGGAGGTGGTGCATCGATGTTTTTTTGGGATGGCTCGCCGGCTGGTTGAGGGCCCCTCCTTTTTTTTTCCTAAAAAAAGAGAAAAGTTGGGGTGTTTTTGGTTTGCACCTCGACCCTCCCTCCCTTTTTTTTCTTCTTTTTTTTTTTAAAAAAAAAATATTATTATTATTATTCTTTGTGCTTGCGGTTTGTCCTAGTCCCATTGAAGGGATGATCAATGGGCATCTGAAGTCTTCACAGACCGGGGGGGGGGGTGGTGGTGGTGGCGGTGGTAGGTTAGGGTCTCTTCGACAAAGAAACGGCGCTCCCGACTCATGCCCTCAAGCCTTCTTGCGCCTTCCAGGGCTCCGAGTGCACAGAGTTGCTGGAGGAGAGTTGCTGGGCCTGGACACAGGCAGCTGTTGTTTTTGAGGATGCCTTTTTGAGTCTTGTTTTGGAGGGGGAGGCCAGTCATTTTGGGTGTCCCCTCAGGCGACAAGCCCAGATGAGCTGCGCCCTCCGTGAAGTGGGGGTTACTGGCCTGTCAAAAGGGAAGACAGCGCGGTAGCATTTTGCTCAAGCCCAAGTTGGTGTAAATATGTCTCAAACTGAGCCTAAAGATCGCAGGCTGCGCTTGGACAGCCGTGATGGGCATAGTTACCCACTGTTCAACAACTCGATGCGAGTCAAGTCAAGCAGTTCTATGCGGGAGGGCCTGAGGTTTGAGAGCAAACAGTCCCCACAGTCCCAAACCACACCTATCTAGGTGATTACGCGGAAGTGCGACTGAGGTGAACGCCGGTTTCTGCTTTTTTTTGTCTCTCCTGAGCTCGTATCTGCAAACTGTATCAAAGTAAAAATGCAGTGCGCTCCCTACCACTAACATGGCACCTGACAGGAGGCCCCTGGAGGAACCAGTTGAGGAAATGAATCGTCCAGGGACTCTCCCACAAAAACGCCAAAGCTGCTACGGCAACGTGGGAGGAAGGGTCATTTGGCTGTGGGTCAAAACCAATGGCTCCATTTTAGGGGTAGAGTGGTTGGATTGGGGTGTTCACTGGGGTGCGATTTGGATTTTGACCCATGGCCATGCATCATCGTACCTACACCGTATGCCCAACTCACGTTCCGCACGGCTACGCTTGGCACTTGCGGCCTTGCGGCTTCCAGGTGTTTTTGTTGCAGGAGCGTTGGACTCTTTGGGCGCGGCCTGGAGTGTTTTTTTTTTTGTTTTTTTTGCCTCGAACCCGAGGCCTGCCTGCCGAGACCCTGGAGCTCCGGGTGCAGCCGTGGACATCAAGCGCCCGGCTGCCAGGTGCGGGGCGGCTTTTGTGTTCCAATCCAACGACTAAAATGGGTTCTAAAATGGGTGGTGAACTCACCTACCCCCAAAATGG
The DNA here is from genome assembly GCA_963377175.1 of Effrenium voratum. Classification (NCBI taxonomy): domain Eukaryota; class Dinophyceae; order Suessiales; family Symbiodiniaceae; genus Effrenium; species Effrenium voratum. The sequence goes on along the minus strand of CAUJNA010000469.1, from coordinate 1,245,090 downwards.
GATCCCGTTGGTTTTTTGACCCACGGCCTTGTGAGGGCCTTTTTTGTCCGAGGCCCTTTTAAGCTTAGGGTCTCTTCCCCACATTTGCCCTCCCAAGCAAACTTGGAATCTGACGTTTCGGGGGGCCCTGGTTTGGACCATGTTTGGACCATGCCACTTGTAAAGGGACCGCAGCCGGGGGCCCGACAACTCCGCCCATTCCAACTCCTGGCGGTTGACTTCAACGATGATTTTCCCGAGTCACTTACTACATGGGGAAAATCATTCAGCAAACAGAATCTCTCTCCGGAAAGCGCACGTGAGTGGCCCAAGCAAGTGATGTCTGTGTGTGCGCGTTTTTCTTTTTTTGGGGGGGACATGTTAAAGGCCGTGGATGCATGACGCCAGGTCCAGTATCGCCCACAAAGCAGGGCCAGAGCCGCATGCGTGGTTTGGCTGAAATGGGAGCTGGTCTTGCCTCTAACAAGTCTTGCCTCGACATGGTGGGCAACCCCCAAAACGAGTGGCTTCCATTTGGCGTCCCAGAAAAGCCTCAAAAACGGGTAGTGTGAGACAAAGACACAACCCAGGAAGCAAGTGAACTCACACTCACCCTGCCAAGTTGCCAGCTTGACAGCTTGCCAGGCTAAGTAGCATTTGCGAGAGTTCGCGACGGTCGCAGCTTAGGTGACTCCCACAGCCTGCCAGCTTTGCTGGGGGGCAGAACCGGCACGGTCTTGAGAGCGACCCGCTGAGGGACTTGGGCCATGCCCGTGACAAGTTCCAGCCATGGTTTGGGGATCTGATGGGTGCTCTGTGCAAAAGAGCTCACAAACTGAGTCGCAGGAAACCTTGTGTGTCACACAACTGCAAGGTTTAGCGAACAGATGCTTTGCACCAAGAACAAGTGAGCCACTCAGGCAGAATTCAAGTTGTTTTGCCAGGCCCTGCAAATCCAAACAGGTTCCAGCCGCAGCCACTCCGCACCCGCCAACAGGAACGAGCTCCCTGTGCCTAAAGGGCCAGGGACATCTCCCTCGCAGATTTCGCCCCAAGCTCCAAGAGAGTTACGCCGAATCCGGCGCAAAGGTGACTCGTGGGGCTCGATGGAGCTCGATGGATGCACTGACGGCCACTCTAGGCGGCCGTGAGTGCCATTTTTCAGCGGAGCAAGCGACCACGGAGCAAAATGCCGGGCCGGCCAGTTGCTTGGACACAGTTGCAGCCTGTGTACATGGAAGTGCGCAGATCAGTTTGAAGGACACGTACTTGCATGTTTGCTGAGGGCATTGTTTGAATCATTGCTCGTGTACATTTTTTTTCTCGAGCTTCTTGCTGTGCGTGTGTGACTGTGTGGTTGGCGGCGCCCTTGAGCTTCCCGGGCAGGTGACCGCGAGCACCTGGCAGAGCGGGCTCCCAGGATCCGGGATCGAGCGCGCGGCCCGCGGCCCGCGTGCGGGTTGGAAGGTTGGCCTTCGTCATGCACCTTCTTGCCGCTTGGGCCGCTCAAGCTCTTTTGGAGGGCCTTCTCGAGGGATTTTTTGCTGCACTAAGTGACCCGCTGACCCCTGCTGCGCCTTCTGGAGCTCTGCCTTTGAATTAGCAGCGCAGCGTCATGGGGTGCCACTTTTTCTTGCCGGATGGAGGGCGAGGCGACTCTACACACACATATTTTTTTCCTATTTGTATATTTATAAGGAAACTGCAGAAACCAACCACCTGGAAGGGATACCATTTCAGATTCATCGTAAGGTCTTTGGCCCCTGCCCCTTCAATGAATTTGTGCCCCCGTCAATGGAGGGATGGTGCCTTGAGGAACAGCTACTATGAACGGGCGCGGTGGTGAACCAAAGTAAAGAGCTGCCCGAAGCCGGCTGTGTGTTTCATTGCTGTTTCCAAGGCCCTTGCAGCTTGTATTCACAACGCCCGGCGCCCAGCGAACGCCGGCATTTGCTAGGGGCAGGGCCCAAAGAGCTGAAAAGGGGCACGAAACAGCTTGAGCTGTTTCCAGCATCGTGGAACCACAAGCTCTGCGCTCCCTGACGTCCTGGCTGGTGCTCATCCTGGCTCAGGCGGAGCGGCTCAGAGTGAAGCGGCCTTCTCCCCTCGCGCCATGTTGCCGGCCTCTCTGCTCCGGGCAGCGCCCAGGCGGGATCTCATTTGCCCGGGTTGGAGTTTTGGGGGTTGGGCGCCTGCGGGGAAGGCGCGAATCCTTGGGATCAACCGCTGTGAACGGATTTGGTTGGCAGCCTCGCAGCCAACTGTCGATAGCGACCGTCCGCAATGCACAACCCAACAAGAAGACCAGTGAGACTGTCACAGGTTCAGGCCGCAGCAAGTCATTGCGAGCCATTTGTCCGACTCGCGAGCGGGTACGCTTGGTTCAGGCACCTGCTGCGCGAGCGCTGCTTCGCGACCAAGGCGAGGGTTGGCAGGGGCTTGGTTGAACCTGCCAGCTTCGTCAGAAAACTGGACGTGCTGCTCCCACATCGGCGTCGTTTTTGGTTGCTTGTGTTGAAAAATGACGGCGATTCCTGGTTTACCTGGTGGTTCAATCAACTACCAGGGCCATCTATTTTCCACAAGAAGGACACCTATCTCTACTGCTGTTGGGTTGGATCTTTAGACTTTCACTTTTTGGATTCCCCTCGTATTTCCTTTTTACCAGCAAAAAATAATCAAAGGGTTGGGTTACAGGACTACGGGAAAACCGTTAAATCAGGGTGTTTTGGGGCCATTTGGGGGTCTTCCTGTAAGCAGGGGCCCTTTGAGTTAAACTTTTTGCTGGGGGATCCCAAGGCATAGGTGTCCTTTTTAGCTTAGTTTCGCTGACAATAGATGGGTTCCACTGGTTTCGATGGGGTTTGTTCCACTTACCAGGGACACCCATCTATTTTTCCCAGGAAGGACACCTATGTGCTCCCAGCTGGTCAGGTGGCCTTCGTCAAGAAGATCTACTCAGACGGGAGCGGGGGTGGGGGAACAGGTCCGGAGTACGGCTGGCCATGGGCTTAAATCCAAAATTCCGGTTAGCCCCAGTTTTTCCATCAACCAATCCAACCACTAAAATAGGTTCTAAGCTGGGTGGTGAATTCACCTACCAGAAAATGGGATCCCATTTGTTTTGACCCTCAGCCAGCTGCGCAGTTTTCCTCGTTGGTTGGCGTTGACTTCTGGGCTGAGGAGCGCAGAACTCTCTTTTGCCGCTTTGCTCGCAGCCAGGAGCACCTGCCAGAAGTGCGACTTTGTTTGGAAGCAGCAGCTCGACCTCTGCAGTAACTAGAACGGGAGCTTTGGTTGTGTGACTGAAGGGAAGCAACTTTCCCCAACCAAACGCACCTTGTAAACAACGTTTGTCTTTGTATATCTTGGTCATTTTGGTCACTTGCCTTTGGGGCACTTGACACTTTTTCTTGTTTGGCCGCTGGCCCAGCGGGCCACAGCTGACTAGAAGGGTCAGGCCCATGTTTCATGATTTGGACAAACGTGGCACTAGCAGCAGGGTGAACCAACAAAAGGCGCTGCGCAAAACTGAAGCCAAGGATCCAGAAGGACAACCTCACGGAGCGCATCGACCGCGTCATCGTGGCCGACGAGCGCGACCATGCCTCGGAGGGCGTCGTTCTGGCACGGAAGCACGAGGATGGGTGGGGCGAGGGGGAGGGAGAGGCGGTTTTGGTGGGCCGGGTGTCCTTGTGAGCAAGCGAAAGGCAAGTCAGCGGGGCTGCGACGGGTAACTATTCGGGAAGATCATATTGTGTGGTTTCCGCGGTTTGTTTGCGTCAGGCGCATGGGTAGCTTGTGCATATTTGCAGGCAGGTGCCAGAGAAAGGACATGGCTGTGACAAGATATGTCGCTAGATTCATCAAAGGGGCGCCCAAGAGCCTTGCATTCCGAATGCAAGCTGCAGGTGACACGGGCCCCATTCTTCGTGGTGACGGATGACGCCAAGCCCGAGGCGGCGGTGCGTCCAACTGGCGTAGCCCACAATTGAATGCTGGGCTCATAGGGTTCTTTTTGGTTGTTTTGCTAGAAAAACAGATGGCCCTGGTTTATCTGGTGGTTTAATCATCTACCAGGGCCATCTATTTCCCCTAAAAGGACACCTATGGCAGGGCTCCAGGCAGCGTAGGTCAAGGGGGTCGTGTGGGTAAGCGGGGCAAGGACGAAGTGCCAAGCCTTTCTAGGAAGCGAATCCAGGGACGGCCACGGCCACACTTGCGACAATTTGGGTCAGGAGGAGAAGGTGTACGACGTGTACTTCAAGCTGAAGTCTGGGACCCCGGATCGCTCCATTCCTAATGACAGGTAATGACGGGATGGGTGCAGCACGAGGTATGCATGTATGTACTAACCCAAGTGTGTTGCTTTCCCAGTCTGTCAGACATTGGCTGGGTCGGGATTCTCAGGGGCTTTCTGTGCTTGAGGAAAGATGTCTTCGACCAAGAGTCCGGGGAGAAGGAGAAGAACGAGGAGATCATCCGAGGCCGGGCTCCCCATCCAAGCATTGGACAGAGAGTTCCTTCACGCGCAGGAATGATGAAGCAGGTCTTCTGAGGGCCTCTGCCATGGCCTATCTCTGCCCTGCCATGGCTCCACTGGCGCCAGGGTTGACCTCACTTGCGAAAGGGACGGCAAACAATTGTGTGGCACATGGGCAGGTTGACCGGCGACCGTGGGCGCCTGGCCAAATCCCCAGTTTCACAGTTTTGCTTTCTCCCAAGCGATTTCTTCAGCCAACGTCAGCCTGCGGGCTGACAGCCCGCACCAAAACTGGAGTCACTCGAGAGCATGCAACCCGCTCGGTGTTGGGTTTTGGAGCTCGCCTTTGGCAGGGCTCATAATCTGTAGCTAAGAGGCGACGCAAAAGGCGCCACGCAGAAAAACCATGAGGCATCTGGCATTGTAGAGGAGCTGAGGGAGTTACAGGACTTGAAGCATGGTCATCAGCCAACTCCATGACCCATCACGTTCAGGAGGCCGCTGCAAATCTTTGCGCATGTGACGCTAAGAAATCAGTTGCTTGATGCGGTTCGGGCAGGGTCGTCCCGCAGAACTCACGCCAGGCTCCTGTCCCTGCTGTTGGGCACTCGGCTCAGCAAGTTGCAAGTTGTTTTTTCTCTTTCTTCTCTCTTCCTTCTGGGAAGGCGCAGAGGCTGGGACGAACGGGTCGGGTGCTGGCTGTTCAGAATGGGGTCGGCAAAAGGAGAAGGCATCGATGGCAACCCCAAAAAGTATGAATACGTTCCAACGTGCCTTGAACCGCAATTCCCATGCCCTGCCAGCAGAAGTATGATGAGGGCAGCCCAACAGAGCGCGGAGCCGGGACATTGACTTTGTGGGCCAACTTACCCACACAGACGACCACGCATCCTGCATCAATGCCTCATTTCCGCCATTTCCTATTTTGGAACCTCCAAAACTGTCAGTCTTTTAGTGATCCAGATTTATGTTCGCTTTTCCAGCCTGAGGGGAGCACCTGGGCCGTCGTAAGCAGCTGGGTCTGGCGGGGCTCTGAGGGCGGATGCCGCATGAAGAGGCCCGGCTCGCGCTACCCTTGAGAAGTTTCAAGGCTCTTCTTCGAAGGAACGAAAGACTAAGGCCTTTCCTAGGCCCGGGAGCGGGCGCTTGGTTCTTGCATCGAACACCGGTTGGTGCATGTTCTTCTGTAGGGCTTTGGGGGTTTCTGACCCTTATTTTGAACGGTCTTTCTTTTGCTCAGGGACCCGAGGCTTAAACCAGGGGCTAACGCGCGAAGCTACACTGCTGCGATCTGGCTGAGGCTCTGGGAATCTCAGGTGCGTTGCTCATCGTGGATGCCTCAGAGTGTTTTCGGTGGGGCAGGCAGCTTGCCCCAAGTGCGCAGCGGGTGTTTGCGCATGTGGCGGAGCAGGATTGAGGGTGAACCTGCAAGAGAGGCATTGGCACTGGTGCCTGATCAAAGACAGTCAGGTTCCATGGGCTATGAACGTTAAACCCGTGCGCTTCGGTACTTGTAGGTGGTTGCCCATGTCTGCCTCGAAAGCCCGGCATCTTTGCATATATTTTTCCCATCGAACCGTTTTTTTTCCTCTCCTTGGAACGCTGTTTCACCTTCCTCAACAGCTTGGCCAAAACCTTTGCGCGAGGTTGTGTTGGCTTTCACTCGTCGAGCCACTTGGGTGTGGCTCAAAATGAAACGATCGGAGGGGCAAACCGCAGGTTTTGGTACCCATGTTTCCACTTACCGATCGGGCAATCCATTTTGGACTTTGGTGTTTTTGCGCCACAGCCAGATCTTCTCAACCCCCCTCCTTCCCTGATCCCGCTTTTTTTTGATTCATTTTTCTGACTGCATTTGCTTGTGCACGATTTTTTTAACGCCCACGAGAAGTGCCCACGAAGAATAAGGGTGTGGGTCAAAGTTCAACCACCAGGACATGGACCGCAGGTCTTGGTACCCATGTCTCCATTTCCCGATCGGGCAACCCATTTTGGGGTACCTTTCTTCTTTTTTTTTGGGGTGCCCCACAGCCACGCCTTGCCTTTTTTCGCACGGATCTGCAGAGGTTCTGCTGGACCCGGAGGTTTGGAAGGGCGCGCAGCACTCCGGCGGGGGGCCCTGAGGTTCCACGAGGCTTCCACGATGCGAGGGCTGCGGGGTGCGAGGGCTGCTGTGGGGGATGTCACCTGAGCATATTTTTTCTTTGCTCACGAAAAGTTAAGCTTTTAGCAGGGGATCGGAGGGTGTCCAGAAAAGTCGGATCGATTTCTGCGAGTGGTTGGGTTCAAAGGAATTCCCCGTGAGCAACTACCAAGGAGGGGCATGGTTTTATCTTTGGCCCCTATGCCATGGCCATAGGTCTGAACATTTGGCTTTTTGAGCAGGCGATTGGGGATGTCGCCAGCGAAAAAACCGGATTTCCCGGCGGCTTTCGCTTGTTTGGTCGTGTTTATCAGGCTGGGGCCATGCCGCGCTGTTTGCCGGGTCCTCGGCGCAGCCAGCTTTTGCCTGCTTGCCAGCGAGAGATCCGGCGAACAAAGCTCCGGAGGTGAACACCATCTCCTCTTCCTGGCTCTTCGTGCTGAGGATGCGTTGCCGCATCGGTGAGAACGCGTGTTTGGCAATCACCCGGATGGGGCAGCATACGATACAGCAGGTGCTTAATGTTGGAGACTGGCATCTCCAATCTTTGGCACTGTGGCCAACTGTATGCGTGCACTTGGGTCGAGCTTTTTCACACGACCCGAGCAGGCGGCGTCTCACCGGAAGTGGAGGCTGGGACAAGGAAGCTGGAGTGGGCCAGCCAAGAATCAGGAACCATCGGATGGAGTCGACCCGCAAGATTATGGTTTTTCCTTTGGCTTCCATGTAGCACCACCCCAAAGCGGGCACCGAGCCTCCAAAAAAAAACGCGCCCATGCCAAGACTGGGGCGGGTTCGACTTCTGCTGCCACGTGCAGGCCTCTCTGCCCTGCAGATGGTTGTCCGAGGCTCATACGCCAGCAATCTACGTCGAACTGCATGCAGCACCGGCTTGTCCCAGGCATGGACGCACCTCTTGGCACTGCCCATCTTGTTGTTGCTGGGGCTGGTGGCCAATGGGCTGCCTGGCCAGGATTGGATCCGTTCCATGCCTTGAATGGATCCCACCTTATGATTGGGGGATGGCAGGAAACATCTTGCTGTAGGCCTGAGGACCTTCGTACGAGCAACCTGTTTGGTCCGTTGACTTATTTGCATCGGCTGGTAGGGAGGCAGTTCAAGCCAGTGGCCTTTTTGAGGTGCACATCTTTTTTTTCTCGGAGGTTTCTGTGCTTTTGAAGCACCCACGGGTCCCGCAGGGCACTCTTCAGGGCATGTTGGTCTGAGGCATGAGCCCTTCCGGCGCGCCGCCTGCGGCGGCTGCGCCAGCGTGACAGCCCCCCCGGAGTCAGCGGTGGGATGGGCAGCCTGAGGCTCAGCCCAGGGAGCATTCCGCAAGGCAAATGTCACGTGGGGCCCAAGAAACCCGCATGTGACATCCTTGTCGGGTTCCACGGTATTTTTCTGCAGGGGAGTGAAACACTAGAGCCATATATAGGTAGGGGAACCAACCTTGGTTGCCCCGTGTACTTACGCAGCATTGCACGCGCAAGGTCGTGTTGGAATGAGAGGGTCGCCTTCACGTTTTCGGTTGCTGCGATCTTTAAGACAAGCCTCGCCGCGGCTGGCGCCGGCTCAGAGATTTGGAGAGCAGTGGATCCCGATGACTGCCGCACCTGGGACGCGATGAGGGGCAATTTGGAGGGTGGTCCAGAGGCGAGAGGTGTGGATGAAAGGGCGAGGCACAGCGCAGCAGCATGTTTGGTGACACCTCCGCGAGCTGAGGATGATGAGCAGGCACGGGCACATGTGGCTTCTGCCCAGAGACGGTGTGGAGTGCCGCTGGCATGAAGCGTCGTCATGCCCTGCAGGACAGGAAGAGGGATGGGAACTCGAAGGATGAAAAGAAGGACGGACCAGCCAAACCGAAGAAACCAAGGCCTTCTGTTCGTTCAACACGACTGCAACTGCCTGATTCTGGCGACCGCATTTTCGCGGAGCCTTTTGGGAGCTTGATTTTGCGAAGAACTCATTGTTTTGGCACTCTTACAAGTAACAGTTAGTACCCCCTATTTGCGCGCTTGGCACGGGTGTGTGTGTGTGTGTGCTGTACAGCGTATCTTGGCAGCCATGAAGTTTGAGCCAGGAGCCCAAAGGTGAGGAGCGAAGCTGGACGGGAGTCAGCAGCGTCTGGGAGTTTCAGGTGGGCGGGAGGGGGGAGGGAGGGCAGTGGCCTGGTCAAAGGTGCGCAATTGCGCAGTGGCTTTGCAGGGCTAGCGGCTGGCGGCCAGCTTGATCGAATGCTCAAAGACATTAGGACCCCCCGGCAAGGCGCCTAAGAGCTGTTTCAAAGACTCCGAAGAGAGTTTGATCTTCTTCCGAGTTTTGGTTTCTCCCCGCACCCTTGGCAAAATAGGTGCAACCAAAGTGCGAGAACAGTTTGACCATCTCAAATAGCTGGAAAGAGTTTCCATGCGCCTCAGGCAGCAATGATCAGCGGGTCGCTCGAGGCGCTGCGATGACGTGCATCCATCTCTTGCAATGTGTTGGCCGTTGCTTGCGTATCCCTAATTGGAGGCCAGTGGTGTCAGTCAACCCTAGACCTTTCTGGGGTGCTTACCATCCAGCTTGGTGGTCATGTTCATACTGTCCGCCTTTTGAATCTGTCTCGGATCGCTGGCCGTTGTGTGGTGGTCAGCACTGCTTGTCTAAGCCTCCCATGCGCCGAGGGTGAAAAGGACAGTGTCTCGAGGGCACCTTGGAAGCACGGGACATGGACATTCGTCCAACGGCTGGCAAACATGGACCAACAGCAATGCGTCAAGCTTGAAAGGCCCCTTTTGTGTGTGGCGCGGAGCATTTTTTGGTGCAGATTGGTTTGGCACTTGAGGAGCTCCCCCCGTACTTGGACGAGGCGACCTTGTGTTTGCGTGGCGGGCCCGGCGACACCAAGAGGAAATTGGAGGCGGGGGAGGCAACTTGCACTGTGCCATGCTTGCAGTTTTGTGAGTTTCTTCACGCCTTTGCAGCCAAGTGGGCATGGGTTAAAACTAAACAACCAATTTTTGGGTTACCCTGTTTTTCTGACCCACACCCAAGTGAGGGTTTCATGGAATCACAGAAGGAAGGCAAGGCAAGGCAAGTAATTCACTGGGTAGGCAAGGCCAAGCGAAGCAAGACTACGCAAAGCTACGCAAGGCAGACACAAGACCAACCAAGGCAAAGAAAGACAAATGGTGCCGCCTTGTGCCTTTTGAAGGGGATATCAAAAAGGACCCCTCATTCAGGAAAACCAACTAGCAGGGATACAGGGGAACCAGGGATACGGGAGGATTCCCCGTAAATGCACCTTGACATACCTTGACAAAGTTTACGGGGGGATTCGACAAGGGAATCCCCTCCCTATCCCCACTTGTTTGTTTGGTCAACTCATTTTGACACGCCCTCAAATGTCTGACTCAGAGCCTACCCCTGAGGCAGCCGCCACGTCCCCGTGCAGCATATTGAGCCTTGTCTGCAGAGGTGTGGCGTGCAGTTGCTGCCACTCTTTGAGTTCAAGGCTTCGTGTTGTTGCTTGGAGTGTCTTTTTGTTTTCTGGCAAGATGCCTGCAGTTGGATCTGTAATGAATGGCAGCCTGTTTGCCCTGTTTCATTCAACGCTTGCAATGACAAAACCATGATATCAGCAGTTCACCCCGAGCCCTTCTATATCCTCTGGCTATGAATTGGGAGCTGCCTCAAACTGGTCAGACCTAAGTCTCCCTCGCTTTTCTTTTTTGCGGGAGACCGTTTTTGTTCCAGACCTAAATCTCCCTGTGCGCTTGTCTTTTTTGCGGGAGACCATTTTTGTCCGGTTTCAAGAGGAGAGCAAGGCACGCCCAACGACACCCCGTCGAGCGCTCGACTCCAGGGCCTCGGATCTGGAGACGCGGGTGGAGCTCCTGCGGCGGGTGGTGCAGAGGGATAGCTGCGTGATGCGCCACGGCACACGTGGGCTGGGGGTTTGAAACTGAGCTGATGCATCTTGTGCCCTTCCATTTGCTTAACCTTGGATGTGTTCTTCTTCTTTTCTTTTTGGTCAAACACAAAAACACAAAGCAACAGTGGCGATAGATTTCACCTTAAAACCAAGCACTTAAAATTACAGAGATTCTTCAGCAAATGGAAGTACCTTGTCTTTTGTAGAATGAGAATGGGTATATGCAGAGGATACCCATTGGATCCAGTACTCTTATACGGTTCAGGTGTTTGCAAAAAACCGAAAAGAACAAGCCACGGATTTTTGCCAGCTCCAAGGCCCACCGTATGTGCATCAAAACTACATCCGGTTTCGGCACAGAAGCTTTCCAGGTTGGGGGCAACACACGGTATTCTCCAGGGGCCTGGTTGGCCAGGCTGGCTTTGATATGGTGGCAGTTCAAAGTTCAAAGGCTTGTTTGGGCTCATTTAGGCTCGGCAAAGGGATGATATTCAGGATGCTGTGGGGTGGGTTTAACCCTGACTTTGGGTGGTTTTGGCCGGTTTGGAGATGATTTGTGCTACATGTGCGGCGACCTTTTGCAGCGGCTTTAGGGTTGATCCCTATTTTGTCGCATACCTATACGGACCAGAAGAGCCAAAGAAGACGGGGTGGTTGATAGGGAGCTAAAGAAGCCCTCATTGAGCCCTGGCCTTGTGAACTGTGAAGGTTTTATGAGCCCTGGCCTTGTTAAGGCTTATTTGGCCCCCCCCCCCCCCACCACCCCCCGCCATCGGGGTTATGAATTGGGATGGGCCAACTCGTTTGAGCAGTCCAGAGGCCCAAATGTGGCGGTTCGTGATTGGAAGGCTTTCCCTTTTTGCCGTTTGGGAGCGCTCTCCGCTAACACTGGCTCAGCTCCAGGCTGTGGTCCAAGGGTGGAAGCACATAAACATCGGATAAAGACCGGTTCCTTGGCTTGCCTGGTTTTGAGTCCACTTTGTAAGGGGTAGATATCCCTTTTCGGGAGAGGGGTACGGGCGTCAGGGTACGTACAAACATCCCCGGACCTGAGCGAAAAGCTTGGACCTGTTGACCCAGTTGAATTCTCACGCTGAGGTCTGCGACATCGCTCTTTTGGCTGGTCCTCAGCGGCATTTTTCAGTGTGTTCCCGACCAGGCTGGATGCTAAACGCTCGTTTGGCGCCAGCCCAGAGAAAAGGTGAAAAGGTGGGCTGGCTGTTCAACGCAAGTCTGAAAAGAAACCTGTTGAGTGGCCCAGCAACACCGAACACCTGGCCGCTCCTCTCTTTTCCATCTCTCTGCGGGGTGCCTCGGCGTGGGGGGACTCGTATGAGGGCAAGGGCCAAGGGGGTTACTCAAAGGCAAGCAGGTCATGCTCAGACGCGAAGTGACGAAGTGGGAGCATTTCGGCACAGGTCACCACAGCCTCCCGGACTGCGCTGGGTCGGTCCTGGCACACCTTGCAGCTGGAGGCCGGAAGAGCGGTCGGGCTGGTGTCAGCCTTGAAAGGCCACAGGAAATTCCAATAAGATACGGTACGTGTGAGAGGGCGCGCGCGGCGGCTGTGTCAAGTTGATTGTGAGTTCAGCTAGGAAGGAGCTGGATTGCCCGTCTGCAACCAGTGGACATGGTTGCTATCGAAGCACTGACTTATTCACCTCACAGCCAGAGGCCCCATTATGGGCGTGGATGTGGGGTGCGGGGTTGCGTCCGAGACGCCAGGTGGGGCCTTTGCTGAACCATGACCAGCGGGCGCGGCAGTGGGTCACGTCGTGCCTACCCTTCCTATTTGCGCAGGCAGCAGTTCAGCGGGGCTCGGGTCAGGAGAGCTGACCCAACAGATCCTGTTGCCAAATGCTCCGTGCAAAGCTCGTTTTGAGCTCAGTTTGGTCAAGCCTCGATGGCACTGGTTTCAAATTGCTTCGAATCGCTAGTGCTGTCCAGTTTGCTATAAGCATTTTGCAGAGAGAGGGAGAGAGAGAGAGAGAGAGAGAGAGAGAGAGAGAGAGAGAGTGAGAGAAAGAGAGCGGGAGAGACGCCCTTAGCCGGCGGTCAGGCGGTCTTTCGCATGGTCTTTGACGGCTTCCCGGAGGATCGGAATTCCATCCTGAACCATTCGGACAACTTCATGAACCAAATCGTGCTGGTGATTCAGTTCGAGATGTCCTCTTGGCTGTACCAGCAGTTTGGAAATTCTTGTCAATGCCCCTTGCTTACTAGACACTGACGATCTGCGCTCCATGCGCGCAAAAAAAAAAGGAGAAAAACAAAAAAAAGCAAACAAACAAAAAAACAAACCGCCGCCTGGGCCGGAAGCGCCACGCCCGCGGGTTCAGAGGCGCTTCCTTCTGAACGCCCAGGTTGGGCTTTCAGATCAACCTGGACACTGCGAAGAAGCTGCGGCGCAGCCTCTTCCTCCAAAGGGTGCTGCAACATCCGCACGTGAACCAGGTGGACTACCTCCGGGGCCAGCAGAGGCCGAGTGGGTGATTTCAGTCAGAAGGTGCCGGTCGCCTAAATGCCTGATATTTTTCTATTCCACCCTCTTTTGGGTTGGCTTTAAAAGGGAAGGCAAGGAAACTGCACATATTTTTCCTTTTTCTCAGAGCCAAAGCTAAGTGGGCATGCTTTCCGCAAGGCAAGCGGAGTTGGAAAGCCAGAACCTGCACACACGGCCTCTGAAGCATCTTGGCGGGCTGGGCGTGACTGGTGGGCGGAACGCAGTTGTAACCATGCAAAAAACATCTTAGCTGCAGAATCAGTCGCGATCACTTTGCGCTCTGGCGGATCAGGGCGCCAGAGCGATTCGATCCTGCTCAAAATGTCCGGCTTCCGGCTGGATAACCCACATTGGGGTTTTATTCTTGCGGACCCATCCCAGTGTTCGACGGCATCTATTTATGGACGAGCCCCCTTCAGCTTCGGATATTGGAGGGTGGGAAGGCACACCAATGGGCTACTCTTGTCCAAGACTCCCCCAACAGGAAATTATACTTGCTGGTGCCCATGAGAAATGGAATGACCCCCCCCCCCCCAAAAAAAAGAGGAAAACAACACCATCCCGTTGACTTTCATGGTTTCCTTTCTTCGGGGGGTTGCCCTTCCGCCCGGTTCATTTGACCAACGCCCAGACTCGTCAGTCCGGGCACCTAGCCATCGCCGGCCATCGCCGGCCATCGCCGGCCATCGCCGGCCATCGCCGGCCGGCCACATGGCCACCAGCGAGGTTTGGGCACCTCGACGCCCCCCGGCCGGACGAGATACAGCTGGAGCACGTGCTGCAGGGGCGCGCGGATGAGAAGAGCGGGAAGATGAACTGGATGGCCGCGGCGCCTTGGCTTGCCCCAATCAAAAACTTGGGCCCTGGCTACTTACCGTTTCTTTCTTTGCTTCCTTCCTTCCTTCCTTGCTTGCTTGCTTGCTTGCTTGCTTGATTCTTTCTTTCTTTCTTTCTTTCTTTCTTTCTTGCTGTCCGCCCGTCTGTCCGTCCGTCCGTCTGTCTGTATTTTTTGTGCCTACCAGGCATCCGGCACACCCAAGAGGGAGAAGGAGCTGGTGCCCCCGGATCTCAGCAGCTCTGCTGCAATGCGGGAAGGAATCAGATTTCTTCGAGCCATTTGCCTCTGGGTCAAAACCGTTTTGGGATCCCATTTTGGTTGGTAGGTGAATTCACCACCCATTTTATTTTAGGACCTATATTAGTGGGGATTGGGATGTTCACTGGGGGTACGATTTGGCTTTTGATTCATAGCCATTTCAATAAAAGTGGCAGCTTGCATTGAACACCGCCATTAAGTTGATCCACTTTCCAAGCGAAAGTTCGCCGCGGGGCGTTGCACGTTGCGGCGTGTGCTGAGAGTACGCTAGGAAGGCCGTAGGATGCCTCAATTCTGCAACGGGTGTACCCGTGAGCACCCACCGCTTGCTTTTGAAGGTTCCTCAATTTGATCTCTGTTTGCTCGCTGAGAATGGCTGGCATCTTCCCCGCGCTTGTAATTATTTGGTAAGTAAGTGCTTCCCATGGCCTCGGGCTTTGCCCGGCGCGGTTTTTTCCCTCGTGCCGGAGCTCTCCTTTCCCCGGTCCGCAATCCGGTTTCGTTTTCCCGGCCCAGGCGTGGATCGATGCCTGGCGGCAGAAAGGGATCGTTGGTCAGAAGTGTTCTGTGTCCGTCTGTGTCGTCCTTTCTCAGGATACCTGCAGCTGAGTACGCAGGGCATGGCGATGCTGGACAACCACATCTCTGGGATGGTGCCTTGGACTTCCAAACTTACCAGCGGTTGGGTGGTCGGGGGGCTCCTGGGAAGCGACACTGGAGTCTCAGGCCAGGATCGGAAATGAAGAGGAGGAGGTCGAGGAGTTCGAGCCGCTATGAATGGCATAGAGTGAGGTTGCGAAGAGATCCCCACCCGGGAAAAAGGGGTATGTGCTCCTGAATTTGCATCTATGTTCCCTTTGTCAGAAGATTATGATAAATACGTGGAATTGGGGACCACCCGCTCCCCCCAACCTTAAAATGCGCAGAGTAGCGTTGGGCATGAACTCTTTGACGCATTGTGGGCTGCTGACGGCTCTCACTACTGGCTGTGCCACCACGCTCACGTAAGGAATCCCGCAGCCGAGCTAGACATTGACCTCATCGAGTCATCTGTAGTTGAGAGACGCTTGTCAGCTCTGGGTGTGTGTGCGTGTGTGTGTGCGGTGAGAGATGCCAAGTCGGGGCAGGCATGGCTCCTATGTTGGGTGCTGCCACTTCAGGTCCTTCTCTGTCAAGAGGACCAGGGCTTCTGGGCCCAAATTGGATGCTGTCACTTGCTGCCCAAATCGCATTTTTGCCGCACGCCATGTCGGAAGTCTGCCAGGCCACAAAGATCGAAGCGCGAAGCGCTTGCCCGACACGCGGCGACGCTTTCGCCAGGAGCATCGTCCATGAACTTGTTGTTGGATGAGGACTTCGGCTCCTTGCCCAGTGTGCTTTGTGGGGGGGGGGGCAGGTCTGGGGGCCCATGGGACAAGAGTGGTGGCCACCAAGGCGACGAGTCGCCGACGTCGCCCATGTCGCCCATGTCGCCCACGTCGCCTGTGTCGCCTGTGTCGGCTTCGTCCCGGGTCAGGCCCACCCGCAGGGTTGCAACCGCCATCGCCATTGCGACACATTTTGCTTTTTGCTTGGGGAGCTGGTCGGACTCCAATGTCCAGCAGCCAGTTCTGAGGTTTTTCCCCAGAAAGATTCATAGCTACATGGGCTGAGCGCCCAATGCGATGTAATGTTAATCTGAATGTAAATGCTATGAGGTGTCGTGCTTTGGGCAGGCAAGCTGCTTGGGGCACGGTGTGCAACTGAGCTTACACTGAATGGCCCGCCATTTTCCAAAATGGCTTAGCTGATTTGTTTCAGGCTCCCTCCAGGCTGCATGCCTGCCCTGTCATGCATGGCACCCCGCCCGTGGCCCTGGCAAGCGACGTGGGGCACTGCGCGGCTGCCAGCGCGGTTGCCGGCGCTCAGCGTGCCACCGCAAAAAAAGAAAAGAAAGAAAAGTCTTGGCGACGTGGTCAAGGCCATCGTGGCGAGGGAGGTGCCAATAGAGTTGTTCCCCAGTGCATCCAAAGGCCATAGGTGTCTTCTTTTTTTTTGGGGGGGTTGATTTGGTTGAAACATAGATGGCCCTGGTTTACGCGGTGGCTCAATCAACTACCAGGGCCATCTACTTTTCCAAAAAGGACGCCTATGTCAAAGGCTCTCTGGGCAAGCCCCGGGGTCCTTGGCAGCCAACGAAACATTCAGATGGACGCTGTGGGCACAGTGTGTCAAGATTCCGGGCTCCGGGCGGCCCGCGAGAGCTGCTCCAATCCTTGGAGCTAATCATCAGCCCTCAGCCACGACTGCTAGGCTGACGGGTCAAGAAGACGTGGGAGGAGTTGTGCTGTGCAATGAAGGTTCAACGTAGGGCATCCCAAATTTGGAGAACGAGCTGACTGCATTCAAGGGCTCGGGCTGCTGTGGTCACGGCAGTGGCCCGAGGCTGCGACAGTTGACTCTGTTGTCGCGATCGAGCTGGCTGAGCTGCTGCCAGCCCCAGCTTTGCAAGCCACCAAGGCAGCGTTCTTCCAGCGGCGCAGGCCGCGCTTTCCTGCAACGCAGCTTCCAGCGCAAAGATAAGCCGTGTCATAAACTTGAAGGTCCGCCCGACCCTTGCAGGCCAAGGCAGGTGCAGAAGCAGCGGCGTGTCGGCGCCAACCTTTGGGTCGGAGGCTTTGATGACGACCAGCTGGCAGCGAGAAACAGCATGAAACTTGGGAGCTCTTGTGCGCGTGCTGCTTGGGCCTCGCGATGGGGAGCAGAGCGCTTGGCAGATGCTGCCGAACCGCCAAATGTGAAACGGTGGCATACGTCCGGGCGCGCCTGGGCGTTGTGTACAAGTACCGAGGAGCGGTTCAATTTGCAGCTTCCAGATGCAGATCAGCTGCAAGCGCTTGAGAAGCAAGACTAAGCTCCAGAATTTTGAGGGTGCGCAGTCGCCGGGCAGCATCGTTGCCGAGACTTATGTTGCTCGTGATCCACACTGGGCGAGAACTCATGGCCAGCGCGGCTTGTCCCGCGCGCGCGTTCAACTGAGCTACACTGAATGGCCCGACGTTTTGGCTTGAACCCGACTCAGCAGCTGTTGTTTTCGTGGCGAACCCAGCATGGCATTGGATGTTGACAAGTGGCATTTGGAAGAACTCCTTTTGCCGCATAGAAGAGAGAGAGAGAGAGAGAGAGAGAGAGAGATAGAGAGAGACAGAGAGAGAGAGAGAGAGAGAGATAGAGAGCTCGCGTTTTCACACGAAGCCGCAGATGGAGTGATTTGTTGAATGTGTTGTGTGTATATATATATATATATGTATATGGTAATTTATTCTAAGCCCCACCCCTGCCAATATTGCACAAGCACAGAGGAGAAGGGAGTTGGTGAGGGTACCGGAACGCACGTGAGCTGAAACCATCGCCAGGGGGGAGGACAGCGAGATGGTGGGCATGTTCTCCGAGGGGAAGAAAGCTGTGCGGGTGCGGCGGGCGCGCATGGCCGGCCACCTGACAACTATGCGGCTTGACTGCGCATTGGGATGGTGTCATGTCATTTTTTCGGACACAGAGCGTGTGCTCTTTTTGCCCGGGCCTGAGGCAGAAAAAGGCCAACGAGAAGAGAGAGGAGGAAGCCAAGTTGCCTGGCTGCAGAAGTTGCAGAGTGGACAAGGTTGAATTTCTGAAGGGATGCGTCCCAAATCTCTGCCATTCCGCATTCTTTTCAGGCATCCATTTCAAGCTTAGCTTCCTTCGGGGTGATGTTTCTTGGGACATGTTTGGGAGGATGGTGCAGCGCGGCGTAGGTTGAAGCGGCAACGCCAGGAAAGATTGGAGCCGCTCGGGCTTCGGCAAGCAGGGCCTGCGGTGGGTGGAAGCTAGCGGTTTTGCAAGTGAGCATTTTGTTTTATGTTTGAGTACGGCCTTCAGTCATTTGCCCCATTGACATTTTTCATTTTTTAATACTTTGTTTTTTATACATACACACATGCATTACATTACGTTAGTCACGTTATGTTACGTCACGTTACATTACATTACATTACAGTACATGACGTTACATTACACCACACTACACTACACCACACTACACTACAATACACCACATACATACATACATACATGCATACATACATACATACATACATACATACATACATACATACATACATACATACATACATACATACATACATACATACATTACATACATACATTACATACATACATTACATTACATTACATTACATTACATTACATTACATTACATTACATTACATTACATTACATTACATTACATTACATTACATTACATTACATTACATTACATTACATTACATTACATTACATTACATTACATTACATTACATACATACATACATACATACATACATACATACATACATACAACAACATCATAACATAACATAACATAACACAACATACATACATACATACATACATACATACATACGTTACATTACATTACATTACATTACATTACATTACATTACATTACATTACATTACATTACAATACAACACATTGTATTGCATTGCGTTGCATTGCAGTTCATTACATTACATACATACATTACATACAGTACATACATTACATACATTACATACATTATATCCATTACATCCATTACATCCAATACATGAATTACATACATTACATACATTACATACCATACATTACATACATCACATACATTGCACACATACATACATACATACATACATACATACCTACATACCTACCTACCCTACCTACCTACCTTCCTTCCTTCCTACCTACCCACACACACACATAGATACATACATACATACCTACCTACATACGTACATACATACATACACACATACACACATACACACATACATTACATTACATTGCACTATGTACATTACATTACATTACATTACATTACATTACGTTACGTTACGTTACGTTACATTACATTACATACATGCATTACATACATACATACATACATTACATTACATTACATTACATTACATTTCATTTCATTTCATTACATTACATTTCATTACATACATGCATACACACACACGCATATATATATATATATATTATATATATTGGTATATATATATTTTGGGGGGGAAGGAGGGTGGTGGGTGGCCTGCGGCTACACAGTCCCGGGCTGGGCAAGTGGCCCCTGAAAGGCTGTGTCGGCAGGGGTTTTTCCAATTCGCTGTGTGAGGAGTGCCGAACATTGCGATTCACTGGTGGAAGATGTTTAGTATGCACAAGATTATAGAATAGGGTTCCGTCTTTTTCAAGGTGCCCTTCTTGCTATCTGTTTGTTTGTAAAGGAACGGCAAACCGAAAGCCAAGAGGACATGGTAGCCCGCTAGACATACTCCTACGCGCTACTCTGCGACATCCCCACCCCCTTTAAATCTGGAATTGGGGGAGGGGGGTGACCCCTGGAATTCCACTTGCGGTTCACTTCCCCATAATCAACGGAATTTGGAGACCCCCAACTCCCCCTCCCCTTGTCTTTGGCTCATTTGCTTGGATGTTAGGACTTTAACTTTTTGCACCAAAAAACACACTAAGAGTTAAAACACTAAAAGTTAATTCCATTAAACCACTAAAAGTTAGCCACTTTTAGCAGGGGAGCAGAAAACAACCGAGTCATGGCAGGGGTGATTTTCTCCGCCTCTGAGGCAGAAGCTGAAGACCGAGCTTCTGCCGGAGGCGATGCGCTCCACACAACTCAGCACGCCCCTGGGCCGAGTGTGGCCCAATCTTTCTGCGGATCCGTTGGTACTGTGGATGGGCAAAATCCTGCACCACTTGGAACCCATGGGAAACCATTCTTGGTTGGTATTTACAGGGGAATCATCCCAAGGTCTCTGAGGTGGTGCAAAATGGATTTCGCAACCATCCACAGGTCACCTTGCTTATGTTTCCACGTCCTTGGGGCAGAGCTACATCTTGCAATGCTCTCTGACATTGGGGGATGTTAAGTAATTCTCAGGGAGGGATCTGTACCACCAAGCTCTACTCTGGGTTCAGTTGCTTGAAACTAGATGGATTGCACTACTTAGTTTGGTTCTAGTTTGTAACTGGGGCCCGGGTGTTTTTTCCAGAAGCAAAGACAGTAGTTGAGAAGATTCCTAGAGTATCGTTCCGTCAACGAAGCCAGGCCGTCCTGGGGTCCTTGTTTGAGGTCTCAAACTGGTGAGCGGTTCGGGGATCAGCCTGTGGCAGTTCACGTGAGTCAAGAGACCCCATGTGGCAAGCAAGGGACTCGTCTGCAGGGCAGTTTTTGTCTTTTCCAGGCGGACAACTTGCTGGTGCCCAGTCGGAAATGTGGGAATGAACCCAGGGGGTCCCTTGAAAGGAAACCACCAGTTGGATGGTTTATAGGGATCATTCCAACTTGTCCCCTGCCTATCACACCAGCAAGAAAGGAGGGATTAAACGAAAACAAATATAAACACATATCACATGTCTATATATATATAGATATTTAGGATGAAAAGAACCGCTGGATTCAATCACTTCCAGCCAGCTTGGCAGTTCCAGAGCTTTTCATTTCATTCTTCCACCTGAGGAGTTGGCGTTGGCAGGGTGGGGTGCACTTCTTTTATTAGTCATAATGCAGACCCCATATGAAGCAAACCCAGTTCATTCATGGGGGGGGTCCAACTGGGTTTGGTGAGAAGTCCTCACTTTTGGAGGGGAACACACCCACACTCAGAAGCAGGGGTTTATTACCCCCCCCCAGGACCCTTTTGGAAGACTTAGTTCCATTTACAGATATGGGGTTTATTAATATGGGGTCAACATTTGCCATCTCTTCCCCGAGGACTTGGGTGTCCCCTGGGATGAAGAGCCTCTACACAGATGCCCACGACCGCGACGTGATGCGCATGTCCCGCTCGTCGGCGTTCTCCCTGAAGATGGCGGCTTGTCATGGGTCAGGTAGCAGTCAATGGGTGGGTTTTCAGGGAAGCCAACTATAGCAGAGATACAGGGGGAGCCAGGGAAACGGTTGAGGATGCCCCCCGTTTGATGCACCTTGACCAAGGTTGATATGGGAAATGGCACCAAGGAAATCCCCCCCATAATTATCCCCGCTCCCTCCGTATCCCCGCTTGTTCGTTTGTCCAAGGTTTGGATTGGTGGTTTAGGATAGAGGATCAAATGGGAACCCCCTCCTTAACCACCAAACCACCCAATCCAGACTGCCAATTAGAGGGAAGCTGAATGTGAGTGGCGGCAATCACCCCCCGCTTTTGCCAGTAGCTGGCGCTCTTGAAACAAAGAGTATCCAACGGTTTGTTTTGTTTTACCGGGTGGCTATGGCCCTCGCTGAGGGGAATTCCCTTGCCTGGTGCCGAGCCAGTATCAAACGGGCTGATCTGCTCCTCCCCCAATGGACCGAACATGTCGCTCGTCATCTGGCCCAGTCCTTCTGGGCGCACAGCTGGATTGCCCCGAAACCTGAGCTGATTCTTTGGGACATTGCAGCCAGCGGAGATGAACGGTTGCCAACTAATTTGCGCGGTCTGGGATTTCAAATTCGGCCTTGGCGTCAAAGCCTCGCTCTTTGAGCAGTTGGGTTGTTCTCAGTCGTCGACGGGGAGCTTTTGGACTGTCCCTTTGGTTTCACCAACAATCCTGGGTCTCAAACATGGGGTTCCCTCGTCCAAAAGGGACAGCTCTTTGGGTGGGCAGCGTGCATTTTCTTTTGGCCCTTGTCCCCAGTTTCTCAGGTTTCACCCAACCGATGTTTGGGAGTTGGGAGTTCGGGGATTCGAAAAATGAAAGCCCAAACCCTCGCATGCCGCGTTTTTGTTTCTCCCCAGATAGCTAAAAGCCATAGGGGTTCTAACTTCTAAGAAGGGAAAGTGATTGGCCGGCATGTTTGGCCCAAACCCTCACATGCCGTTTTTTTTTGGTCCCTGTCCATGGTCTGGGTTCCGTCTCCATGGGAGACACAGCTCTCGCTAGGCGCCCGCAAATCCGCAGATGATGGGCTCCAAGCGCCGAGGCCGATGGCGATTTTTTTTTTGGACGGGCCAGGCTTCGCATGTGG
Organism: Effrenium voratum; assembly: GCA_963377175.1. Classification (NCBI taxonomy): domain Eukaryota; class Dinophyceae; order Suessiales; family Symbiodiniaceae; genus Effrenium; species Effrenium voratum. The sequence goes on along the minus strand of CAUJNA010000469.1, from coordinate 1,222,920 downwards.
CGTGTACACGTATGAATGTGGGCGTGCGCATGTTTCCCGTGTGTTGTCCGCGTGGTTCGCGCTGGGGGCTGTGGCTAGGGGCAAACCGCGGGTTTTGGTCCATGTTTCCACTTACCAGGGCAAGCCATTTTGGTACCGGTTTTTTGAGCCACAGCCATATGGCGTGTACACGTATGAATGTGGGTGTGTCCATGTTTCCCATGTGTTGTCCGCGTGGTTCGCGCTGGCACAGGCCATTGTTTGCCGGCTGTCTAGAACGATTACTGGCCAAAGGGGCTCTTTCCTGCGTGTGCTCTGGGCCTGCCATGGTAGTAGGCTACCGGATGCTTCCCTCAGTTTGTATATGCAGGATTCTGCTTTTTGACTGTCCCAGGGTAGGCTTAAACCCCCACCAACAGAGAAATTGAAAGTAAGTCTACCTTGGAGTAGTCAACAAGTGCAACCCCCTGTTTATAGAAAACCTAGCTACTATCATGGTAGCTGCCTGCAAGCCTTGGCATGGCAGGCTCATCAAAGGAGCCTGGGGCTACATCGACGTCAGGCTTAGGCGCGGCCAGATAAGCCAGGGACCTCTCATCTCATGGCAAGGTGTTGATCTAACCAAAGGCGCTCCTGACAGAAGGCCCCATGTGGTGTGGTGTAAAGGAGTGTATATATGTGTATATGTATGTATGTGTATATGTATGCGTATATGCGTGTGTCTGTTTGTGTGTGTGTGTGTGTGTGTGCGCGCACTTGAGTGTGTTGGTCTGGGTGTGCGTGTGCATGTGCATCTGGTATGTTGTATTGCAAACGTGTTGCTTGGAAGAGGCCTAAAGCATCTAAAGGTGAGGTTCAAGATGGAGTGTGGGTGAACTTGATGCGCACTAACAGGCACACCTCGCCGGGAAAACAGATGCCAAGGAATGCATGGCTGATTTACCCTCCCACCAATGACCGTGGAACCTGAGAGGGTTCCTTTAAAAGCAAAATTGTCTTGTACCTGCCGTATCCTGCCATTTGGCTGTGGGTCCAAAGTAGGTACCCAAAATGGAATCCTGGCAAATGGAAACATGTGCGCCCCTGGTGAAGCAGTCAGGACCAAGTGACCTTTGCGGGTAGGCCTTCTGAAGCCGAAAACGCCTCAATTCCGGGAGTCGGGCCGACACAATACGCACTTCAGCTCGGTGGTTGTTGCTCCATCTTGTTTCAATTTGGCTACGGGTCAATAGGTCCACCACCCATTTTAGTCTATTTTAGTGGTTGGATTGGGATGTTCACTGGGGGCCTTTCCGGGGTTTTGAAAAGCCCATGGCCGTTTCTTCTCCTTTCTAGCGCCTGCTGGCTCAGGGGACCGGCCTGAGAGAGCTGCCAGCCGCACTTTGGCGCGGGGAGGGGAGACGCTGACCCTGGAGCCGGCCTGGAATCTCAGCAGCAAGGCGCCACGGAGGGCGGTCGAGTCGAAGCGACGTTCGCCCCCCCCCTCCCCCTCCGCCTGCCTGCATGGCTGTGGTTGGTAGGTGAATTCACCACTCATTTTAGAACCAATTTTTGGTGGTTGGATTGGGATGTTCACTGGGGGTACGGAATTTTGGCTTTTGACCCATGGCCACATCACTGCAGTTCCTAGACACTGAGTCTTCAGCCGGTCTCTTTGCTCGGATATCGCCTGTTGGAAAGGCAACGGAAGATTTGCTCCAGGCTGGGAGGCTGGGAGTATCCCCGAAAAACCGAACGTGGCTTCTTTGAAAGTGGTGAAGCAGGGTCGCATTTTCAGGCGGCTCCTGATGAGTGCAAACTTGCGGATGATTCCGGAACCGTGAATATATAATCTTCTTTGGGTGTTCTTTGGGTATTGTTGTATGTGGACGCACTGGGATGGGAATCTAGAGTAGACGCTCCTCTAAAAAGAACTGTGAAACACACACATTCAGTCTGAACCCTTATCTCGCCGGATATTGACATGAGCAGCAGATGTTGCCATTCTCCCAAAAACATCAAGAGGCATCCAGACAATTTGTTGAGATTTCGAGCAAATGCTTGTTTAATTTGGGGTGGCTGAGCCATCATTTATTTTTTGGAAAGGCCAAGCAATAATTGAATTGTTCTGCGCGGTGATGTTTGAAGATAAGAAAGCCTTCAGCTTGAATGATGCCTACTTGCTTCCTGTGCGCGTTTGCTCCGAAAGGCGCCCATGGTGCAGCGATTGTCAGCATGCTGACTTACATGCAATGAATGAGACGCATTCAGCTCGAGCGCAGACGTGCCCAATTCACTCATGGCGTGCATTCGCTTGCTGGATGGCACGGATGTGATGACGACGGCAGAGTATTTTCTGTGGCGGGAGGAGTTGCGCGGACAGGAAGATGGGGATTGCCTTTTTCAACACGTTGCGACGCCACCTTGCCACCTGGCCAAGACATTCTCAATTGCCCATTGGTATCTAGGTTTCCTGTTTTTGATTGTTTATTCAAACATGCCTTCCTTTCTTCCAGTGGCAACTGACCAAGTAAGGATAGGCAGCTCGCTTTGGCTGGCGACCGAGGCATGTTGGGCCCAGAGTGTACGTGGGAGAATGCTGAGTGCTTGACGGCCACTAAACGCCAATGTGTTGAAGCAGCGACAGGCGAAGCAACATGCATCGACTTGCTGCAAGCGGCAGGAAGAGGCGACGCAAAACATGTGATTGTGCTGTTGGAGAAGCCTCATGATCCCAACGCTGCTGACAGAAACAGTCATGTGACACCTTTGTTTAATGCTTCCGCAAACGGCCATTTGGAAGTTGTGCAGCGCTTGCTGGATGCCAGTGCTGACAAGGAGAAGGCAGACAGGCAAGGCACCACGCCATTGCTTATTGCTGCAGTGCGGGGCCACCAGGCAGTTGCGCCGTGCTTGCTGGATGCCGGTGCTGACAAAGAAAAGGCAGACAGTGATGGCGCGACGCCATTGCATCTTGCTGCAGATCAGGGCCATCAAGGCGGTTGTGCAGTGTTTGCTGGACGCCGGCGCTGACAAAGAGAAGCCGACGAATGAGGGCGCCACACCGTTGCACATTGCTGGATGCCGGTGTTGACAAAGACAAGGCGATCAACGACAGCTTGACAGCATTGCATCTTGCTGCAGGTCATGGCCATCAGGCAGTCGTGCAGTGTTTGCTACATGCCGGTGCTGACAACGAGAGGGCAGACAATGATGGGTTCACACCGTTGCATTTTGCTGCACGTGATGGTCATCAGGCAGCTGCGCAGTGCTTGTTGGATGCCGGGGCTGACAAAGACAAGGCAGACAATGATGGCGCCGCACCGTTGCATTTTTGCTGCACGTGATGGTCATCAGGGTGTTGCGCAGTGCTTGTTGGATGCTGGAGCTGACAAAGAGAAGGCAGACAACGATGGTGCCACACCGTTGCATCTCGCTGCAGACCAGGGCCATCAGGCAGTCGTGCAGTGCTTGCTGGATGCCGGGGCTGACAACGATGGTGCCACACCATGGCTTATTGCTGCTGTTCGGGGCCATGAGGCAGTTGCGCAGTGCTTGCTGGGCGCCCCTGCTACTAGGAGAAGGCGATTTGCTTGAGTACAGTTTGCTCCATAGCCAGATTGTGTTTGGTATTGAGTTGTCGATTGCTTGCTACCAGCGGCGCTGCCAAAAGCGAAGCAGGCAACTGTGATCCCGGAAATCCAGTGTGGTGTTCTAGACTCTAGAATGGCCAGGCGGAAGCAGCGTGGTTGTTGAGCACAAAGCGGATCCGGCTGATTTTGTAGGTATTGCAGGTTTATCAAGCCAACTCCATGATACATCGCAGGGCTTCCCTTGTTTAGTGCAAAGCTTGTAGGAATCTGCCATATCAAAAGACAAACAGGAGAGCAAGATAGCATTGGTCTCAAGCCTTTTGGGCTTCTCATCCAAGCCCAAACGCGATAAAGACCCATAAAAGTGTTTGTTTTTCCTGTGACAGACGCCAACCTTCTACCCTCCCTTCCATCAGGTCACTGTGAAAGCTGGCTTCCTGAATGTGGGACAGCGGCTGAGTTGTTGTCATTGTGTTATTTAAGCCAACATGGGCGGTTTAGAGAAGAACACATGTGTGCTGCATGGTCAAACAAAAGCAAGGTGCAGCTTCCAGGCCCTGGCTTTTAACCGTTGGATTCGCATTTCTCTGAATGCATCCTGGATCCTGAGCGTGGTCCAGTACTTTCCGCGGTTTCTCCGAATCCTGGATCTTGAGCTGTTCGCCGGGACCATTTTCCCGTTTTTTGGGGGCCCAGAGCTTCCCCCTTGTCAGGCTCCTGAACTATGTCTTGATCAGATGTCCGTTCTAAGGGAATCCTCGGCCTGCAGTATTTTCATCAGAGAAGTGCATACTGTATTCTGGGTCTTCGGTTTGTCACCTGGCGAGTTCCCATGCCTGAACATGGACTCCGGCTACGGGTCTTGGCATTGGCCTCATCGACTACGGGGTATCAAAGGGCTCAGTCAAAAAGGGACGTCCTTGGGAGGGACCGTGGCCTTTGACCTTCGTTTTTGATACTGGGCTGATCTGGCTTAGTTCCTTGACGTTGCTGGCAGCACGGAGTTGTTTTTTAGTGTGTCTCAACCTGGGCTTGGGCTTGTCCGCTGACGAATTCATCTCTCGCATGTGCCTAGCATGGAATCCGCTGAACGGCACATGCTCCCCTGCTGCAGGTGGTTTACAATCGCCTGGACGTCGCATTGAAAGCCAGCCAGCGGCTGGGATGGAGTCAAAGGGCTGACGTTGAAAGGGCCCCACATGTTTATTTTTATTTTTTAAATTGCACCCTGGGAATACACTCACTGGGTATTAACCCTCATTAGGCACATTTCTGGATAAATCCGTGTTATTTTGAACCATCCGGAGCCGAAATCACGCAGCCGCCTCATTTGCTGGGCAGGCTTACCCGCTTCAAGACGTGAAGTGGCCGCGGCACATTGGAGAGTCACTTTCACAGGTACCCACAGATACCCTGTCCTGGACATTGCCCTTTGGGGATGCCTCAAACAGCCAAGGGAAACAACTCCCAAAAGCTTTCACAGACAACACCCTCGTGGTTGGACAACCCACGCGTGCCTTTGCAGCTTTACCACGTCAACATTTTATTTTTGGGTGAGAAACCTGAATGGAACCCAACCATTGTAGGAGGATCCCACCCCTTAAACATGGAATTGGGGGGAGGGTCACCTTTTCCGCTGCAAGTCCATTTCTGGTCCCTTTCCTCTTTTTTGGGCCAGGCCAGGTAGATGGAATTGGGCAAGCCCTCCCCCCCATGGGGGTGCGACGGAACCCGCTTTGAGGGAGCACTCCTTCGCCATGTACACCAAAGAGTACGACGTCTTCACCGGGGATCTGAAGCAGCGCTTCGACGAGAAGCGGCTCCGGGACGAGGAGGACGTGGCGTGAAGCACGTGGCCTGGGGTCGAAATCTGGGCACGCGCGGGTACACCGTGGACACCCCTTTCCATTGGCAATAGTGCCAACCCCCATTTCATGTAAAAGAAGTGTCAAAATGCCGCCCAATTCATTTAAAAGAAGTGGTAATACCCTCCATTTCATGACTGTCGCACCTATGTTGGAGATAAAGATCCTAACCCGCCTAGCAGGCCGTCAGTTTGATGCACCTGCACATCGCAGAGCATGGACTGGCAACCTTCGCGCAGCCACCCAAAGAAGCAAAGCGACTTCGCGGACCTCCTCCAATCCTTCCCCCACCAGCACCCACCCCAAAAAAAAACAACAGAACAGAAAAGAGAAGGGAAGCCTTGAGCGCGCCAGCTCGAAGGGACCAGCACCTGGCATCTTTTTGGGCAATCATGTTGCATCTTGAGGTTTGTCATGGCTGAAGTAGCTACACAGCGCGAGGACATGTCCCAGGAGGTCGTTTTAAGACACCCCAGCCCTTCGAGACTTTGCCGGGAGAGCGGGGGGAAGCAGAGTGGACAACCCACCATGAAGATGTTTTTGCCCAAAGTACCTGCGAAAACAGCCCATCAGCCGCTGATTTGTCCAAGATGCCTGTGGGGCTCTTGGAGCAGGTCTCCTGGCAATCTTGGGGTTGGACAGGGCTTGAAGGCTTGAGCTTCCTCAGCCGGAAGGATGCCTACCTCAAGAGGATGAGGTCCATGGTGGGCGGCAAAACCAAGAAGTTGCTGTACCCCGGAGGCGGGGAAGGCAATACTCAGTTGTTCAAAAGCGAATCGACCGGATCTGACCTTTTGGTTTTCCCATTTTGGTCCATATTTAGTCATGGGAAATCATTCTGGTCCAAATTCCCATTTTGGTTCAAATCTTGATTTTTCCCAATTTAGTCACCCCAAAAGGTGATCAACATTTTGGTCCCAGGTCCTTTGGGCCTGAGAACAATGGAGCAGATTTTTGGGCGCACGGCAAAGGGACATACGGTGGATGGTTGGACGAAATCCATTTCGCAGCTAAGAACCCTGGGAGAATGATTGCCCAGTAAATACCAACGAACAATGGTTTGCCATGGTTGCAAAGTGGTGCAGGATTTCGTCCAGCCACAGTATTCAACTGGATGCGTTTGCGGCAAAGTCTCCCCAAATGAATGAGATCAAGCCACCAAGTCTTTGTCAGGTGAGCTTGGCCGACGTTCTCGTTCATCGGGGGCGCTGTGACACTTTTTTGCGCACGGCCGCTATGTGAGGCAGGATTTTTTTCAGTTGATGATTGTCACCAGCCAACCTCTGTCAGTTTTGCGCATGGTCACTCCCTTGGCGTTCACGCAAGGTAATCAAATAAGCAGTGTCCATGTTGAGGGAGTTGCCTTTACAGAATCAGGAGCCTCTTCAACAATTTCACCAGAGGTCTAGGAAAGTTCAGGTATCGCATTGGTCAGGAGCAACCTCCCTTGTTCTCTCGTCCGCCGAGTAGGAGGTGGTCGGACTCCCCCCTTTCCAATGAGTGTTGCCGTACTTCAACATCCAAGACGGCACGTGTCGACATGTAAATCAACCCATTCGATTGACCATTCAAATTCTCAATGCTTCATTCAAGTCAGGCTTTTGGGCTCAGCAGCGAATGGCAGAGGGTTAGCGGCTGGAAGGTTGCGTGCCGCGGCCCTGCCAAGGAGATTAGCCTTGCCAATCGTCGATTCGGTCGCTGAGCCATGTGTGAGCTTCGGCGCCTGCCAAGCCGGGCCCGATTTTAGTTAGGCTGGGACGGCGCTGTGAATCCTTAAAGGATTTTGTTAAATGCATGTGGGAGACATGCTCCTGGGTCCATGCCAGGCATGCCCAGCATGGCTCTCCGCATGTTCTTAAATCCCCGACGGCCAGTGGCCGCCTTGCCCCATGCGCAGCGAAGCTGCCTGCATGTTCTCTGGCACGTGGGGACAAGCGGAGGGTGACGTGCATCATCCAGGTCCGACACAGAAGTTGCCCCAGCCAGCGCCAGCATGGAGATTTAATCACTTCTTCTAGGGAATCTGAACTCAGCCCAGGCATTGGCATTTTACACCGCCCGGAGGCCTGGTGACCTGGTTCCTAACTTTGTTTGTGGCTGGGCGGGGGGGGAGGGGGGGGTGGTGTGCGCGAAGGGGCCGTGGTCCAGGGCATTCCGCACTCAGCGGCCTGGGTGAGCATTTCAAATGGCAAGATGTACGCCGGCCCGCCCTCATGAAATCGCATGCAATTTCGCCTTTTTGACCTTTGGGGTAATTGGGGGCTCAAAGGAAACCGCCGACTTCTCTGGCTGAACGTGGGGCTCAAGGTTGCTTTGAGCCTTTGAGTTTCGAGGGCTCGAAAGGCCCCACCCAGCTGAGGTAGTGCCCACGATGATTTGCCGCGGCCTTAAGTGGACCGTTGTTCAGTGTGACCCTTCGTCCCCGTTTTGTACACCGGGTTCGGAACCCACCAGTGGCTCACAGAAAGGGTTCACATCTTTGACTTTTCTTACGGTTCGGCTTGCTGGGCAAGGGAAGCTGAAAAAAGACCCTGGCAAGAGCTCCCAAAGCCCCATCTTCAGAAGAGCGCTGCTTGTTGCAAGGCCGGGCGGCAAAACGTCTTTTCCGTGCCGATAAGGGGGACGAGCCGTGCCAGCGGACCTTTGTTTCCGCGGCCGAAGTGAAGCATAGAGCGAGCGGTGGACTGCCCACTTGCATGTTGAAAGGTCGCATGCTGCGGCGAATGGGCCGCAATGGCGGTGGCAACGTCTATGCTTCAATTCAAGGCACCATCATATATGGCCGGAACTCGCAACAACCACCCAATTCAGGAGCATTTCCGTAGGGCACCACTTCTGGTCGTGTGCTTCAGCTTCCAAACGTGAGCTCTCTACATCAAAAAACAAAAAGAGGCGTGGGTTTGGAATGCCTGAGGCCAGAGCCTCATGGCCTGGGCCGCCAAGCACGCAGAGGCTTCTCTCATGGCCATGTTCCCGGCCTGGCTCTAAGTCGGGATTTGGGAACGAGCTTATCCTTTAGCGACTGGCCCCATGTACGCCTGACTGCGGTGAGGCTGGTTGGATGCATGGCAATGGTCAAGTTTGGCTTCCTGCCAAGTCATTCAGAAAGGCCACCTGGTTTGAACACACGCACGGCCACATACAGAGATGCAGATAAACACCATATGGGGATCAATCACATGCATGCTTTGGCAATGGCACACATCCTTGTTGTATGCTTGCTATAGGGGTGGGCCGCTGCAAGACTGGTTTGAGCAGATTTACTAAGCGAATGCCGGACGAATACTGCGTTGCCCGAAGAAATGTTAAGCAATGGTCAGATGCCTCCAAGCACTGCACCTGTACTCGTTCGCACTGAGAAGCCTACCGAAGTGCAATGTCACGACTGCGAGTGAAAGCGAAACAAGGCAGCGCAGCAAACGCGACACAAGGACATCTCTGGAAAAACTTGGTCCGAGCAAAGATGACATTGCAATGCAAGTGCTTGGACGTGCGTTGGTCTTTTGATTTGCAATTCATTTTTGTGTTTACAGGTTTAGTGTGGGAGCCTCGATGCAGGATGGTATTGGTTTGCATTGGCCCAATCTTAGTGAATCTTGGTTATCATGCTGGACATGGGCTTGGACCACCCCGTCATGGTCGCGTTTTGGCGTTTGGATCGCATTTCCCAAAAGCTAGAGCGGAATATGTTTGCACAAGTGCTGAACATCTCGAGAGAAGGCTCCGTTCCTTTGTTGGCCAGGAGAGGGCAGCCAAAGTGGTTAGTAACCCTCATTCAACCCTTGGCAGCCTTGCAACTCGAATCAGATCAGAGGAGGGATGCTTCTGCAAAAAGTGAAGGATTCCCTCTAAGCTGCGATGCCCACCCTTTGATCAAGCATTGCCTTGCAAGGTGCAGTAAGCAGCTCAGGTGTTGCAACCTGTGGCCAGCGCTTCCTTGTCCTGGCTCCTGCGCCTGGCGCCTCTCATCAAAGGGGGGAGAGATATCCCGGTGCGGGATGCTGGGCCATTGTCGTCGGCCACCTACGTTCGGCATGAATCAGCATTGAGACAACGTACTCCGAACACAGTCTACTTTAAAAAAAAGTTGGCTAAAGATCATTTGAGAGCTAGCCCCTGGCCTTTGCATATGGATTCGGAAGCTTCCTAAGACTTTAAGATAGGGAGGCGTTCTTTTCCACGAGCGACTTGTGAACAGCTGCAGTCAGCACATGAGGCAAGGTGAGATTCGCGGCTGGGATGTGACCATTCATGCCTGCGAGCCTCGGTTTGCTTGCCTAAGGCAGATTTGTCATCCCAAGGGAGAAAGGTGTGCGAGCAAGAAGTGTTTTTCGTCTCATGGGCACGGTTGTTGTTGACCTGCAATTCATTAAAAAACCGAGCCGGAACCGAGCTGGAAGTGCACCGAAGCTCAATGCGAAGGTTCGCGTTGAAACCGGACTGCGGTTGCCGCATTCAAGTCGCATCTGCCCGGAACCGAAGCCAATCGTGAACTGTTGCCTTCTGACTGCTGACTTCAGCCTTTTGAGCAGGAAGGTCTTGCGCAAGGTTCACAGTGGTCTGTCGGAATGGTCTTCAAAGCATGTCCAGACAGCAAAGCGCACACCCAGAAAAAAGCGGAACAGCTGTTGCCAAAGTGCTTTTCGTCAAGGCGTCTAAAAGCATGTGGCTCTCCGCATGCCTTGTAGGGATTTGATATTCACATTATTGTGAGACACGTTGGTTCGCAATGCCGCAAGTGTACTGACCGAACACCGAACACATGCATTAGAGCACCAGCCGAAACCTAGATCGTCCTAAGCCCGCTATCAAACAGGGCCTGGAAATACGCCAGAACCGAACAGAACCCCAAATCGAACCGACAACTCTGCAAACCTCACAGCCGAAGCCGAACCGCCTAAACGAATGGTTTCGGTTTCCATGGCAACCGAAACCAATCCGCACCAAACCAGAAGTTATCATAGAGGCTGAAGCTATGCTGATATGCGGAGGTGGTCCCCAGCTTGCGCGACACCCTGGTGTCAGATCCTTAGCCAAGGGCGGGCGTGTTCTGGCGTGGGATTTGGAGGCGTGGGCTGTTGCATGCCCCTTAGGAGGCATGGGCCTGTCGAGGAAGCGCATGTGCCTTATTTCAGCTCAAATGATCCTCTTTCATTCCTGCTCCTTTGGCTTCGCATGAAAGTTCTCTTGCTTGCGGGTGCGTCAAATTGATCTAGGTGCTTAAAGCGAACCAAACAACCTGACAGACCCACCGCTCTGTCGGCCTTTGGGCCATCAGGCCCAAGGTTCATTCAAGAGCATCCTTCCACAAAGCCAGGCCTGCAACCACCCCATGTTGAAAAGCGATCCTGGACTCCGCACCTGATGCTCTTGAATGGGGTGGTTGCAGGCCTGGCTTAGCCTTGACTGGGATCACATCCTTCCGGCCAATCATGGGCTCGAGGCCACCTCAGTGGAACATGCTGGGCGGCGTGCCGGTGGTCGCGGGCTTGTGGCTCGCCGGGGGGCCCAAATGCGCAGTGCTCGCAGCTTCGCCCAGTTTTGACATTTTGTTGTCGAACCTGGCCATGTGGTACACTCTGGCAAGAGTATTTGTCCCTGACCCCGCACAGTTTGCAAGACGGAGACTTAGCCTAGTGGCTTGGCTGATTTTGCATGGGTCCCTCGAGCTTTGCGGCTCTGGCTGTTGTGAAAGAGATACAGACGGAATGCCTGGGCGTGTGAAGGCGCAACTGCCCAGTGCGTGTTTTGATGTGCGCAATTTCAGATCGGCGTCACCCAAGATTTCAAGCGCTCGCTGTGACCATGCACATGCATGAGTGGGCACAACCCAAGGTGGCAGGGCGAACGAAATATGGTTTGCCAGTGACTTTTTTTTGCGCATATTTCATGGGTTGTGAATGGTGCCCAATCTGTGGTAGACTAACCCCTAGTCATTTTTTGCGCGCCAAAGCAATAACTTTTCTGGGTTCCCTGGAACTTGGCTGGCCAGTGATGCATTCCGGAGCCTTAAGTTGCTTGGCGCACGGCCATGCCATGGCCAGGTATCCCGGGCTCACGGCAAGAGGGCCTGATCCGCAAGCTGAGTCGTTCCACCACTCGGTTGTCTTGCCAGATGCCAAAAGAATTGGGCGCGTGGAATCTGGCCGGCGCCTGTGCGTTTTCTTTGTTTTGTGGACATGTGGCAGGACTGGTGTGCGTTATGAAGCTTTAGTGCTCAGAGGCGCCAGGAGCCTGGATCATGAGCTTTTACGGTTTTCTGGCCGCACCGATGAAGGAAGAGAATCTCCAGACTCGTCAAAAAGCAGTATACACACAAGCAGGGAGCTGCGCCGCGAGCATGCCCAATGGGCCAGCTCTTGCAAGCTGAGGCTCGCTGAGGTTAAACAACCTCGAAGCCATGGGGGGCTCAAAGAGCAGTCTCGCACGAACAAATGTGAGAAGAGTCTTGTGTTCTAGGCCTTCAGATTCGTGGCAGATGCTTGAAGCCTATTATAAAGGTTATGAAGGATGAGCTTCAAAACCCCAGCCTGAGCCAAGTCTGCATGTTGTGCGCCAGGATGCCTCGGCCACGGCGGCAACTGGAGCCTCAGGAAGGTTTTGCCCGAAAGCATCGCGAAGAGTTGAGCAGAACAGCCCGCACAGTGCACAGCGCAGCCTGCGCGCAGAGCAACTTTCACAGAGCAACTTTCACGGAGCAACCTTCCCAAAGAGGTATAGAGCCTGTGCAAGTTGCTTTGCGCAAGTTTTTGCCTGCAAGTTGCTCTGGGTCGGAGGGTTGGGTGGCTAGGGGCCGGAGCTTGTGCGAGAGGCTTGCGTAGCGCCTTGGCGTTAGCAAGCAAGCTCGGCTAGCTTTCTCGGCCGCCAGGAAAACGTTTTATCACCGCGCAGCATTGCAACCCTCTGCAGGGATTCGACGTGCAATCATTGAGGACTTTCGGATCCGCCACATCGGTGTGCAAAAGCTGACTTGTTCGACTTCGCGGGCCGCCCGCAGCCCTCTGGAGGATCAGTGCGGATGATGTGCGTAAGCGGGCTTGTTATGCTCTTTGCGGCGCGCGCGCGGCCCTCTGCGGGGATTGGCGTGGTCGATGCGCAAGAATGACGCCCGCGGATGAGTTTGGAAGTTGTCTCGCGGCTTGCGCGCTTTTTCTCGGGTCCTGGTTTGATTCCCCCCTTATCAGGCTTCGCAACAAAAATCGCAACACTTCAATTCGAAAGTAGCAGCGAAAAACGCTCCCGCAGCTCGAGCTGGAAAGTACGAAGCGCGAAATACGCTCCTGCAGCTCCAGCTGTAAAATCGCAACTTGTGCGCGCAAAAAGAGCGCGTCGCTTTGAGCAACGCGCGTGCAAAAAACTTGCAGATGGAACTTGCGCGGCGCAACTTGCGTAGAGCAACTTGCGCAGAGCAACTTGCACAGAGAGGCAGCTTGCGTAGAGCAACTTGCCCGAGCAACTAGCTTTGAGCAACTTGCGCAGACCAACCCGCGCAATGCAGCTTGCGTTGACACCCGGGCAGAGCTTGCGTAGAGCAACTTGCGCAGAGCAGCTGAACTGGCGCAGAGCAACTTGCATTGAGCAACCTGCGCATACCAACTCGCACAGACTGGGTGTCTGAGCGCTGCTGGGGGCGCGAGCTCGAAAAGCGAGAGCGCGCTGAACGGCAAAAGGGTGGCTCGCAGGGCTGTTCTGCAGGCTATGGGTTTCGTGCGTGTGCATGAAACATCCTGGTGGGGATGGGGTTTGTGCCCAATCTTCCTCTAAGTTGCTTGATCCACTTGCGCATCCATGGCCAGTTTTGGTGCTTTGTTTGCGTTGGTTTGGGCAAGCAGCAACAAGCAGTGTGGGCCAGAGGTAGGTCACGGACTGGGACCCCCAATGCTGCCAACAGGCTTTGCGCATGGCTCCACAATGTTGCCCTTGATCAACTTCTGGGGGGGTGGGGGTTCGACTGCTCCCAGATTTATCGTCCAATCTCCCGGCATTCGTTGATTTTTCTGCCAAGATCACTGCTGAATTCTTGCGCGCTCCAAAAGATATCTTCACCAGCCCGCAGGAGCCTTCGGAAGACCTAGCGCTGGAGGAGGTTGAGGATGCGGAGGTGAATGAAGTCAACGAGGTCAATGTGCCAGAGGCGGCCATGGCAAGTGCATGGTGAATGGTTTGGTCAAGACGGGTTTCCAAGGGATATGGCGTAGTATAAGGCTGGAGCAACACAGACGGCTCAAACTTCCATTGCCTGGCTTTCCGCTTGGCAAGGTGGTTTCTTCCCGCAGACTCGTCAGCAGAACAGCGCTGCGATTTCTGCACCTCAACTTGGCTGGCCGTATTGAAAGTGGAAGTCTGCTGGGCCTTGTTATGCAGCACAAGAAAGCAAATGGCACACTGAAGTCATTCAAGCGCAGGCATGGAGGCAGCACACACACTGCAACATATTTTTGATGAGTCACGCAACATGCATGAAACACACGAAGCATACAGAACACATGAAACACACGCAGCAGACGATGTACAAGATGCACAATAGTTAGCGGCCTTGCATGCCAAGACGCTTGAACCACAGGAGCTCCCAGCGGACATGCCATGGGCTGTGGGGCGCACATGGCGCATGGTGCATATGTGGCAGGCCCGATGCGCATTGACGTCAAGGAAGCAAACCAACGCTCCCATGTTGCGCGTTCACCCTGGAAAGGCAATCGCTAGTGCTTTGGGAGTGTCCGAGGGTGACGTTGGTCTTCATCTTCGGGCTATAGAGCCGTGTGTGAAGTGGCCACCTTGCAAGAGGCGCCAGGACCCTCTGCCTTAGATCGTACAGCAATTGCAAACAAATGTGTATATATATATATTTATTTATGTACATACACACACACATATATATATATAATATGTGTATGTATATAATGCATGTGTTTGTTGTTTGGGTTAGGCGACTGGGAAGCCTTCTGATTCGGAACATGTTGCGGGTTCCTTCCTTAGGCAATTCTCGTGCCTTCTTGCAAGGGGTGGGCGCTCTGTGGAGTTGCTTTTGCGATGTGACAAAATCGGACCGGCTTTTCAATGGGCCTAAAATGAGAAGCACTTGCTTTCCGTGGCCAGGAGAGCCCTTGGAGCTGAAAGCGGAGACTCGGGCGCCCGCGACCGCGCCCGCGGCCGGCCCCGCGGCCGCGCCCGCTGCCGCGCCTGCGGCCGATGCGGAGGCTGGGAAACTACTGCCATGGTCAGGGCTTCGATGCGTCAACTAAGCACGGCAGGCAAGCGCCAAAGGAGTTTGCAGGGGGATTTTGGCTTTGTGAGGTCGGCATGAGGCTTCACTGTTGATGGCTCATAGCTTCGTAGCTCGGGCAGTAGGCACCAGTAGGCAGAATCTGCCGCAGCCAGCGAGAGGGATGGCGTACTGCTGCCAAGTTAACGTGTGCGAGGAGCCCGAGCACATAGAGACAGCGAAGCAGGAGATTGGCAGGATCCCACTTGTCAATCAGATTGGATTGACCCACACAGAGCTCTCGAAGCATGATGAGCTCGGCATCCCTCAAGAGGCCACTGTGACCAACACGCTATCGATCAACGCGCTTTCGCTGTCCTCCTTTGACGGCGACTTCGGAGAAAATCCCAGATCCTCGGAGTCTCTGGGGGATAAGAGGCGCAGGCTCTCCAAGATCGCTGCAGATCTCAGGTGGCGCCTTGATCATGAAGAGCTGCAGCTGTCGAGTATGCTGAGCCAAACCCTGAAGAGCACCTTGCTGAAGGGTCGCTGGAAGGGAGTGGAGGTGGTGGTGAAGGTTGCAGGCTTGCAAAGCGAGCACGAGGTCGCGAGGATGATCCAGCACCCGGGCTCGCCGCTCTCCATCTCGGATGATGTGATCAGCAAAGAGCTGCCGCCTGAACTGTTCAAAGGTAATGTATGGTAGTCTGGGTCCCCAGTATTGCCCTTCTCACCCCCTTTTTGGGGGAGGGTTCCCCTACAAAAATACAGAAAACAGGGTACCCTGATTCTAACCTCTCTATTCGAACACCTAGTAATGCTGACCCCCTATTCATCAACCCCAGTGTCTTAATGGCTGGGGGGGGGTGTCCCTGGATTTAGTGGGGAATCTTAACAAAGTGGGTTGGTCAACATGAATCAATCCTTACACCTTGCCTTGGGTTACGCCCTCGAGATGACCGGTTCCCTTGGGTTGCCGTTTCATAGGGACACCGGAGAATCGCATACCCAGGCTTCATGAGGTGGACCTTCTCTCGTCCCTGCGGCACCCCGACTTCGTCACCTTCCTTGGGGCCTGCTTGAGCGAGAGCAGGCCCTTCATGCTGGTCACGGAGTTTCTGCCAGGCGCGGAAACCGACCCAAGACAACTGACGTTCCATGGCTAGCTCATCTTTCCTTTTTTTTCCCCAAGAAGAAATGGGTCTGGGGAGTCAAACAATTCGACCAGGCCCATTTTACAGGGCTCCTTAAAAGATACATTTTGTAACCAATTGAAACAGACCACCAATTACAAGGCAATGTTCAGGTGGATCTATTGTAAGGATCCCTGTTTTACCTGCTGACTGCTTCAGCCCTGAGGAGGCGACCTGGAGCGCTACTACATGGCCCAGCGCCAGAAGACCAACGCTCTCTGGCGCCCGAGCCTTCGGCAGAGGCCCTTGGGGGGCGCGTTTTTTTATTTTATTTTTTTAGATTATTATTATTATTATTATTATTATTATTATTATTATTATTATTATTATTATTATTATTATTATTATTATTATATTGTTTGCGGCTCACAAAACATTTGTACCCAAGATTTGCAGCTTAGGAAGTGTTTAGACAAAGACGAAGAACTGCTCTCGCCATGTGAAGCAGTGAGGTTGAGAAGCAGTTTTGAAGGGTCGGCTTGCGCCCGGCAGGTGCACCTGGGCGTGCACGGTGGCCCGGGCCTTGACCTTCCTGCACTCGCGGGAGGTGCCGATCGTGCACCGGGACCTGAAGCCGCTGAACCTGCTGCTGACGAAGCATCTGGATCTCAAAGTGGCCGACCTTGGCATCAGCAGCTGGGAAAACCGGGGGGGGGGGGGGGGGGGGGGTGGATGGGTGGGTGGCACCCATGGGTGGTTCTCTTTTTGAGCATAATATCCTCTTCGAATCAGTTTTCCAATCAGGGTTCCCGATTTGTGTGTGCGGATGCACAAAGGCCATTTGTTTAGTTGTTAGTTGTGGTAGGCTTGCAGCTTACGAGTCATGCAGTCTACCCTCAACAACGAGGCCGCGAGAATAGGCGCACAGGGCAACGTGTTTAGCTGGTTTGGTATAAACCTAATTTGGTATTGGGAGATGCGGGGTGGGGCGGGGAACAAATTATTTGTTGGGGTGCATTCATTTGTAATGGGAAGTCATTGCCTGCATCTCTTCTTTGCAGAGAACGCATCAAGTGCACTTCCCTAGGATATTTCAATGCATTCTTTTTGTTGGTCACGGAACCTTGCCTTAAGTGCGCCCGGCACTTCGCCTGGATATTCCAATGCATTCTTGTTGATCATGGAACTGTACGGAAGCTCACAATTCGCACTCGACTTGCCGGAGTAGACATTGTGGATGGGCGCCAGAGGGTAGCTTCCAGCGGCAAGCACGCAGCACCTGCGTCACTTTCCATGCGTGCGTTGCATGATTGTGGGGGTCTGAGTTCTAGTTACGCACTGCCCGACAAAAGCTGGACACCGTTGTAATCCACCCATCAAATTTGGAGCTCAGCATGCTCCTCATTGTGCAGCAGCCCCCCCCCGAATTTTCTTCGCCTGTACCGGGCGGCTTTTGCTCGGCTTGGCAACGTTGGAAGCCTGTCATCTAGTTGGCCCTTGCTTGCAGGATTGCAGGAAAACACGGATGTGGCTGACAAGACATGATGTCGCATATGTCTTTCGAGCCGCGGCGCGACGCGCTGGTGGGTAGTCCTATGAGGTTCGAAAATTGGGCGCAGCTTTCGGAAAGCTTTTGATGCCCAAAAAGGTCCGAGAAACAGAAGCTCGCTGGCTGCTTTTGAGACATCTGGCGCAGACACAGAGAGAGAGAGAAAGAGAGATAGCGAGCGAGGGAGAGAGAAAAGAAAAAAAACAACAAACATGGACCAAATCACAGAGAGAGAGAGAGAGAGAGAGGGAGAGAAACCAAATCTACCTAGGCAGGATGATGCCCCAGGAGCACTACCGGATGACTGGGGGCGTGGGCAGCTGGCTCTACATGGCACCGGAGGTGGTGAGGCACCAGCTTTACAATGAGAAGGTGGACATCTACGCCTTCGCCCCTCCGCCTGGAATGGGTGGGGTGTTGCCGTATGGGCGTTGAGACTTAGGAAGGGAACAGATTTCAGGTGTACTAGGTGAATCAGGGAGGTTTCGTATGGCTATGAGGGCCTTACTCGAAGGGAGCCAAAGTGAGATTCTTTAAAGCCAGCATTTTTTGGTCTAAGCGTGGAAGAAAGCGGTCGGCCCAGCCCTGAAGCAGATTGTGGGACCCTGCCGAAAAGGAATGTTGTCCCACCCGATTGTCGCTGTCGCTGATCAGGATTGTGGTTGGTTGGGGGCGGTGTCACCCGCAGAACAAAGCTCAGTTTCGTTGATAGAGGCTTGAGCGGGGCATTAGCTTGTGAGAAGGAAAGTGGGAAGAGAAGAGGGGGGGGGGAATTAGCAGGAGTGTGCGGCCTGCAGTTCTTGCCTCGCTTCTGATTCTAAGCGTGTGGGAGGGCAAGCGTATGAGCATGATGCTTACTGGTAGGTAAGTTGAGGCCGGTGCTTGCAGTTCGAGCTGTCATTCGGAGGCCCTCATCATGTACTTCATGGACGTGGGCCGCAATCCCTTCCACCACCTCGGCAAGGACCCGGAGATGGTCTTGAAGGAGTACCAGAGGGGCAGGGAGCCAAGGCCCCGACTCCAGGATTGCCACCCCAACATGCGCCCCATCATCGAGCCGGCCTGGCACGTGGACGCCGCCAAGCGGCCCGCGGCCCAGGACATCTTGCCGCAGCTGGAGCAGCTGGAGCAGCTGGCGACGAAGGGCACGCCCTCGTGCGCGGTGATGTGAATGAGGCGCTTGGCCCAGAGAACTTTTTTCTTAACCGATTGTTTTCAGCCGGATGGATTTTGGGCCCAGGTCTTGATGGTTTAGATGTCTGGGTTATCTTGGCAATTCCGACCATGCACCGATCGCCGTAGAGGCGCAGCACCTGGGATCCCGAATCTCCGGCCTTTTCAAATCATGCAAGGCGCGAGGCATTGCATAGTTCAGAGATGGGTGTGGCTCAAAATTAAACCGGAGGGGCAAACCGCAGGACTTGGTCCATGTTTCCACTCACCAGGGTTTCATTTTGGGTACCGGTTTTTTTCGACCCACAGCCATAATATAAGCTTTGGCGAGTCTCCGGGGGTCCGGAATGCCAGAGGCAGATGGGGAAGCAACACATTGAGGGCAGCTGTTTGTTTCAGCCAATTCGCAGATGGTTTGGTCTCGGCGGGTTTTGTGGTAACGTCCCCAACCGGAACATCTCCAGCGCTCGAAGATACGGCACCCTCTCGGGGCTCTTCGGGAGCTGCGAGCTCTTGACTGAACCCCCCAGCGGCTTGAAGGAGCTTGCCAGGCTGCAGGGGTCTGAAGGAATTTTCCTCAAGTTTTGGTCGTCATGCTTTCGAGTCCCACGCTCGAGAGATGCCGTGGTTTTTGTTAATTTCGGCTCATGGGTGCCAGTTCAACAAGCAGAAGGCGGCGGCTGGGAAGTGGGACGTTAAGTGCTACGGTTTCTGGCGGATTGTCAGCAGGATTGGGTCGATCTTACCCAAACTGTGCGATCATGAGCCGCTCAGCCGCTCCGCTCTCCTCCAATTAGTGTAGTGTCTTTTTCTGGGCAGTGAAAAACTGCCTGGATAGGCCAGATGCATGGCCCATGGCAGAACCAGAAAGAAGTGCCTGTGGTTGATTTCGAGAGAGCCCTCGTGAGCATGACTGAGATTTGTTTCGGTACTAGAGCTCATTTTCAGGTTCGCTACATATGACCCTGACCTGTTACGAGCATGTTTCCCATTGCCCATTCTCGGGCACAGGGCGGGAGTCGCGAGTGCCCTCCCCCCCCCCGACCGCCCGAAGCAGGCAGAGCGTGTGAGCCGCAAAGACCTACCTGAAGGTGCAGCGGGACTTGTTACTTAAGCAACGTGAGGCCCAAGTTCAGCACATAGGGACTCGCAAAGGTTTTTACGCCGCGTGGTTGAAGCCTGTTGGATTGGAGGAGAAGAATAGGAAAAAGGGGCGGGCGTTGGAATGTTTGCGGGGAGAGGTGAGGAGGCCTGTCATTCCTGCGTCTATTGGCGCACGCTCAAGCAAAGGCAGTGCTGCCTTTGCTCAGCTCTTTCTGGACTACGCTGCAGGAGGCTCGCCTTGCCCTGTGCCAGTGGGTTTGAACAGTCCCTATGTACATTTGATGTTTATTAAAAAATATATATATATATATATACACATATGTGTGTGTATGTAGATAGATACGCATATAGAAAACTCCACCTAAGAAGCCGGCCGAGCAATCCACAAGAAAGACCGGCCTGACAAGGCCAGCCTTGAGCGAGAGAGGCTCCAAGAGTGGCACTGAAGTAGCGCGCCTCCCTCCCAACACAGCGTATTCTAGGATCGTGCGCCAAGCGTGAGCAGGGGGGCTCCTTTTGCCACCTTTTGACGAAACTTGTTCGACCCCCTCGTAGTGAAGGATTCCTTTTTAATGGGGTCGCCAATTTTCTCACAAAAGGTGGCAAAAAAGACCTCCCTGAGCGGGAGGCGCGCAGCCGTCGGCCCCAGCGGCCCCATCGGCCTCCGTGCCGCGGTACGACCCGCTGATGGACGAGATCTTCGCGGTGGGCAAGCCCGAAGAGTCGAAGCTCAAAGAGCCCCTGGTGTCGCCGTACTGGGCCGGGGGGCGGGGAGGAGGGATGGGGGGGGGGGCAACCCTTGAAATGTGAATCTTCCCTCCGGCCTATCGAGCAACTCCGCGACGCGCGGGAGGTTGGACTGCCAGAGGCCAAGCCAATTTGACTCAAAGTTACTGTACAAGTCAAATGCAGCGGCGCTAGCTTCTCAATGGCCGCGGTGGAAGGCTGCTTGCGCGAAGCTGGCCGGGCATCACTTCTCGGGGTTCCATGGCTACCAAGCTTACGCAGAGAATTAATAGTTCAAACGCCCATCATATCGCGAGAATGTGTGCTGATTTTAAGCAAGCAATGTGATAGTGAGCAGGACAGGCGTGTGCCTCTTTAGCTGCTTTGTTCTCAGCATTTGCTCTTGATGACCTAGCCACGGCGGCTGCAAAGAAATCAGACAACCTCAGCGATTCATGCGCAGCGGCGAGGCAGGCTTCATTGCGATAAACATATTTTCGACGGCACGCGTTGGAAAAGGCAAGTCAAGAGGAGATGTTGAGGTTTTGCACAGAAATCGCAGGGCTGATTCATGGCAGGGCTGTTTCAGGGGCCACGAGTTTTTCCAGCCGCGCGCCTCATGTTCTCTTCAGCTCTGGGTTGGGTTCAACAGGGCAGCTTTGCGGAAATATGCCTAAGTGGGGTCATTTCCCAGGCGTAATCCCAGTCATACAAAAACCCTGAGACAGGTGAGCTCCCTTGGGTTCAAGGTGTTCCTTAGGGCAGCTTCCTTCGCGCCTATTCGCCGCCAGGTGCAGCGGGCGGCGGAGATCTTGGAGGTGGACCTGCGGCGGGAGCCGCAGCTCGTGGTGCCGCTGAAGGCCCAGCTGCCGCTCCTGGCCGAGAAGTGGCAGGAGGGTCGGCTCGAGGAGCGGGGGGCTTTGCCGAGAGGTGGCGAGAGGGGAATGGGAAAGGGAACGACCTCGAGAGAAACCGGCCGTTTCCGCTTTTTTTTTTTTTTTTTTTTTTTTTTTTTTTATGTTTTTTTATTTATTTATTTATTTATTTATTTATTTATTTATTTATTAATATTATTAATATTATTAATATTATTATTATTATTGGAATTATTTATGTAGAGGTATCCCCAGACGGTTCATTCCCAACACCCGGAAGGTCAATCATTCCCTGCTGAGCACCAGCAAGAAGGGGAAGAGGGAAGGGAGGTGCCTGTAGTCAACGGGCAGTGCTTATGGCAATCGAATGAGCAAGAATGACGCCGGAATGCTCTCACCCTGGGCTCATGCGCTTTTTGTGGATGCCCCCAAAAGGTGAAGGATCCCCTGCGAAAGGGATGCTCCGTATCACCTTGTTGATCCCAGGTTGCCACTAGCCAGTTGCTTCATTGATATATCAAGGAGCAGACCATGGCGGCCAGAGCTGCGCTGGCGGAGGCAAGAAGAAACGCACTGAAGCAGGCGGGCCCGCCGCGGCTTTGACAAAGCGTGGCAGGCCAGTCTTTGCATGCCAGGCGCCTCATGAGATGGGTATGGGTCAAGATTAAACCACCAGGAAATGGACCGCAGGTTTTGGTCCATGTTTCCATTTGCCAGGATTCCAGTCTGGGTACGTATTTTTGACATACAGCCAGATGATAGCAGAAAAATAGTTGAAGATGCAGATTCACATGAGGCAGCTTCCATGTGTTTTTGCAGATTCACATGAGGCAGTGTTTGTCACTTCGTACGGGCGGCCCAAAAGGCTATTCACCAACGTTCCCGGCCGTGGAGCTGGACAACACCAATGATGAACATTTGAGAATAGGAACACAGCCATGAACATGCTGCCACTGGACGGTTCAGCAGAGGGCACGGCAATTGCTAGACAAGCGCACCGGCGCACCACGAGCAGCACTGCACTGTCCCAGCAAGGCGCCAGGCGAATCGCCAGTGCTACTGTTTGGCTGCTTTGTGAAGGGCCCCTTCAACGCACAGAGGGGAGGTCAGATTCGCATGAGGCCTTTTCCCATGCGTTTGTCACTCTGTATGAACGGCTCAAAAGGGTCTGCAGCTTGAGCTCTACTAGAGGGCTGTGGTTTAGCGTTCCAACCTGGTACATTGGTAACCCTTGAAACTAGAGAAGCAAAACCATTTCTTTTTTCCAACGCGGTTTCAGGGCTATGCGCGATCTGGGCAACTCGGGTGTTTTTGCTTCATCCCAACCATGTGCCGAGGAGCAAGAGGTGCCAAAGCCGATGCCGTCTGCGTGTGAGGCGCAGCAGTTTGCTGGGAAGCTTGCTGTGCTTGCTTTGCGTATCATGTAAAGTTGCCAATGTGAGAACGTCCTTAGTCCTGATCTGCAATTCGTGCAGTGGTCGGAGCGCATGGCGGCACGCATGCCAAATGCCAGCCACTTGCAGGCATTTGACGGGGGAGGGTCAGCGAGAAATCTGGGCATTGTGTCAGGAGTGCAGCGAAGCTGCTGTGGACTACTGCCCAGCCTGTGAAGGCTCCGGATTCTCAGGGCCTTCCAGGAAGGATCCATGTAGGAAACCTCAGTTACTATTGGCTTTCAGGTTGTCAGCGCCGTTGGCTCTTCGAAGTTTAACGTGTCGCTTGCTTTGGTTTTGCAAGGTGTCTTGAGCTGTTCTATATATGGTTTGTTGCAGCTTTTGGGTGTGTTAAGCTGTTCTACACATACATACACACATATACACACACACGCACACTATATATATATATATATACAATATTTTCCATGTAAACAAACAACTAAAACACACATATCATATACGTATATATGCATGTAAATAAAGAACTACATGTATACATGTTATATGGTCTATAAGCAACCACACACACATATATATATATATATGTGTGTGTGTGTGTGAGAGACCTCTAGGTAATATGTGTCCCTGCTGGCTTGGTGTGGGAAGCATAGTTTAGTGTAAAGGGCATAGCCCGGGCATAGCGAAGAATAAAGGGCATAGCCCGGCAGGTGTAGTTTGGTGCCAAGGGAAGCGTAGCCTAGTGTAAGGGTCATAGCTTAGTTGGCTGCCAAGGAAAGCACAGTTGAGTGTAAAGGCCTGCCATTCTTCACGCGCTGCGGATTCACCATGCGTTTGAAGCCACGCGCAGCCGGGACACTTGCAGGGGCGTCATCGAGCGCTATGTGTTCAATGAAGATGCTGGCGCTACAGAAGAGGTTACGCGGACTGCCTGCGGATTGCAGAAGACTATGGAAAGCGCTGCCAACGCCCAGGGCTCAACCGAAGACCAATCTGACCTTGCAGGGCTAATGCGAAACTTGCACGAGGAGCTTCTGGCCAAGCCAACCTCGTACGTCTTTATGAACGCATTCAAACGACTGAGGTGTGTCAGCTCGGTGCCGCACAAGGACTCTGTGTGGAAGCAGATGTTAGAGACGAACGCGATAATGGATTGTGGAGTAGATGGCTGGCAGTATAGAGACCGCAACTACCCTACAGTGAACACAGCAGTGTCTTTGCAAGAGGTCTGCCGCGTAGGCGACCCGTCTCGGCTTCCAGAAGAGTGGCGCACTGAAAGCCTGCTCTCATTGAGCCGCTTGGCCCCAACCATAATGTAGTCTCAGGACGTGATTCCAAAACTCAGAACCCCAACACCGAGACCATGCTTCAGTTCTATAAAGCCGCTTTGAAACGATGCAAAGCAGGCACGCCCTCTTTGATCGAGAAGTTGCAGCGCGATCGGCTTGCCTGTCAGTTGCAAAAGCTTGAAGACTCCGAGAAGTTTTGCCGATGGCTAGCGAAGACTCGGTCCACCAAGCGGACGACCCAGGGTGGCAGTCCTGGATGCAAGCAACGGAGGGTTGGTGATGATGGGAGAGGTTCTGAGCGGGCAGTTGCAGACGCAGAGACGCAGCAAGAGATCGAGAATGCGGAGGCGCCCCACACTTGGCAATTCAGCGTGTCTTACAAAGACATGCTTAGAGCTGCTGCGAACACGGAAGCAAGCTTGCACGGAGTCCTCACAGAGATGCACCCGGCGACATCTCAAAGCATTACTTCCTGACTGCGTTGACTTCGACATTTCTAATTGCTGCTTTCAGTGTTGGCGCAACTTGTTGACATGCTCAAGCCGCTGGAGCCAGTTAGAAGGCGTGTGCGTTGACGAGCTGCATGTCAGCCCTGCGGAGGGCAAGCAGCTGCTACTTGAGACCTCCAACGGGGCTGCTATTCATCCAAACTATGCAAACAACGCTTTCTTCAAAGATGTGCAGCGAGCGTCATTCTACTCAGATGGCTTGCGTGGACAGTCCCGGAAGTTCATCAGAAATGCATTCAGGACCCTGCAAGAAAGCAAGCTGATATATCGACCTTGTTCTTCTTGTGGTTTGCTGCGGAGGATTTCATTTTACAGGCATGTGTTTGAGTTACTGCCGCAGCAAGGCCCGCGGCATCTGTCCTTGCATTACGATGGCGTGAGAGTGAATCGTGAATGTGTGGGCGATATCGCAGAGTTCATCACAGCCAGCCACAGCTGGATCAAGAGCAAAACTGGCTTCACTGTGCAGATTGTTGAAAAGAAGCATGAGTACTTTGGGGATTTGCTCATCCAGTCCGCATCAAGCCGCAGGGAGGCGCCAGTTGCTGCAAGTCTGCTGCTTGAGAATGGCAACTGTGTTCCGTGTGCCTTGAGCCGTGTTCTTCCAGAAGACAAAGTCGCGCAGCTGATTTCCCACCTTTCCGCCTTGCAGGCGCAAAGCGCACACTGGAAGTATGGCGACCTCGCGCGCAGTCTGGAAGTGAAGATTTACCCTTTTCTCTGCGGAGAAACTCTGCTCCCTGGGAAGTACCTTATTCATTGTGACGGGAAGGAAGCTCACTGCGTTGCTGCTGTCATTCATGCCAACAGTCAGGACATCACGGCGTGGGACAGAACATCAGAGCTGTCGATGTCGCTGAGAACTTTCAAAAACTGTCTCGCTGGCTGCCTTGACGAGAACTCCATTGTTGGCTTTGCCGTGGAGCCTGGAGAGCGCAAGGAGCGGTCAGATTCGCCATCTTTAGCTTCTTCTTTAGACACTCTTCTGGAACTGGGCTGGGGCAAAGGGATCGGAATATCCGAGGCCAGACGATCTGCCGATGCTTCGGCCTGTGGCGAGGAAGAGGGCGAGTCCGTGGTGTCACCTGGGCAAGCCCTTCTTGCCAAGCTGAAGGCGGAGGTACAGGTCACCTTGGAAGAAAAATCGTTTCCGAAGGGTCGACGAAAAATATCGCTGCCCATTGTAACTGACTAGAGTTTCGCAGCACATTGCCAAGTACCGCGCGGCGAAGGTG
The DNA here is from genome assembly GCA_963377175.1 of Effrenium voratum. Classification (NCBI taxonomy): domain Eukaryota; class Dinophyceae; order Suessiales; family Symbiodiniaceae; genus Effrenium; species Effrenium voratum. The sequence goes on along the minus strand of CAUJNA010000469.1, from coordinate 1,197,315 downwards.
CAGTTCTGCCCTAGCGGCACGAAGCAAGTCAGGTGATTGTTGGCGCTATATGACGAAGATTGCATGCGTGGGAAGGATGGCCAAGCTATCTCCAGCGCAGTTCTGACACTCTGCGGCAAACTGTTGCGCCGTCCCTTTTGTCATCCCAAACAGATATCGGCAAATTCATTCGCATCGTCTTCACGGCGGCCGGCCCTGTCTATCGAAACTTGGACGCCTTGACCGACGGTGAGCCTTTGCGCCGTGTCAGGAATATTTACTACACACGCTGCTTCGCGCACTTGGTCGTGCGTGAGATGCTCTTGTGCAACGCAAAGGCAACCTGGCTAACGTACTCGCTCTAAGTGTCGCGTGCAATCATCAAGAGAGGTTCCACACTACTGAAAAACAGTGCGTTTGTGTAAACAGCTTTTGCGCTAAGGCCAGAGCCTTAATTTCACGAGTCACGCAGGAAGCGGTCGCCAAGAATTGTCTGACCAGTAGCCTGCTTCCTTCCAACGTGAAGGACTGGTGGCCGATTGTGGAAGACATCTTTACTTGCCCTACACTGAGCGATCGCAAAGATTCCTTGCTGCAAGAAGCAGTGCAACATGAAGAGTTCGTGGCGATCCCAATCGATGCCACAATGCGATGCTGTCTCTCAATTCTGGGCTAATGCCACCCACGTGCGCCGCAGGCGGACCGTTTACAAGCAGCCTTCGACGACGCTGCTGCTAAGCGAAAAGCGCCTTGCTTCATTAAAGGCATCCTTTTGCTCTCTCTTTTATTCTGCTCTTGCTTTTCCTTTCAGTCATTGTTACAACTTGGCCTCTATCGGTTTCAGCTTATAAACTGATTTTACTATTGTGCCAGCACAGGTTTTGATTGTCCGCGGCAGAACCAATGCAGTTCTACTGCTTCACGCCGTGCCCAGCGAAGCTGCTGAGGTTATTGTTACTGCGCTGGCAGAGCTTCCAGCCCATGCTGTAGCGCAAATGCAGTTCGTTGCGAGCGACAGCCCTTCAAGTGCACTGGCCCGGCAGCTGCGGCGAGTCTGCCCCAACCTTGTGATGCTCAGCCTAGATTCCGTGCGCTTGGCCTTTGCGTGGGAGTACTCAACTTGGAAAAAACGCACACCTGGCAGCAAAGCGCTGCGAGCAGTCCTCATTAAGCTCAGTGTGCGGGATCCACAAGCAACAGCTGAGCATTGGGGCTGCGTGTATGAGGGTACGGCGCCACCCGAGCCGACACCCAGAGAGCAGGCTCAACGTGACCGCATCAAGGACGGCGGCGTGCCACTGCGGACAGCCAAGCAAACCCTTCACACTACGGATTACAGTGTGCCTTTTTATGACAGGATGGAAATTGTCAAGGCATTTGCAGCTCTTTCGAATAGGAAAGTTTGCGAACTCTTGTGGACCGCGACATCTCCAGACCGTCTCGAGTGGTACATGAACAACATTCGGTCCAGGCATTACATGGCTTTTGCTCACCATTCACGTGGGAACAACAAGCAATGAATCACTCACCGAGAGATAAACTGCTGGTTCAACCAGACACAGCAGATGCATCAGGCTGTTCTGGATCTCAAGCTGCTTGTGCTTCAGTATGGCAAGCTTCTATCTCACAACGCGGCAATGTATCATCCCACTTCTTTTCAGCTCAAGCAGGCCACGGTGCTCGCACGGGTTGCTAGCCTTGAGATGTGGACCTTAAGGCAATGGCAAAGCTGGTGCTCGATGAACAGGATTGGGAAGGCAAGTCTCCCAATCAGTCTGATGCGGCAAGAGCAGCAAAGACAAGTACGAGCTGCTCGTAAGAGACCGGCAAGCTCATCGCCAAACTCGCAGACTCACCGTGCAAAAAGACGATCACCTTTCACGCTGCAAAGAAAAGACGGGGTGCGGCGAGGAGGTGTGCGCGATGCGTCCCTGCCAAAGAACGCGCATCCTCCGGTTCGAAAACGACCGGCAAGCTTACTCCCATGATGGCTATTGACGCAGGCTGTAGGCAAAATGCCGGTCAGCTCATTCTGTCATTGACCAATTAATTACAATAGGTTCAGATTGCGGCCAGCAAAAAAAATCAACGTTGCCAGCATCCTTAACGAAGCATCAGAGGCTACGAATGGAGGGGGCGTCTCGCAAATATAAAAATATACTAAGGAGCTCGCTTCTTTCCCCCTAATTCCATTTTCTTTCCTCTCTTTCTTTCCTTCCTTCCTTCCTTCTCCTTCCTTCTTTCTTTCTTTCTTTCTTTCTTTCTTTCTTTCTGCTTTCTTTCTCTCTGTCTCTCTCTCTCTCTCTCTCTCTCTCTCTCTCTTTCTTTTTCTCGTTCTTTTTTTCTCTTTCATTCTTTCTTACTTTGTTTCTTTTCTTCTCACAGCTTCTCCCATCTCCCTTCCTTTCCCTGCTCTCTCCCTTACAGGCTGCCAGTCGGCGAAGCCTAAGCGTAACAGCTTTGACTAAGAGCGTGGAGTGAGATGCAGTAAGAGCCGGGCTCTTGGCCCAGTATGATGTTGAAGCATTTGCAAGGTTTGCCACGCTGACATATTTGGCTCAAGGGGAAAAAGGGCACTGATAGCATCATGTAGCCATATGCTAACTGTGGCGCACCTGCGCTCACAGACAGCCCGCCTCATTTGTCCGTTTGTTTTCGCTTTCTGCACAAGGTCGGCGCCAACAGCAGCAGCAAACAACTTTGCTCGAGAACGTAGAGTGAGATGCAGCAGGAGCCGAGTCTACTGGCCTAGGATGATGCTCAAGCATTTGCGTTAGTTGTGTTGTGGTGTTTGGCTCAAGGAGAAAAGGCGCTGAAAAGAGATGCTACTTGTGGCACACTTGTGCTCACACGCAATGCACTTCTTTTGTGTCGGCGGTTGTGTCAACTTTCTGCACAGGTTTCAGCAAGCAGCGATGCGGAAATATTAAGAACAAAGATATATCAAACATGTTAATGTGGGAGGAAAGAGCAACAACGCTTTTATGTGGTTCCCCACAGAAGAAGGAAAAAAAAGGTTACTAAACAAATATGAGCCATTGAGTTTATGTGGACGGCCCGTCAGAAAATGTTAGAAGTAATGAACAGATTAGAAATGCAAAAGGGAGGGAATTATAAATGCTTTTGTGTGCTAATAGTGCTAAAACAAGCAAGAAAGGTACGAACATGACATGGATAAGTCCAAAGTCGCAAAGTCGGAGATATTATTCTTGAAATTGATGTGCTTATTGTTGCCTTATGTTTTGGCCGCGGCGTCGTGCCATCAGATGATCGATGTAATGAAGGATAAGAAACCATAAGAACATGATGAAGTAATAGCTTTCTAAAGTACTTATAGAGCTAGCATTACTTTAGCCGCGTGATTTGAAATAAAGCAACAAATTCTATAAGTATTTATATATAATATATAATAGACGTCGGAAGGTGAAAAGAATATGGTTTTGGATTGGTTGAACAAATTGAAGATATTAGTAAGAGTGTAAATATATTGAACGAACGTATTAATGAACAGTTAAGTTAGCCAAAAAGCAACAACGAAGACGAGAAAACATATTGATGACATGTTTGAAAAGAAAGGATTAGGCAGATTAGTAGGCGGTCATAAAAAGAAGCATGAAAAGTATCGGTAATGAGAGTTATTGAAAACTGAATAACCTAAGCCCGAAACTTTTGCACACTACAAAATAGTTATGGACGAATTGTAAATATATACATATATATGTATAACTTAACAGTTAGAACCAACATAATGCCAACAGTATGAATTGTTTGGAACTTTGATTTTGAACTACGCTGGTTTTAACGAAGATAATTTGAACTGCAGTTGCAAAAGGTCTGACAGGACTTAGTTTAACTCTTGTTAGAATTCTCGATTTTGCACAGTATACAGCTTCACAAAACAATAGGGGTACATATTTTTGGCTAATAGCATTGCATGAATGACAGTAAGTGCAGCATCCAAAGCTGTCAAAATACGAGTGGAACGCAAGCCTGATTTGGTCTAATGCTGATAAGACATGCACCTACACGCGGGCGCGTACGAACACACAACACGTTTTCTTGGGTAGGCGGGTTTGTAAGCTTTCTGCACGAGGTCGCTCAGGCATTATCAAAAGCATGATCATAAGAAGGAAAAGCAGCAAGGACAAATGTTACTAAAAGGTCCCTGCCACGTATATATGTATATATATGTACATATATGTATATATATATGCATATTCGCGCCTTTTGGCCTGAGCTTGTTGGCTTTGCGGCTTCCCTCTTCGGGCGGTTTCGTTTCGTCAGGCTCCTTCTGCCGGGTGTGCTTCCAGCGGCTGCACGGCAAGGGCCGGCGGGCGCAGCACCCGCGGCTGGAGCTGGCCATGGCAGGCAGAGGGTTTGGGGCTTGGGGCGGCAGAAGGTTTGGGGACTTGCCATCATTGCGCACTGCATCTGCACAGGTGTCCTTTGTGGTGGTTTTGCCAGAAAATCGATGGTCCTGGTTTACCCGGTGGTTTACTTGATCATTCCCTAAAAGGACACCTATGTTTGGGGGGAAACCCCTCTCTGGGGTTGAAGCCGGGGGAGTTTTGTTTTTGAGGGCCCAAAAAGGTTTGAAGGTGGGGGTGGTTCTTTTTGAGGATACCCCTTTTGGAGGTTGGCCTCATGATGTTACCATGATCAAAGTCACCCCCGTTCAGTGGCGGTATTTTTGAGGCTACCCCTTTCAGAATGGTCTCAAGGGGGAAGCAAAAAGGACGTGCGGCCAGCTGACAAAGTTTCTCAGACCTCCAGTGGTGCCTCTTTTCCCCGTCATTTGTTTTGGGAGGGGGCGGATTCCCTTGTACAGCCGCCTCGATGCATCACGGGTCTGGGAGTGTACCAATTTCAAAAGCCCCCAAGTAGGTTGGGTTCTACTTTTATCCGCGGGCGGTTTTCAACTTGTCGGAGGCGACAAGTTGACACCCGAAGCCAAAGACAAACGCAGGCTTCAAGATGAAGTCTGAGGGCACGTCAAAGGAGCAGATCGTCAATGTACGATGGCACCCCTTCCATGATGCCCAAGGCCGGGATCGCCACCTTTTCGGAAGTCGGGATGTGTCGAACCTGAGGCCTCAGGTTCTACTACAACTTCGAGACCCAGGCCCTGCGTACGTCGGTGCTTGGGAGGTAGGCGGCCTAAAGGAAACGGTCCCCCCCCCTGTTTCGGGTATTGCTTGTTTTTGGATTTGGGCGCGCCCCGGCCTTTTCTGACGCTCGATAAAACATCAGGGAACTCTGACCTTTTGGCTTTTCTCGTTTTGGTCCATTTCTAGTAACCCCCAAATTTTTGGGGTGACCACCTGTGATTTCTGGGTCCTTTGGGTAGCTGAGGTAGCCGCATAGATTTTTGTGAGCGCGTGGGCGATTCTTCGAGGAGTCGGTGCGGAAGCTCTCAAAGAAGGAGCTCTCCTGGCGCCCGCCGCCGCCGCTGCCCTGAGCGCGCCATGGCTCAACCCTGGACAGCGGAGGTGATATCCCCGCCAAAAGGAAACATGGAGCCGGAAGGAGGCCGTATAAAGTTGGCCCTCCCAGGTTCCATGTTTGTTTTGGGGAGGGGTAGACCTAGACCAACCCCAAGAGATGTCAAGAGGGCATGTTTTCCTTCTTGCTTTCACACCTGACCGCCTGGCTTTGACCATGTGACCACTTGGCGTGCGCTGAGGCTTGGCAAGGGCGGCGCGCGCTGGAGAAAAGCGACCCGTGTGGCTAGTGCGCCTTGGGGGAGGGGTCTTTGAGAGACGTGGCCAGGCCTTGGACACGGAGTCCGCAGCCAGCACTGCGCAGGCGAGGTCCATGCCCTTCCAAAGCCGCCCTTCCCCATGCCTTTTTTCCAGTTGCGGGGCCCCAAGTGCAGTGATTTCTGTGCGGGGGAGCCTCGGTCTCAATCGCAGCGACGTCGGGGTGAGCCGCTCCTGGCCAGTCCTTCCTGCTGCGGCAAACGGCCGCGAGCATTGAATGGGTGCCTGGCCCTGAGCTCTGGCTGCGAGGGGTCTGGTTGCTGGCTAGTTCGATCGGCAGGGGATGAGAAATGGAGTGACCCCGAGAAAAAAACGCATCCCATGGTTTCCTCCCTAGATTCATTCATTCCCATCCCATTTCCTTCAACATCCCTAGATTCATTCCCAACACCCGGCCTCATTCCCCACCTCTCGCACCGATCGCAAGGTTGAGAGCCAGTTGGCTTGAGTTGCAGCTGGTGCACGCTCAGGAAGCCGGCCATCGTCATCACCCCGGATCCAGGTGATTGCAAATCAGAGGATGGCAGGCAGGGCAGCAGGAGATCGTGCCCAGACTGATGTCTTCCTTTTTTATCTATCTTTCTTGCATCTTTCTTGCTTTAGGTCTTTTTTTTTCTTCTTTCTTTCTTTCTTTCTTCTTTCTTTCTGTCTTTCTTTCGTTCTTGTTTTCTCTGTTCATTTCTCTCTTCGTCTCGTTCTCGCTTCCTCTCGTTCTACCTTTCTCGGTTTCTGTCTGAGGGTTTTTGTGTTTGGTGTTGTTGTGTTGTGTTGGCGAGTTAGTTAGCGGGTGAGTTAGTTGGTCAGGGTTAGGTTAGGTTTGTCAGCTAGTGAGTTAGTGAGTTAGCTAGCTAGTTAGTCAGTTAGCTAGTTAGCTAGTTAGTTAGCTAGTTAGCTAGATAGTTAGCTAGTTAGCTAGTTAGTTATTTAGCTTTCTTTGCTCTGCATTGCTTTGCTTTGCATTGCTTTGCTTTGCTTGTTGGCCCTGCTGTCTGTCTGCCTGCCTGGCTGTCTGTCATTCTACCTGTCTGCCTGCCTTACTTGTTGGTTCATTGTCTGTTTGCTTGCTTGCCTGCTTCTTTGTTTGCTTGCTTGTTCGGTTGCTTGCTTGCCTGCCTACCTACCTGCCTGCTTGTTTGCTTGCTTCTGTTTGCTTGTCGGCGCCTTGAACAACTGCAAGGAGCCGACTTGTTGAAGGATGAGCAGTTTTAATTCTGTTAAGAGTACCGCAAGTTGTAGGAAATACCATTCAAATGAGACATGGCTGCAAGCATGTCGTTGACTCTACGTCGCCATGAGAAATATAGCAACTGGCATGGCAACATTGGAGGGAAGAGGGTTGTCGCGCTTGATTTTTCTAAAGTGAGTGCATCCCCGAATTGCAGGCCGCTGAACCCGTCTCAGTCGGGAGACCGCGTGTAATATTTACCCCTTATTAAGCTCCCCTCGCGAAGGTCAACAAGGTCCAGAAAATCTGTTTAGTCGACCGGCGATTATGCCAAAGGCGGCATGGGAAAGGAGAACAAGATCCAGAAAATCTAGGAGTCTAGTTTTGAAGGTCCCTGCCCCCCCCTCCCCGCTCCCTATTAATCCCGTCCTCTCTAGCCCTCCCTGACAGCAATAGGACAGTGAAATTGCGTTTTCTACTTCCAGCGCAGAGGGCTTAGTTTTCAGGAGAGTTTAGTATGAGCCTGTCAAACAAACAGCATGTATTAAGAAGTTTGTTGTTTGCGGCTAGCAGTTTTTGTTTGGTTTTGGGAACGGCCCAAAACTAAAGAGTTCTGTTTGCCAAACCTTTTGGGCCCCTTTAAAGTAGTATTGGCTGGCAATGGGGTGGGAAGAGGACAGCCTTGATTAAGGGGCGGGGTGGGCACCTTGGTGGCAGTCTGTCAAACATTCCCTTTTCCACTACGAGTGGTGGGGGGCAACCCTAGTTCTCCCCTATCTGGCTATGGTTTTTGATGCGCAACCCTCTCAAAATGATTGGCTAAAATGACAATGAGGTACCCTGCCCACCGCAACTTTCGCACTGACTTCGGCTAGGCAGCGCAGCGCCGGCACAAGCAAGGCGGGAAGCAAGGCGCACGCGGGAACTTTTGGACGTCGCTTGCAAGCATCGCCCCGGCATGTGGATGAATTTCACTTGGGCATGGACCGTTTGAGGGACATCATAAATGTACGTCAGCAACTACTTTGAGGGGTTGTCAATTCAGAGCCAGGTGACTAACAAATCCAACCCCTGCTCGATTGCACACACGGATCCTCATCACTTCGCGGGAGGATTCCCGTTTTCACTTGGGTTGATTGACCCTGGGTTGACAATTCTATGGAATTCTGGTTTCACAGTGCATTGCGTCCAGCCACAGTAGGAACAACTCTGCACCTATGCCCTTTCCAGGAGGCGCCCGCCCCACGGGCTTCGCGCCGGGAAGAGACGATGCGAGCCGCTGGGATGAAAGGTTCAAGTGCGTCCGGAGATGGCGATGAGTAATGAGTGAAAGAGCGTTCCTCCAAATGGCCCCCCGAAAACCAACAACAGCAACAAACAGATGGTTTCCTTCAAGCTTCGGTGCAAAAACAACTGCAAAAAAGGTACTGTCAACACTTGCCAAGTTGAGGGCTGTGAGTGCATCGCCGACCATGCGCGCCTTGTAGGTTGCATGTGCGCGTGTCGGAGGGTAGTCAGATGCAGCGGCTACAAATGAGCCCAGAAGGGGGTCTAGGGCGCTTGGGGGGCTGACACCCAGGATCGTTTGCAACCTCTATTTCAGTGCAGCATGCATTTGGATCACTAATTTTCGTGCCTACCCACCCAAACCCGCATGAACTGATTGCTGTGATGCAAGCCAAGTGAGTTTCGTTACATAGATTGGCTGGAATCCAGACCAGTCATGGGAGCCTCTGGCTGGTCAACCTTACCTTTGTTGGGGGCCGGCAGCTGAGGAGAGGAAGGGCCCCTGGTGTGTGTGTGTGTGTGTGTGTGCGCGTGAACGGCGGGGCGGCCGTGGGGGGGGGGGGGGTTTGTAGGATTTCGTCAGGAAACGTGGGGCCTCCACCGAAGTCGTCAGGAACTCCGGCACAGCGTCAGCGTGGCGCAGAAGGTGCAGGCGCAGTCGTCGTTGTCGTTGCCGTCGTCGTGATCATTCTCATCGCCGTCGTAGTGAGTAGCATCGTCGGCGGGGTTATTGTCGGCGTCGTCGTCGTCGTCGTCGTCATCATCATCGTCCCCGTCCTTATGCTCATTCTTATGGTCGCGGTGCCCGCTTTGCCCCAATGCTCGGAGCAAACTAACCATCTGAGTCACGCAACAAGGAGATGCAACTCCAGCAGTTCACTAAGCCAGGGCTTATGAATACTGTGCTGTGCATTTGACAACTATTGCAAGCCACGAGGCGTGTATCATTTGGGGCGGGGATGATTCGTTTTCCTTGGACGACCGCGTCATCGGAGCGACCCGCCCAATGGGCCTCACTCACCTACCTGAGCCACATCTCCAGGCCTTATCGTGACCACGACCTTGTGAGCAGGAAAATGCAAGCCTGAGTGAGCAAGCATCATTTGCCCAGCGGGATGCGCTTGAGACGCATGTGGGCTAGCCACCATGAGCGGCCAACTCTTTCCTCCTACGCTAGACGGCAGCCAGCATGGGTGCAGTTAAGCGGTATTGTACTTGATGTGCTGTGTTTTCTTGCAATTGGAAACCCATAGACCGTGCACTCGCGCGTTAACAGTGTGGTTGTTCCAGCCTTGTGTGTTTTTCGCCCGAAAGCCGCGGTTTCAAGCTGAAGAATAGCTGGATTTCTGTGGCTGATGGGCCTCAAACCAGTCCTTCTTCCCCCTTGTCATCGGAGGTCTGGGGGGTTCCCCACCCCGACAAATCCGCAGGACCTCGAGTGGCGGGACTCGCAGTTCGGCAACAAGGCCACGGAGGTGGCAAAGGCAGGAAGGGACTGGTCACTGGTCAGATGTGCGGAGTGAGGGCAGGGATATTTTTGGGGCGGCATTATCAGAGGTGCTTCGAAATCTTTGAGCGCCGAAACGGCTCACTGCCTAGTGATCGTCAAGTTTTGGTCCTCAGCTCTTAAGCAGCCGTCCTGCGAAACTTTCTATGTATTTGTATCCACCGAGCAGGTCCTGAGTGCCCTTAGCAGCCATGTCGTCCACAATGATGTTCGTAAAACCCCATTTGCATGGAGAAAAACACACGATCCAGCCTTCTTACTGGATGCTGCATGCATGCAACCAGCCTGGAAAGCATGGTTGGTGAAATCAGTTCCGATGGAGGGGGAGCGCAGGGGTGTTTTCCAGTCAGACATGGGACGGGCTAGATGGCTGGTGCTTTGGAGCCAGGGCCCGACTTGAAATCCCCTTCGTCTTTCACAACTGGGGAGACCTTGGAGTCTTGCTTGCGGTGTCTTGGATCGTGTCACCCTTGAAACTGTCGAGCGTGCTCACCTGAGGGTAATCCTTTGACTCAAGTTGATCATCGTAATGTTTGACCCCCATTAATCAATTCCAGTTGATGAATAGGGGGGTTTCCCTGGTTTGAGTGGGTGATCTTTGTAGCACTTTTGGAGGGAACACCCCCTATTCATGAACAAGAAGCTGAGTCACCCTCAGCACAAACTGGGCTTGACGCATAGGGGGTCCACATTCGTCCGGAGTCTCTCCCCTCGCTCGCGTTTCCTGCTAGATGTGAGGCGATGCGGCTGGATGTGAAGAGTTTGCAGGGCTCCCGTTTGCTCTTTCACCGCTGGATCTCCTGGCCAGGGGGCCCAATAGAGAGCTGGGGAGGGGGAGAGTGGGGACGCGCGCCCTCCGATGATGTGGTCATAGCGGGCTGAAAAGGCCCAGGATGCGTTGGACACGCAACCCCCAACGGCGAAAAGTGCGCCAAGTCGAAGACCTCTGCCTTGTGCGGCTCTACCAAGCCCGAGCTTGAGTCCACTGCAGCATGGCTGCGGTGCAAGACATGCCGGAGACCGGGTGCTTATGCAGCGAGCAATGCCAACACCACAACCCTAACGCAAATGATTATTGCTGATTTGCTTTGGTTTCGAGAAGCTCCGACACACTGGGGCACTAGAGTTGCTAGAGAGGGCTCGACAGGCCGTGCCTCGCCGCAATGGTTGGCGCGCAGCGAAGGGAAAAGATCACCCAGCCACCAAAACGCCGCCAATCATTAAAAAAGGCCCAAGTCACTTCTACCCGGAGGGCAATGGGCTTTAGGCTTTTCGGCCACCAGTTTTGGTTTCGGAGGTCTGGCTTCGACACTCTCATTGGCCTTGTCATCATTGCGAACGCGCAGCCCTCGGCGCCGGGCAAACGGGAGCTTTTTCCGATTCCGGGAGCCCGGTGGGATCGGAGGTTGGTTCAGGGACGGCCCAAGCGACGGACCCACCCTGACTCAAACGGACCCAAACCCGCGACACGGAGGGAGCATTGTAATGAGGGAGCCTTTGGTGGACATGATCTAGCTAGTCTTTTTTATTTTATTTTGTTGGTGGTCCACCAGCCATTTGTTTTGTTTGGTCCACCGGCCATTTGGGAGGGCGTTCTTGATGAAAAAAAACATAGCCCCAGCCAACCTCGCCGACTGAGTGGGCGCAGGCAGCGACGATCGGCCTGGAAGCTCACTTCAATGCGGCTCTACCTTTGGGCTGCGACGCCCTCTGCGCCCCTCGGCCGAGACATCGGAAGAGGCGCCTTGATTTTGTTTTCGGCTTCTCCGAGGACATCGATGTTTCCACGCATCAGTGTTTCTGTGCCATGTCTTCTGTTTTCGGGAAGCGGCTGGGAGATGTGGATTTTCCCCATACCTGCTTCCCTGCCTACCTGCCTACCTGCCTACCTGCCTACCTGCCTACCTGCCTACCTGGTGCACATACTGGCCATTGGGCCACTTGACATATTAGATGTTCCACCCCATCCATCCTCAACTCGGCCTTGGCTGCCTTGGCCAATTAGATCAATCTTGCGGTGCCTGCGTATGCTGCCTGAGCCAAGGTCTGCCCAGAAGACGCCGGACATTGCGATGCTTGCCTGAGATTGAGATGAAACCGTCTTGGGGCTGCGCCGATGGACAAAGAATAGGGCAGTCCTGTAGTTGCTGCGCTGCCACTTCTTTTTAGGTTTTGTTTGGCTTTTTGGCAAGTCTTGGTTAGATTGAGAAACAGACCATGCCAGCCATTGGTTGGTTCCTGTTCTTGCTGGTGCTGGTCTTGCTGGGTTTCGTGGGTGAGGGTTTCGATCCCTTTCTCAGGAGCCTGTGCCTCTGTGGCTAACCCTGGTGGACTATGCCTTCTTCCTGGCATCTCGGCTCGTGTGGGCCCGGGGTTGGCACGAGTGTTTTTCTTCTTCTTCTTCTTCTTGTTCTTCTTCTTCTGCTTCTTCTTCTCTGCTGCTGCTGCTGCTGCTGCTGCTGCTGCTGCTGCTGCTGCTGCTGCTGCTGCTGCTGCTGCTGCTGCTGCTGCTGCTGCTGCTGCTGCTGCTGCTGCTGCTGCTGCTGCTGCTGCTGCTGCGTTTGTCGTCATCGTTGTTGTCGTTGTTGTCGGTGTTGTCAGTACTGTCGCTGTTGTCGGTGCCATATTTGTCGCTGTTGTCCTTGGTGGCGCTGTGTCTGTGTCGTTGTTGCTGTAGTGGTCGTTGTCGTTGTCGTCATTGTCGTCGCTTTTGTTGTCGTCGTCGTTGTCGTCGTTGTTCTTGTTGTTGCTGCCGTCTGCCGTGGTCTCAAGCATGCCTACTCAGGTGTATGTTGCAGAGCCCCTCGGTGGCACCGCATGCCCCTGCAAACCTGATGGGGGCCGCAGTTTTTGCTCCAGGTTTTGCCTGCGGTTCTATGCCTACGGCCGCATCTGTCTCCGCAGCAACTGGGTGAAGTTCGACCTCTTCCTCATTATTTCCAGTACCTGCGATCTCCTCCTCAAGCTTTTGAATGTCCAGAATGACCTCCTGAACCAGGCACGGAAGGGAGCCAAACACGGCGGGAGCCATCAAGACAGAGTGATATTGCCCTGAGTTTGTCACACAGTGTGCCTATAAAGAAAATAATTTGTAGATGCATGAACAAAACAAATATAGAGGGAAAACAATTAGGCTCAGTGGTGGCAAGGCCGCGGCCGAAGTCAAACGTCCTTGATGCTGCAGTTCCGGCTCGTTGACAAGGTGGAAGGTGTAGTGCTAAAGCATCTCAGATGGACCAATTGTAATGGCCGGTGGGTGGGCTTGGTAAGGCCACATCGTAAGGCAACTTCAAGGATTCCATGAGGTTGGCAAGGTTTATTGTTGACTGGGCGCAGTGCAAACCAAGCAAGTGGCCGAGCAATACTTCACGTTGAACAGGTCAATCGACCTGCGTTTTGCTGGGTCCTGTGAGTAAATTGATTCGCCCAAAGGGGCGCCATGCCAATCGAATGCGGCCAGCGGGAAACATGGAACAATAGTCAAACAAGTGGGTTCCAGGGCAGGATTTCGCAGGCGTCACGGCTTGATCTTGGGCGGGGTTGGGTCCACTATTCTCCGCTCTGACCTAACGACTTCTAATGAACAGTTCCAGATTGCACAGGAGAAATATGTGCACAGCATCCTAGGACCCATTTGTCAGGACCATTCAACGGGTCGATCCGCAACCATTTGCAGTTGTTCCTTGGGGCAGGTGATGCTGGTGCGCATGCTGCGGCTGCTGCGCCTTGCGCGTGCGGTGCGCACGGGCGCCCCAATTGACCGGCACACGCGCGTTTTGGTTGTTCGGGAGAGAACATAGAGCAACGTGATGGTGATACCAGGGTAATCGTCATAGAAATGAAGATCTGAGTCTCTGAGTTTGTGGATGGCCATTGCCAGCTCGGTTTGTATCGTTTTGAGGGGGAAGGGGTGGCTGCGCTCTTTTTTTGTTGGGGGGGGGAAGTGGGTGTGAACGATATAGATGTAGGCGACTAGCTGCAACAGTGGGCCACATTGCCAGTACAATTTTGCGCAAATGTTTGGATGATCATTAAATTGACATGGGGTCCTTCCGTTGGGAGTGAAGGGGCTAGGTGCAAGCCGCAAGGCTTTCGCAGATAAATTTTTGCTCATTGGGGACGGGCTTCGCAGGTTTTATGTCTGACGTTTAGGTTTGTTCAGGCCTTTGGCCAGCCTTGCTTCTTTTTTTCCCTCTGTTCCAGCGTGAAAAATAGGGTCTTTCGGATGGATTGAAACCTGGCCAGCCTTGCTTTTTCCTTTTTCCAGCGTGAGCTTGGGTCCGGATGTGGAGTCGATGTGTCCGCGTTGGCGCTCGGCCAAAGTTTGGTCGAATGACCAGCCCTGGGTCAACCGTTCCTTCGGGATCCCCCAGAAAAAAGAGAGGCGACTGACCAGCCCGAAGTTTCGACGCGCCGCTGCGATGCCCCCAACTCGCGCACCTTGGGTCCGCGGCTCAACCCCTGCCCAGTGTTCGCCATGGCCGTGGCGGCCCGCCGCAGCTACCCCCGGGTGTCCGCCACCGAGCGGGCCAAGCTCCGGGAGGACATCCATGGTGGGGCAGGTATGGTAGGCTTCCATTTGCTGAAAGGAATATTGCTAATTTTCCCCCTGCTTGTTTTGGAGCTGGAGTCGATTTCAGTACTGGACATACTTGTTTGTCATTTTTGCCAGGGGACTGAAGCAAATGGAAATAAATGACAGCTGTGCATGCTTATTGGAGCTCCCTACCCAAGCCAAGTAGGGGGGCCTTTTGCTTTGACAGGCCTCAGGATTTTAGTGGCAATTTTAGCGGCAAGTGCCTGGGCAGGTCTTGAAGGGTTTTCGCTCAGTCTCGCAGGTGTAGCTTGCAGAACATGGTTCCAAGAGCTCTTGGCTAGTGCTGTGGTGTGTGATCTTCAATTGTCATCCTTTGAAGGCCTGATGCTCCTTCCTTGACACCAGACTCTTGGTTCGGGCTGGCCTCCACATAGTCGCCTCGCTTTTACACAGATGGCTGTGGGTCAAACACATGTACCAAAAATGGCACCATGGCAAAGTGGAACCAAAAGACAAAAACCAGCGTAACCCTGGCTCGTTAATTCTGAGCCGCACCCAAATTGCAACTGTCAGAGGCGCAATGCTTTTCAACTGGCTTGAACAGGTGCAACGGCTTGGCTTGCTCGGCCTCGGCTCAGCGGCTCAGCGGGTCAGCCTCAGGAGGATGAGTTCCAGAGCTTTTGCGCCAAGACGGCGCCCACGGCGGAGGACCTCCGGGAGGATGTGATTGAGAAGCCCGCGACCGATGCCTTCCGGCATGATGCCCAGTACCTGGCCGCTTGCCGGGCAAGGAAACAAGGGGTTCAGAAATCCGTATCCTCCTGGGCCGGGCACAGGGTAGGCGAGGCCTGACCTGTGCCATGCATCCGAACCCACAACTATGATAGCCTTGGCCAAAGAAATGTCAACGCCTTCTAGTCCGGTGGTTGGCTTCATGCTAGTGCCCCTGAAGCATGAACCATAACAGGGGTCCAAGGGCGTGTGATACATGCCTTGTGGGGGCCCTCTACTGTATGCATGTGTGTGTGGTTTTGACATGGAAGCCGCGCAACCCATATCAGTTTCATGTTCAAAGCCCTGCTTGTTGAGTGGTCCCAACCCCAAATGCGGCGTCTTTGATGGTATTTTCCGTGGTTCTCAGGTTGAATGGATCTCATTTGCATAGCCGGGTTGGGCTCAAGACTCGTTTTTTGTCAGAACCCGACCCTGATGACCCTTGAAGGGAACCCCAAGGAGGTTGTTTCGACAAGGGTTTGAAGATCAGGCAACCCTTGGCTGCTTGGATTGGGGGTTTGGATTTGGATTTGAACTGGTTCTTGTGGAGGGTACAAGAGAAATCACCCCCTTGACCTCCAAACCATGAATCCATGTAGAGGGTACAAGAGAAACCACCCCCTTGACCTCCAAACCACGAATCCACACCACCAATTGGAAGGAAGCTGAAAGGGGTTGGCCC
The DNA here is from genome assembly GCA_963377175.1 of Effrenium voratum. Lineage (NCBI taxonomy): Eukaryota > Dinophyceae > Suessiales > Symbiodiniaceae > Effrenium > Effrenium voratum. Next base: position 1,181,625 of record CAUJNA010000469.1, on the reverse strand, counting down.
AACCCGCCTCCATCCACTTGCTGCTTCTCAGGCGACGCACGTCAGCATCGCCCCGCCTGAGCCCAAGCTCGAGCTGAATATTCGGGACACCCGGCTCCGGCCGGAGCCCACGAAAGTCTTGCAGACTTTGAGGAGCAGCGGGGCGTGCCTTTACCCTCCCAACGAGACGGAACCTGACCTTCCGGGGGGGTCCTGAAAGAGTGGAGGTATTCTCCCACCGAAGGTGGAGCCTGAGGTTCGGGGGGTTCCTGGTTTGGGCCACTTTCCTTTTGTCTCAGGTTCCATGTCAATTGGCGGGAGGGACCGAGGGACCGGTAAGTGCGTCGCTCCTGAACGCTGGCAAAACCATCGCTTCAGAACGCTGAAGCAAAATCGCTTCGGAACGCCGGAAAACGTACTAATCGCTTCGGAACGCTGGAAGTGGAGCCACGTGCCACGCGCAGCACCAAGACACCGGCCCAGAACCAGATTGATTTGCACATTTGGGGATAGAGCTTCAACGGGTGTGCTTATCATGCCCCCCCCCCCACCCCACCCCCCACCCCCAGAACCACATGAATTTGCACATTTGGGGATAGAGCTTCGGCGGGGCCCCCCCCACCCCCCCCCCCACCCCCAGAACCAGATGAATTTGCACATTTGGGTATAGAGCTTCGGCGGGGGTGCTTGTCATGGCCCCCCCCCACCCCCCACCCCCAGAACCAGATGATTTGCACATTTGAAAGGGTATAGAGCTCAGCGGGTGTGCTTATCATGCCCCCCCCCCCCACCCCACCCCCCACCCCCAGAACCAGATGAATTTGCACATTTGGGGATCGAGCTTCAGCGTGTGTGCTTATCATGGCCCCCCCCCCCCACCCCACCCCCCACCCCCAGAACCAGATGAATTTGCACATTTGGGTGTAGAGCTTCAGCGGGCCCACCCCCCCCAGAACCACTAGATTTTGCACACCTGGGCTGGGACGCCTGCCTGCGTACGGAAGTGATCCTGGGCTGGGACGCCTGCGTTCGGAAGTGATCTTTTTGACTGGCCGGGTTTTGCAACCCTTTCGGCGTTCCGGGTGCTCAGTGTTTTGAAGTGATTTTGTTTTAGTGTTCGGAAGTGATCGAAAGTGGCAGCGTTCACAAGTGATTTTTTTTAGCGTTCTGAAGTGATTGTCTACCGAGGGACCTGTTTTTGGGTGGATGTAAGGCATCTCGCTTTTGAAGGGAGCACTGACGGTTGTGTCTTGCATTGGGGGCGCGGAAGAGGTTTGACTCCCAGTTTGGGAGTCCACCATCTTCTTTTTGAGACACGTTCCACTTGTTGGCGGGCAAGAATCCCAGCGCAAATGATGTCCACAGGCGGCGCCGTCTTTTTTTGATTCATTACACATCGCTCTGGCTTGAAAGTGTTTAGGTAAGGGATGAACACATGACAGAGTCCCAGCTTCCGAAATGACAGGCACCCCCCCCCCCCTCCCCTCTCCCTCCCCCCTCCCCCCTCCCTTTCCTTCCCCTCCCCTCCCCTCCCCTCCCCTCCCCTCCCTCCTCCCTCCCTCCCCTCCCCTCCCTCCCTCCCCTCCCTCCCTCCCTCCCCTCCCCTCCCCTCCCCTCCCCTCCCCTCCCCTCCCCTCCCCTCCCCTCCCTCCCCTCCCCTCCCCTCCCCTCCCTCCTCCCCTCCCCTCCCTCCCCTCCCCTCCCCTCCCCTCCCCTCCCCTCCCCTCCCCTCCTCCCTCCCTCCTCGTCCGTCCGTCCGTCCGTCCGTCCGTCCGTCCGTCCGTCCATCCGTCCATCCATCCATCCATCCATCCATCCATCCATCCATCCATCCATCATGTTTTTTTTAAACATATTTATTTGTTTTGTTTATCGCATCTATCGAGCTATCTCCCTATCTCTCTCTCTCTCTCTCTCTCTCTCTCTCTCTCTCTCTCTCTCTCTCTCTCTCTCTCTCTCTCTCTCTCTCTCTCTCTCTCTCTCTCGCTCATGAACGGCAACGCAGTTGAAAGATGTTTTGACTGGACGAGACTACGAAGAGATGGAAGAGATAGCTTACCTTGGACAACAAATCCCGACAGGATGCATGCCATCCAACAGTCAAATGAATCAAACCTTGAAGCTTTGGTACAGCTGGGCACGTTTTTGGAGAACGAGTGTTTGCAAAAAGACGTGGCGTCTGCAAGGGCATGACGCGATCATACGATTCAAGCATTTTTCTGGCTTAGAAGCCGCCAATTTGACCGCAGCGCTGCAAGCTCCGGGCCAAAGTTAATGCTTTCCTACTGAGGGGGTTGAGGCGCAATTGGGTCTGACCACTACTTTGTCAACAGAGCTAACTCCAATCAATCTGCCTTGCAGAAGGCCAATGAAGAGTCCGGAGTCCTGTCCGGGGAGACCCCCCACACACCACCCACACCACCCCCACACACACACACCCCCCCCCCACACCCCCACACACTACCCCCACACACCACCATCCCCACACCCCCACACCCCCACACCCCTGCACCCCCACACCCCCACACCCCCACCCCCCCCCCTAGGATAAAGCTTTTCTTTTTCTTTTTTTTTCTCCGAACTGTTGCTAGAGAGACGTGGCAACTCAGCAGGGCACATTCTCCCAAGTAAACAACGAAGTCCCTCTAAGACGAGTCAGCAACTAGCCCAACACGGCAGCTGCAGTGGTCCGTCCGGCCAAGCGCTGCTTTCTGACGCCGGCAAAGGGGAAAGGAATGGCGAAGAACTGCCAGTGAAAGAGACATGGCAAGGGGTGAAAAAGGATGGAGTCGAAAAGGAAGCTGTGACAAAGTCAAAGTTGTCGGGAAATGGGAAAAGACGGAAAGGCTATCGAAAGGAATGAAGGACAGGAAAGGGAAGAGGTGGAAGGAAGGGCCAGAAGAGGAAAGGGAATTGAAGTTGGACTTGGGCGCCGCTTCTAGCTAAAAACGAAAAGGCTCGGCTTGAGACCCCGGGCCTTTCTCCTCTTAAGAAGGTTTCCACCACCCCCGAAAGAACTCTAAGAAAGTCAGGGGTATGAACAGATACTCAACCAAAGAATGAGCGCCTCTACTGCACATATATCCAATTTTTCACTTCACTTCGCGGCTTGGTTCGAGGAGCAGCGACCGCCACGGCTTCGCCCCGCCGGGCCACCCCAGCGACCAGTTCTACGACGCCGCGGCGGCGCGGGCGCCGCCGCAGCCGGTGCCGGAGGTGACCCAGAAGCTGGAGGGGGAGTTCCTGGAGACCATCGAGCCACTCGGTGGCCAGGTTTTTGTCAGGGAGTGACCCGAGTGGACATGATTCCCGAAATGCTACGAATGAAGAGTGAGTGAGCCAAGTCGGTCATGAATTGTTGAAATGATGTCCACCAATGGGCCCTCCGCTAAGATTCAAACCTCATGTCTCATGGTGAAACATCGGGTGTATATTCAAATTTCTCAAGCTACCCAAAAAACCGAGGAGGCTATTTAGAAGACAGTGGCATCAACGTGTTCAACAAGGGGGTGGCCCAATCGTGATTCCATTTCCATTGGCCCTAGCTGTCCTTTTGGACAGATAGATGGAACTGGCAAGTAATTGAGACCATGCTTGCATCCAGCCATCATAAACCAAACTGAAACCAGAAGCGACCCCTCTCGTAGGGGGAGGTACGCCCAAAGCTGATCAACGAGGAGTCCAGATTTGGACACCAACCTCGAATTCTGCAAAATGGGATGTGGGAAACATCCCGCTGCAACTGGCCATTTCTGGTGTGCCTCCCTGCATCTCATTCTGGAGCCATCGGCTGGTTGTGAAGTCTCGTCATCCGGCCGAAGCCTCCCAAGTCCAGAAACCCATCCCAAGCCAACTTTGATGACCCTGAACCACAGGCTGCGAATGATACACAGCAGTTTGTATTTCTTAAAAAAGTAAATAATCAACTAAAACAAATGAAATAGCATTAAAGCAGGACATAATTTTTCCTCTGCAACAAAAACAATAAGACCTTTCCTTACTAAACCGTTTACTTCTTAAAGATCTTCAACATCCATATATTTCTAGAGAAGCATCAATTTACTAGCACAAAAAAGATTAGAACCCACAGGACCTGCTTGGTGGCTCCTCCTCTTTGGTGGCTCGTGGCTCGGCTCCGTGGGGATCGGGGCAGGTCCTCCTGGCACCTGGGGCCCACGGAGCCGGAGCTCTGGGCGCAGTACGCCAAGCGCGCGGAGGAGCTGCTCATCACCATGCCCTTGGATCGCATCCTCCGGGTGCTCAAGGCGGGGGTGTTTTGGAGCTCGAGTCGCCGTCGTCTTTTTCCCCCCCCCCCCCCCTTTTTTTGTGGTTTTTGTTTTTTGGCGTTTGTTCTTCTTCTTCTTCTTTTTTTTGCTCATTTGTTTCCTCTTTCTTGTTGTTTTCCGGCCGAAAAAGGTCCGCGGGAAGTCGGCAGGGCTGGGAGTTGGCGCCGTTGGTTCGGCCTTTTTTGGCCGGAAGGAGGGGCCAACAGGCGTTGGGGGGCTGTTTGTTTTTTGGTTCGGTTGGACGCCGCAAGCTTGGCCTTGTGGAGGGTGAGAAGGGAGGTTCTTGTGAATGGGATCGAAATGGACGCACTTTGTATTTGTGCGGGCCGGAAGATCAGGCTGAGTTTGGGTTCGAAGCGAACTGGCCCTTATCACAAGCCGAAGGGGAGCAAAATGTTGCCGCTGGGCTGAGATAAGCTGCATGAGTTCGGACCCACGCTGATTCAAGCCCGAACCTGAGTACATCAGGAACGCCAAGGCCCCCACAATTCTCCCCAGCACCTCTCGGAAAATTCTTCAAAGTTTGCTCGCTCGATTCTTCTGGGCCTTTTCTTGCTGCCTTTAAGCCATCCATCCTACGGTTTCCTTTCTTCGCTGAATCCCAAAACCGCTTCGTTCCCAACCCCGGAAACTCGCTCACTCATTCCCTACTTGACCTGACTCTTGCAGGGTAAACAGGTTGAGGGCACTGCCTTACCCTACCTATCGCACCAGCTTCCAGTTTTCTTCAAAGTAAACTGGATGCTTCATGCTCCGGGGCAATGTCTCTACGATCTGGCTTTGATGGTTTTCAGGTGTTGAGGCTTTCACCCGCTCTTCTTTTCAAGCAACATGTTGCAACCGCTGGGATATAAGGCAAACTGCATGAAACGTGTTGAGAGATCTTGCTGTAATCCATGGCTGCCATACTAACAAGGGCAAGGTCCGGCTTGTTCGGACCCACGGTGATTCAAGCACGAACCTGGAGCACATCAAGAATGCCACGGACCCCCCAATTCTTCCCAGCACCTCTCGCTCGATTCTTCTGGGTCTTTTCTTGCTGGCTCTCATCCCTGTAAGCCGCCAGCCATCCATCCTAAGGTTTCCTTTCTTCGATGAATCCCTAAAACCGCTTCGTTCAAAAAAAACTCGCTCAGTCCTTCCCTACCTACCGAAACTCTTGCTCAGTCCTTCCCTACCCTACCGCCCCAGCCATAGGTGTCCTTTTTGGTTGATTTTTGGTCGAAAAATAGAGAGAGAGGGCGATTCCTGGCTTACCTGGTGGTCCAATCAACTACCAGGGCGGCCAGCTAATCTTTGGTGCATTTTTCTTGGATCTTAGGACTATAACTGTTTGCCAACTTTCAGGCGTTTTCCGTATTAAACCACTAAAAAATAGTCACTTTTAGCAGGGGGGCAGAAAGCAGCCGAGTATTTACTTCCCCAAAAATGGGCACCGATGGCTCCAGCCTTCAGTTTTTTCTTCCCCTCCACCCGCATCAGTGGCTCGGCCGTAGGCCTTCGTGATGGCCAAGTACCGGGGGGTGGCTTGACTGCTATTGGGCAACGGATCTTTAGACTTGAACCTTTTGGGTTGAAATCAAGTCGGGTTTTAAGTGTTTTTTGCACTAAACCCCCCAGTGAAACAAATCAAGGGGTCTTCCACCCCCAAAAGTGAAGAACACTTTTTGCAAGGGGGGTCCTGGCAGAGAGCAACCCTACTAAAATAGACTACAGAAAAATAGGGCATTCTAACCTCTCAAATCTGGAGGACCTAGTCAACCCCAGTTATGAAGAGGGGGTGTTTTTGGGCGAAATGCGGGGAACCATCCCTTCTGGAGGGGGACCCCCCAATAAACTGGAGATTCGAACCTCTCAAATCTGGAGGCCCTAGGGGTCCTCGCCAGCAAAACCCAGGTGGAGCTGCTGCAGCGCGTGGGCGCAGAGCTGGCGCGGGAGGTGAAGAGCACCTTTGCTGGACTTTCAAACTTTTTGCCTTCTTTTCAGGGGTTTTCCGCATTAAAGCACCAAAAGTTAGCCACTTTTCGTAGGGCAGAAAGCAACCGAGGCACCTCCTCCGCGCGGCTCTGCCAGGTCTTCCACTGGCTGGCCAGGGCCGGGGTGCGGGACCAGACGCTGACGCCCGGCTTAGGGATATATAACCCAGGAACAACCCACCCCCCAGAACCCCGGCGCCGGCGCCGTTCGTTTGTTGGTTTGTCGGTTTCTTGTTTTTTTGTGGCGTGCTTCTTTTTTTGTTTGTTTGTTTTCTCCCCCCTTCTCCTACAGTCATGCGTGCTTTTGTTTCTCGTTTTGGTCTTTGCCTAGTCAAACAGATGCCCGCTTTTGAATCGATGGGCCGGCGTGGCTGAGGATGTCGCTCATGGGCAACGAGGCCCTATTTAGGCTCTCGGACGACTTTGTCCTGGACATGTACATCGAGGCCAGAAAGCCTGAGGGGTTTTGTGCTACGTCTTTTCCCTCGGCTGCACCCCGCTGGATCCGTGTCTGCATGACTTGCCAGTGTGCCAGTTGCCTTCGCCTAGGCCTCAAGATGTGCTTGTGTGAGTGCGAGTGGCGGTACTGGGATGTGCGCTTTTGGCTTGACCTCTTTCGCATGTGACATGCCACATGCTGACAGAAAGTTGGTTGCTAGTAAGTTCGCAAGTGGCATGCATTAGTTAGTTCTAAGTTCTATCCCTGGGTCTTGCTTCAACTTGTCGGTTTGTTTCTGGGGTGCAGCATTTGGTTGCTGCCCCTGGTAGGGGGATTCCATGTGAGTCTGTTGCCATTGGTCGTTTGTTCCATTTTGTTCAGGTGATGAATGCGCACGCCCGCCTGGATGTGCGGAACCCCCGCCTGGTGAGCGCTATGCTGCGGGAGATGGCGCCCTTCTTCCGGGAACTCAGCAAGGAGCCAGTTCCACGTTCGGGCGTGGGCTCGCGAAAAGGCAAGCCGCGGGTCTTAGTTTCATGTTTGCTTAGGGGGCGGGCTTTGGGGGGGAATGTGTTATGCTGTCACAGGCGTGGGTGAAACAGATGGGGCAAGGCGCCTACGGCGGACACCATGCAGGAAAGACCAAAATAATGTTAAAAAGCTTCAGTAAGCTCGCAGGAATTCACTCTTTGCAGCCACAGGCATCCGCGACAGTGCGCTCACAACCTGCCAACATGTCAACTCCCCCCGCTATGCCGAGGTGAGAAAGGTCGAAAAGGCCAAGATAGTCAAAAAGGGAGACCCTCACTGCGGGAGCTGCAGCTCTGATAGTGTGGGCCATATTGCGCCTTCATGGGGTGTCGCGTCATTTGCCCTGCCTCTCTCACTCCTCTGAGTGAGGTCAACGTTTTGTGCTTCGCTGGATTCTTTGGGGATGGAACAGACGGGGAAGTGAGACGAAACCCGGAGACAGCTGTTCACTAAATTGGCTTGGGACTGGCTGCGAGTTTTGTGCAATACATAGAAGCAGGCAATATATATATATATATATATAAGGCAATACTGCATCTGAGGAAGAAGGCGGGGGAGGGGATACCTGCCCATGTTTCTTATGCTATGGTGCCCAGGAGTTGCAAGAGGGTCGTATTTGGTAGAATTTGGTTCTGGTCGCTGGCCGGACTACTTGCATTGGGGATTTTGATCTGAAGTTGTCATTCTGCAGTACATGCAATTGGCAACATTTTGCTCGAGGCTGGTGGGGAGCGCATGCAGCATCTCGCATCTTGTCTACACCTTGACGTGAGTCAAATAACTTCATGTGCCCCCCCCATCCTTTCTGGGAATGCGCGCTCCCCGCTAGCATGGTTGCCCATCAAAGCATCAAGGGGCACCTGTTCCAAACAGGTTTGCGCTAGGTCTGCTCTTCTCCTTCCATTCTTCCCACTTGCCATCACTTCCCCTTTTTCACCTCCTCCTTTTCTTTTGTTTCTGTTGCCCCTTCCACCCCCTCCGCCCCCTCCACCCCCTCTGCCCAGCTGCGCCCAGCTGCGTCTGGGAGGACCAGTGCAGCGCAGTGGCGCCCCTCACGGTCATGGCGGTCTTCTCGGACGAGGCCCGGGTGCAGTTCCTCTCGCGGTGCGCGGAGCTCAACATGGGCCTGCCAGTGCGCATGACGCAGCCGGAGGTGCTGAGGCGAGGGTCTTCGGCCCGATGCGGATGCTTCGGCCCCGTTGGGTTTGGTGGGGATATATCTGATTTTCTGAGGGAAGCTCCAAGGATGGTAGGTGTTCCCGAACTTCAGAAAGGGTATATAGCAGCAACAACGATACCCAGATGTACAGGCGGCCAGACACCTCACTAGGCCCATCCGTGTCAAACCCAAACATGAAACCATTTGCAATCCACCAAGCTCACCTTCATAGTTCCTTTTAGCTGATCGACGGCTTTCTCCGGTGTGGTTTTTTTGTCCGGCGGATCGGACGGGCCCCTCTTGGGTGTTCAAGCTACTTCGTAAGAAGGTTATAACCATGGTTATAAGCGCACGAACCCCAGTTGCCCCACATATATCCTTGATTGTAACCTACTTAAGTAGCTTGAAGATCCAAGGACGGTTACCGAACCCGGCCCTGAGGCAGTTTCGGTTGCTGGAGGATTGCCTGCGCCTGGACTACCACCCAACGGTTCTTCCGGCACAGGTTCAAGTTTGGCTCCAGAATCTGAAGGCGGAGAGTGAGGCACCGGATGGGGTGCGGGGCGGGTCCCGATGATTTGGGGATGCCTTTGTTTCCCCGGCGAGCTCTGTGTTGAAGGGACGCCAAAAGGGAGCCAACCATTCTGGGGTGCCCCTGAATTTTGAGATAGCACCAGCCCAAGTAGTCTCATTACACCCACTGCAAGCATGACAGACCAGATTTTGTGGCTGGGTTTCGCTGTTGGTTCTGCTCGGGATGCGCAATGAACAGAAGATGTTGGGCACTTGGCCACGGCAAGCATCGCTCAAGCATCGCTCAGGCGCACGACAGCATCGAGCCGACGCCACTTTCGCCGGTGGAGGAGGACATCTTCCGGGTTCTCCATGCAGAAATGGAGGTGGCGGTTACGCCCAGCTTCCAGGATGGCGTCTTGACCCTTCACCTGGTCATGGGCAAAACCGTCCTGCAGGTGGGCCGAAAGGGGGAAAAGACATGATGGGCCAGACCAGGCCGGCTATTTGCATATTCAAAGGCTTCTCCACTGCCTTGAAGATAGATAGCTCCATGGCTCTCACGGTCGACAGGTTGTTCTTTTTATTTTGCTCCCCTTTACGGGCACCCCGCCTGCCCATCTCCACTTTCGTCATGGCCTTGAGGTCATGGACGAGTACGAGGACAGAGGGAAAACACGAAGTCAGCATCACAACAGGGCCTCTTGAAATTGTTCCTGTCGCATTCTGTGACATTTTAGGGCTTTCTCAGGGCTCCCTGACTGCAGGATTCTCTTCCCTCCCCCCCCCCTTCCCACTCCTTCCCCCCCTTCCCCCGCGCCTTCGGCTCCTTGGAGGACTACTACGTGACCCCAGCCATGGGCGGCCAGCGCCTCATCCGGGCTGAGACCAAGCTTCGGCAGCGGCTCATTTGGCGCCGGGGCTGGAGGCTGGAGTTAAAGGCCAAAAATTGAGGTGGGAGGGAGGGAGGAAGGCCCAAAATGGGCAGAAGTGTGGGTGTGGGTCTGGGTCTGGGTGTGGGTGTGGGTTGTGTCCGCGAATGGGGTCTTAAAACCTGTGCAGCGATATCTGCTATTGCCTTTCGCGCCAAGAAAGGAATCTCAAGCTAGTCTTTAAGTGGGAACCCAAAGCCAGCGCCACAAGGGCACTCTTTTCGGGCGTGGGGAACGCGACCAGTTCTCAGTATGACCCAAGTGTGGACCAGGTATCAGTTCTGCAGCCTTTCCTTTCACGCGCAGGAGGCGGCAAGGAAGGCAAGTGTCTGGCGAACACCTACCGCAGCAGCCAATTTCACAAGCTTTTTTGCACACTGCCTTGTCAACATCAATCCTCATAAATCCCCATGCAACACGGTGTCCACCAGGGTGTCCCGATGCAAATTGCTAGCCGTTCGATACGTCGCTGAGAGAATCTGGCTCTGATGTGAGGCTGCTGACGCTGGATGCAGAGGAGTGGCGGAAGCTGACAGATGATATCTACAAGAAGGACCTGAAGCATGAGATTGGGTTCGCATATCTAGTCCATGGTCGAGTTGGGGTACGTCCCCAGAAAGACTCCACCTCCAGGAGTTTCCGTACCCTGAGTTGCCTCATGGTGATGCCCTTTTGCAAGCACTTCTTCCCGGTTGCTGGGTATCGTACTTAATTGCGAAGCTTCAAAAGCTTCGCGCACCTGCACAAACCTTTGCCAGAAGCCTTTGTGAACTGAGCCCGATCATTTTTTTAGAACTCAGAATTGACACCTTTTGGTTGATTCATACGGGGGTTGCCCATTTTGGAGTTAACTCTTTTTATAGGCGGCCTCAAAATAGTCTGCAAGGATTGATCCGCAATGCAGGATTTGCTGGAGGAGCTGCTCGTCCACGGCCAAAAGAGCATCCGACCATAGGACTGCAGGGTTTCACCTGGTAGAACGGGCAAGGTCCGGCATTTCTTCCATCATCTCGCGTGCCCATTGGGCGCCGAAGACACGACTTTTACGGAGATCTGAAGTGCGAGGCCGGGCCTCCCGACGGGCGCCGTTTGGATTGAGCAAACTGCCGCAGATGGCGCCTTGGTAGACGAGCGCTGGGCGCCCTGAGCTTGCCACGGCTCGCTCGCCCGCACGGCTCAATGGACTTGGCAAAAATAGATTGGGCGAAGGCTCCACGGACTCGCGGTGGTGGGCTGTGCGCTGGTGGGCAGGGAGGAAGTGGGAGTTGTGTGTTTCGGCCGCCGCTGGGTCACGCGCTTCGCAGCGATTCCCCGGCCGAGGCCTGATGGTTCAGTTCCAGACTCTTTGGCAGCTGGTCCAGGGCCTGCTGCACAGCGTGGCTCGGCGTGACCCGAAGGCCTCTTCAGGACTGAGGCTAAGCTGAGCTTGCATGCTAGCTGTTGGGCAAACACAGATTTTGCAGAAGGGGGAATGGAGTTCAGGCGAGGCTAGCTTTGGTAGCGCCCAAGGCAGGCAGACCGACAGACAGAAAGGCAGAGCTTTTATTGCTGACTGGGGAGCTGACGCGGGGGTCCTGGGCATGGCCCAGGTCACAACGCTTCTGTGGACATTCTTACTGGTCATGATCCTCATTTACATTTTTGCCATCATTGGCATAGAGCGCCTTGGCAGGGAGGAATTGCGAAAACCCGAGTGACGATGCGTGCCGGCGGTTCATCGTTTCTTTTTTGCTGCGCGGATGCGTTGGTTTGCGTCCCTTTCACTCTGGTGAAGGCATGTGTAGACATGCTTGCGGGGCCTGCAGAGTTGGAGTTTTTTGTTTTTTTCCCTCCTCGGCACCCGGACCTGAAGCAGCAAGAGGGCTCCCAACCTGGCCGGAGGTTTATTGCGGTGGACGCCGAGCTGCCGGAGGATCATCCTTACAATGTGGCGGCCAGGGAAAACTTCAGCAGCTTCGGGGACGCTGTCATCACCTTGCTGCAGATGTTCAGCATGGATAGCATCGGCTCCTCGGTTTCAAACGGCCCTCAGACTCTCGCGCTTTCAAGCTGTGGCCGCTTGTTCGGATGGACGTGGGACAGGCTCGATCTATCGGCCGTTGGTGAAGCATCGCTTCCTCCTCTTCTTTTACTTCATGAGTCCTGGCGGCAGCAAGGGGTGTGCTGCATTCCATTGCCCTGGTTGGGCACTTCGGCCTATATATGCACAAAGACTGTCCCGAAAAGAAGTCGTAGCTGGTAGCGTTGTTTTGCCCATTTGCTCGGCTCCGTTCACAAGCCCCAGTGGCATTCTTGTGCAAGGACGGTGTTGCTGATCTTGGCCATTGCACTCATGAACTTGGTCACTGCAGCACGGCACCCGGCTTGTTGGGCTCAGCTGCAGGAGGTGAAGAGACTGCAGCCATCCAGGTTGTGCGCGCCGCTTTGGTCGCTATGCACACCTTCCCTGCTTGACTGGTGGGCGCTCCAATCCTCTTGGCCAGAGCAATCATCGTTGTTCAGCGCAGAGACATGCAGATGCCACGCTGAGGTCATGGTGAATTCCTCCCTGGATCAGGCCGGACGTTGAAAAAAGCAGAGAGCGAGCAGCGCATGCTGTCCTTTTTGGGATGAGTGTTTGTGCGCCGTTCAAGGCCCCTGAGCATGGTGTGGACGATTGATTTCGGCTTGCAGACCTGCGAATAACATGGCATGCACACATACTCATGCAGGCCTTGATAGATGCTTCCAAACACATTTGGCCAGAAGGCTTTGGCGCTGGGGGGTTGGGGATGTTGGGGGGGGTGGGGGGGGGGGGGAACCTGATGCTTGAATTCCAAGTCCTCAGCGCAGGCATCCGAGGATAAGGATGCCAAGAAGGTGGGAAGGAGCTGGCAAGCTTCGTTCTTTCATCAGGTTCGTCCCATTGAAGCAATCGGGTGCAGGGATTGCTTCAGTCAGCCCCTTGCAGTCCGAACTGGCCAACTGGGGATGAATCCGTGAAGGTGCAAGCGGGCTTTCTACCAGCCAACCTTGCGTTCATGTTTGGCAATGTCACCCTCCCACCAATCAAGATGGAACCTGACGTTCGGGGTCCTTTTAAAAGGGACAAAAGGGTCCCTGTCAGGTTCGGTAGCCCTTGATAGCCACCGGGGGGTCTTCTAAAACTGGTGGTGTTTCCTAATATTCCATCGGAGGCCAACCGGGCGCGCAACCGCCCGACCGCTGGGAGAGTCGACGACCGGTCGCCCGGTCGCAAGGCTTGGGAGGAGGCCAAGAAGAAGAAGCAGATGGAGGAGTTGAAGCTCATGTTCCACGAGCTGGATGAGGAGCTGTGACTCCGCAGGGCTCCTGTAAAAAGATACACTTTGCAACCATTTGAAACATGGCTTTTTCAACACCAAAATAAAGGGAAACCACCATTTACAAGGCAATGCTAATGTAAGGATCCCTGCTGAGTCGCTGCGAGTCACGTTGCGGCTTCATTGGCGCGAGCCCCTAGGTGACTCTCACCCTGGATGCCTGCGAAAGAGCAGTTTCCGGCCAGAGTCGAGATGTTGAGGCGCCAAAGCGGCTCGAGTGGCCCTAAACGCCTGGCGACTGGAGGAATTTTGAACTCGAAGCCGGCAAGGTTTCAGGGGAACAGACATGACTAAGACGCGCACCACGAAATGAAGCCATGGTTGAAACAATTTATTGTTTCTCGCTAAGTTTACCTTGGGGAATTGAATCATTGCAGGGTTTCTGAACGGTGCGAAATGGATTTCGCCCTACCCTCCCACCCCCCCTTTTCGAACGTGGAACGGTTCCATGTGAATTGGAAGCCCCTCCTCAACCAGCAATCCACCGATTCGGCTCCAAGCCACGGGAAGCTGAGTATGTCTCGTCGCGCGCAGGACGGGTCTGGGGACCTCAGCTTGGACGAGATCCGCACGGCGCCGGAGCATCTGCGGCTGGAGCTGAAGGACGCGCCGATGAAAACCACGCCTCCTGGGAGGGGGGGGGGCCACCCAGCCATCCGGTCCCTTAGCTTGTTAGATCTTTTTAGTGTTGTTCGTGGTTGGACTTCCATCTAGCCACTGAAAGTTAAACTTTGGCGGGGGATCTGAGGATGGCCCACTTTTAGTTTCTTTATGGATCAGAGGGGAATGTTGGATGTATGCAAGATCCAAGAAGTTCCAATGAATTGAACCAAAACCGAAGTTTCAAGAGGGGAACCAACAAGATTTCATTTGGGATTTCTGAACTTTACATGGCTATTTGGGAACGGATCTTTGGACTGAACAACTTTTAGGTTGACACTTTGTGGATTTGCCAAAATCTGTTTGGACCCCAAAAAGTGAGAGACGCGGTTTTGCGGTTTTGGCTTAACAGCAACCATGTCCCCTCCAGGGCAGTTTCCACCTCAGCTTCCCTTGAACTCTTGGGTGAAAAGAGCGGATGTGAGTGTGGATGCATGGCTCGAATGTGCTTGGACACCCTTCACCTGTTGCTTTCCAATGTTCTGTAGATGTGACTGGAAGGATGTCTGGCATCAATGGGGTGCAGATCTATGCCCCCCTTTTTACCTCGGGCCCATAGCAGTTTACCTTGACGTGTGGGTAGCCTGTCAACAGAAATGAGGAGCTGGCGGGCAATGCGGATATCGAAGAGCTCTTCGTGATGCTGGACTACGATGGCGGCCAGAGCCTCACTGCATGGCTCGGAGGAAGGTGTCTTACTCCTGTTGGGACACTCGCCCTTAGCTTACTTGCGGCACAAACTTTACTCTTGGGCACTGGCCGCCCCGCTGAAAATTTCCGCTCTCAGGCGGGGCTGTGGACTCCGACGAGTTCTGCGAAGGCGTCTTCAAGGCTGCGAGCCGCTTGGACCCAACCTGCGCGGCCCGCGGCCGGCAGCTCCGCGTGCTCCGCGTGCTCGCCGTTTGGCCTTCCCATGGCGAGGCTGTGACAAGGAGTCCATGGAACTGAGCCGCCCCGGCCTTGGTCTGCACTGTCATCTAGGGAGTCCTGGCTTGGACCATTCTCCTAAGGGGATCGGGTCCCGAACGTCAGGCTCCAGGTGAATTGGTGGGAGGGTAGGTGTCACGGTTAACGGGCTCCTTGTTCCTTAGCGGCGTGCTGAGGGCTCACAAAGCAGTGCCTGCCTCAGTGCATCCGGTGTGCTGATGTTCCAACTCTGGCGCTGGAGCCTTGTCCAGGTGTTCATTGGGCCTTTTTCCTTTTGGTTTGGAGGGTTCCCTTCTCAAAATGGTCAACTGCAGCTGCGCTACCCGCAAGTGAATTGACAGGCTGAAATGGACCTGTAGCCAAGCGGATTAAGAATTTCTGAAAACTCCACAGCCCGCTGGTTTCCCCTTTGCGGAAGTTTTCTCATCTTCCTGGAACATCGCTGTCCACGTTCCAGCCACCGTCCTCGCTTTGTGACCGCATTTTGAGATATGAGCATACGGATTGCCTTGGGTGTTTCTCAAAATTCAAACAACTGGGGTTTTTGCAGGTTTTCGTCTTTGGTTCCATTTGCCAAGGTGCCATTTTGGCACCATGGTTTTGACCCACAGCCCCCTGGTTTCAGTTGAGCATGGCCAGGGAAATCCATGGAGTCCGATGCAGACACTCGGTGGGGCTGCCAGGTGCAGCTTGGTGCTGGGCAACAGCCGGTCCCTGCTCACCGCAGCTCGAAGCCCCAGCCCTTCGAGTGAGGGGGGCGGATGGCGGTTTGTGGCGGGGGTGGCTCCCCTGGGATACCCGGCGGTGGGTCAAAAAACACGTACCCGGGCAAATGGATCCAAAGACTAAAACCTGCGTAGCCCCGGTTGCAAAGTTTTGAGCCACAGCCGACCCGAACTCGTTTGCCGCCCCCCATTTGCGCGGGGAGTTTTGCAGGGGAGAGAATGATCTGCAGCCCACTGCACTCTGATGCATCCAGTTCTTCCAAGCCAAACATTATTGCGCCCGAGATGGCAAGCAGCAAAGAAGACTCAGACACAAAAACTGAATGTTTCCTCCGATTCGGCAACTTCTTTCGCCTGCTTCAGAAAAATGCCCGGGATTCAGCAACTGTTATTCAGCTACTGCCTTTGACGGATTCATCGACTATGCAGCTACTATCGATCCACTCAGAAACTTCCATTCAGCAACCACTAGACCCGCTTGGAGAGCCATTTGCAAAGAACGGAACCTCCAATTCAGCAACTGGACTGATTCAGCAAAAGGGGGAATGCCAAGTTCCAAGACAACTGCAACGCAACAACTGCTTTTTAGGGTGCATCAGGATATACAAGGTTGGGTGGAAGGGTGGGTGGGTGAATGAGTTTGGGACTGGGCCGGGCTTGTGAAAGGGTCGGCTTTGATCGTCGAATCCAAGTTGCAGAACCGGACAGTTTATTTAGCCTCATCAAGCTCGCGGAAGGGCGGCGATGCTTGCCAACATTGGCATCGCTTGGCATCGGCAAAGTGAACACTGCTCATCTCGAACCGGTCGGCTTTGTGTTTTCTATTGCACCCCCATGCCCCCCCCGCCCAATGTAGACAATGCCAAATTCTTCCGCCAGAACCTGCATGTCATTTGTTCGCCGCCAGCCGGCCGCTGCTGGCTGTCTCTTTGTGAAGCGCGTGTCTCAGGTGTCTGGACAAGAAGCTCCCCGTGGCCTGCTTGCATCCGGGAGTGAGACCAAAGGTTGTGGGCAGCTTGACAGCCCAACATGGCTTGAGGAATTTGTAGCGCAGCTCGCCGTAACGCAGCTTGCCGAAAAGTCCAAAGGCGGCTTGAGAAATTTCTGGTTCCTCTTCACCAGTCTGGAACTTGAGGTCTTTTCTGGGGGTGGCGGCCGGCCGGGCCGATGTCTCCGTCTGCGCCGATTGGCTTGGAGTTTCCAAAATGAGTCAAATGTTGGTACATCATGCCTACATGGATTCTGTGGGATTGTCCAATCAACCCTCCTCTGGGCCGTGTCATCGTTTCGTGAACCCTTTTCATTTCGGTTTAAGGGGGAACCAAAAGAACGTCAGCATAGGCGTCCGTTTTGGTTGGTTTGGTTGGAATATAGAGGGCCCTGGTTTACCTGGTGGTTCAATCATCTACCAGGGCCATCTATTTTTCAAAAAGGACACCTGTGAACAGCCTTTTGTCTCAAGGGGGGGCCACCAAAACTAGTGGTCCCCCGCGGCGTTTTTTTTCCTCCTTTTGTTTTTTTCCTTTTCTCTGAGGCCAAGTGGAGGATGGCAGCTTGGAGCCCGGAGCCTCAGCTCGGGCTTCCCCACGTGCCAGGTGCTTCGTGTGTTTTTCTTCTCCCTTTTTCTTCTGTTTGAGGAGCCGCCTCAAAGCCCAAGGAACGGGTTGTAGCACTAGGTCCCCCAGTAGTGCCCCTTTACCGTTTCTTCTTGGGGGGAGGGTTCCCCTACTAAAATCGACTCCAGAAATAAGGGTACCCTTATTCTAACCTCTCTACTGGAGGACCTAGAGCAGCTTACAGCATAACTTCGAACCCACCCTGGCAACGGTGTCCAAGTGGTTTGGCCAGTGTTTGCACTTTGTCGTTTGCGGGGAGGGTCAAAGCCGTTTTTTGAGCTACCACTCCAACTTTTGTGACCATTGCCGCCATTGCCCCAGAACCTGAAAAATGCATGCATTGCTTCCTGTTTACGATGGACTTGCCATTTCGATATTTCGACATTCGGCCTGGACAAGACTTGAAGAGGGCGTTGTCTAAAGCTGGCTGAACAACACAGCTTTGGCTCTGGCAAAGGGTGCCAGCTGTCGGTCTGCCCTTTCTTAAGTCAATTCGATTTTCCCAGGCCCTGAGGCCCTCAACAACTCGCAGCTTCCCTTGCTTGCTCGGGCTCTAGCCGTTGCCACGAGGACACGCATCGGAAAGCTGGAGCAGGAGGTTCAGAGCATGAGGCAGTTTGGACCGGCCGAATGGTGGTTTTGCATTCCGTTTCCCTTCCAAGCCTCCAAGAAGCACACAAATTTGTCCGAATTTCATGTGCCAAATGATCGGTGCTGGCGTCGTTGTTCTCTTGGGCAGCCAGCGACTCAGCTAGTCTTGCATGGTGAGTATGTTCTGCCAGTGGCAGGAGCAATATGCGCCGGGTCTTGATGCTAGCTCGCCGCTGAGGATACGGCCTTGTGCAGCCTTCCAAGACGGGCATTCCGGGAACACATGTTCTCACCACTTGCATTGTTTCCCATCTTCGCAGCTGATCCTTCAACAACGGCCCCAGGTACCAGCATTGACTCCTGTGCTGCAGTCAAGTGGTTGACAACTCCCAAGCAAGTCTTCCTCATGATGCTTCAGGATATTGGTATCAATCATGAGCGACAAGCAAAAGCGAAACTTGCCCATACTCGTACTCCCATTATTGAGGCCCCAAATGTTCAGATGCCCTGCTGCACCTATAGAAAGTTGAATGCTAAGAAACACAGCAGCCCGCTCAACGCTCCCTATATAACACAACTTCAGGCCTATGTTTTGCTAAGGAGTTGTTTTGGTGCGTGCAACTTGCCCTCCCCTTATCTATCAGCATGAC
Source organism: Effrenium voratum (assembly GCA_963377175.1). NCBI lineage: Eukaryota > Dinophyceae > Suessiales > Symbiodiniaceae > Effrenium > Effrenium voratum. The sequence continues at coordinate 1,163,300 of CAUJNA010000469.1, read as the reverse complement.
GCTTGCCACTCAGGTCGACGAAAAACCCAGCTGAGCGGCGAGCGAAGCCGGGTAGATTCCATGTGCTGCCTTGTGGTTGACAGGCCCCCGTCCACGGGAAGCCCTGAATTGCCAGCTTGAGATTTTTGAGTGGGACCTTGCAGTCTGCTCTCATGAGTTTCTTGTGGTTGGCCCACTCGCTTTTTGGGGCTGCCACCATTGACTCATGCCACGCATCTTTGACTGCAGTTAATGCCTTTGAGGCTGCCGGGCCCGACCTGTCCATTTTCTCACGGACAGAGGGCCTGGGTCAGTAGCCTCGTATCCCCGTTAGGTTGCCTCAAGCTTGTCTTGAGGCAAACTCGGGAGATCATGTCACCCCATGTTTTCAACGCAAATCTCGAAGAGATTTGCGCGCCCCCCAGGCGCCCCATAGGTGGTCATCCTGCGCCGTGGCTAAAGAAGTAGCTCGCCCAACCCGAGCTGACCGGAGCTTCGGTGAGTTGAGCCACAATCAAAACCCGGGTAGATGAAGGTTAGTAGGGGACGATCCCAACCATAAATAGCTGCGGCCGCCTTCTTAGTCCTGTACATGGTTCTGGGATTGCGACCAATTCAGTACCAGGTTTTGAGCATGCGACTCAGTTGAAGTCACGCAGACCTTGTGGCCCAAAGTTGGCCCAGAGGGGCAGAAGGGCCCGCCAGGGCCCGGGAAAGGAGGCGCCCATGGCGCCATGCGCCTGCTCCGCGCGCGCGGGGTGCAGGGCCTGGCGCTGCTTGGCGGGGTGCTGCTGGGGCTCTATGTGGCCACTGGGCGGAAACCGTCGAACCGGGGGCTGGGCGGTCACGCTAGGTCGCTGGCCTCTCAGATTGGCGACCCACAGATTGAATCTGTGTGTGAAAATGATTGTGAAAGTAGTGCACGGCTCCGCTGGTCGGCCATATTTTTTGGTTGTACGAGCCGGGGGCCCCCGAAATGGTTGGGCTTTTCGTTTCCCCTCCACCATTTTCCCAAGACACCGAGGTGCCGGGTGGTTGAACATGGCTGGTCACTCCTGGTGGTTTTCCTTGCCGTTCCCGCCGGTTCACGGGACTCCGGCACCCTCGACCAAATGGGCGTGGCTCAAAAAGTAAGCGTTCTGGGACAGGTCTTTTTTTGGGGGGTTTTTTGAGCCGCCAAATGAGCACGCGCCCAGCGTTGTGATCTTTACAGCCCTTCCCGCTGTGCCGAGACCTGGCCTCCTCCTGATGCGGGCAGGCGGGGGGAAGGGAGAGGGTGCTTGGGACATGCATGGGAATGGTTTTACTTGAGCACTCTTTGGGGGAACTCATGGACATGAATTTACATGTGAATGTATGTATGTCCACCAAGCATTGTTGAGGGCGGTTCTTTATTCAAAAGAATCGAACTCGTTGCCGCATGTTGAAAGGCAATTTTGGAGCACCAGACCTTGAAAGGCTCCGAAGGACGCATTGCCGGAAGCCGAAAGATGATGGCAATAGCCTCCAGTGTCCACATGTGAGAAAGCCCAACTCCCAAGTTTCTTCTTGACTTTGGCAAGGCATGATCAATCTCTCGCGTCCATTTCTTTTAGGGCTGGACTTGTTGGGAGTGGATGGCTTCCTCTTAACCCATGGCTCTCTGACGCAGGCCCGAGCTGTTGCCTGCGCCGGCTTCGGAACCTTCGACACCTCAGGCGCCACTTTGGGCGACGTGGGGAGCGTAATGCTCGCTGGCCAATCTCGCACTTGCCATCACGCTGCGCACTACATTCTCTACTGCTATTGGGTTGGATCTTTAGGCTTTAACTTTTTGGATTCCCCGCATACTTCCTTTTAACGAGCGAAAAGTTGGATCTACAGCACCCAAGCATTTGCCTGCGACTCCTGAGATGTTGAAACAGTCGGTGTGTTCAGGTTGAGCTCGCGCAGCGAGCTCCCGGCGCGGCCTCGCACGTTCCGGCGAAGGCGATGACCTCAGCGAGCGTCCGCGTTTCGGCGACGACCTCGGCCACCTCCGCCGCGCGCACGACGCGGCGGAACACCTTCCGGCGCTGCATACGCACAAAGGAAGGCCGAAGCGGCGGAGAGGTGGAAGATGCCACCAAGGAAGGGTTCGTGAATTCACAAAGGGAAAGTGATTAGCAGCAGCGAGAGAGAGAGAGAGAGAGCGAGAAAGATAGAGAGAGATAAAAAGAATAATGAACAAGTTAAATACTACATGTCGAGTAACGATGAGGATATTGAACCGGTAGAGAGCAATAATTTGTGTTTTTTTCGTTGATGGGATGAATGTGGATACATGTCACTGCAAAACAAACGCCACTGCTCAGTGGTGTGATCAGCTTGCTTCTCGCCTGCGTTTTGGTGGTGGAACAACGGCCTTGTGCACCATTGTGCGACCCATGAAGGGAGGAACTCCATGGATCCCCATGCGATCGAGTCACCAACCTAGATAGATGTTCGGGAACTGTGCCTAGTTCTCCTCGCTGCGTTCGCCTTATAATTCCACCAACTCTTTCATGCCTTAGTCAGGCGGCGGCAGGGCAGCTTTAAAGCCTTTGCACGGTTGCCCGAGAGATGTTCTCAGCAAAGGCCCTGGAGCGGATTGGAGATGGGTTGGAGTGGGGTTAGCTGCATCCGTCGGCCCAGAGAGATGGTTCTTATTGTTCGGGATCCTTTCACCACCTTCCAAAAGCAACTCGCAATTGGTGGCTTGGATTGTTGGCGCGTTTCTGAACCCCATAGGTGCCCATGCCAGTGGCAAAGTCGTGGTAGTGATGGCAGGCTAGTGAGAAGCCCTCCATTTGATCTCTTTATTTAGCTTTACGCGTCTTGTTTTGCTCCTTCAGGATTTTGAGAGGGGGAAGAAGCTGAACTGAGCTTTGAGACGTAAAGTTAAACCGCTGGTTCTCACACATGGGGAAGGGATGGGAAGGGCCTGATTTGTTTGGCGCTTCTCTCCTCGAGGAGGAGAGCTACGCTGCATGCCAGAAGCGGTGCCAGTGCCTGGAGGGCTGCGAATTCTTCACTTTTTGGAAGAAGCTCGCCGGCATTTGCGTCCCAGAATCCCCCAATCGAGCTATCTTCAAGTAGTTGACTTTGCCAACCCTTGCTGATGCTGAGAAGGAAATTCCATCAGGGAAGGATCCGAGGGTTGGAAGGTGCGTCAGTTGCCCCCTCGGATTGGTCCGGTTGGGAACGTGTTCGCAATCTTAGCCTCCCAAAATTGTCCCAGGAACGTCCCAGAAGTGCATGGCTCAAGGGCTGAGTGCATCCGAGAGAGGATAGCTCATCGGCAGCATCAGAAACAGCAACCCATCAGAGGGAGAGCGCGCTGCCCAGTGCAGGTAAGGAGAAGGCACGCTTCAAAGGCAGGTAAGGGGAGGGTGAGAGGATAAAGGCGACCTTCAACCATATGTACTTCCACACCTGGCAGGTGTGTGGTTGTTAAATGTTTAGGTGACATCTGACCGCCCCACCCACCCGCCCAGCACCCGCCCGCCGCGCGCCCCGCCTATGGCAGACTCTTTTGACATTTTGACAGGCAGCTGCGACAGAGCCTGTGGCAGACAGGTGTGACAGACAGGAACTGACAGCTGTGACAGCGCGAAGCCAGAGGCTCCCGCCGCGACAGTTTGACCGGACCAGGGCAGTTGGCTGAAGCGAGGCGCCCGCCGGCTGTGACGGCCCGAAGCCTGAGCCGAAGCCAGAGCAAACAACGAAGACAAGACCCAGGCTGCGCAGATTAGACAAGTTATGCCGCCTCTCTCCGCGTTGCGGCAATTCGTCGGAGAGTGAAGCGGGTAGGGGCACATAATTGATAGCCCGCGTGTTCACGCAGGAAAAAGCGCACAGCTGCTACAAGCTATGCTGAGCGAAGAATTGGACTGCTTGGGTCAAGAGGGCCTCCACCAAACAGGAAGAGTGGCCACGGTGACAGTTAAGGCCGCCATCGATTGGGGTCGAGGCCGTGCTGCTTTGCCATCGCATCCGCCGGCGGCACGCTTAAGTTGAAGGCCCCGCACGTAGTCGGATTGATCTCTTGGTATTTGTGGGGGCGCAGCCTAGTTTAGCCAAACAAGCTTGTTATGTGGGATTGTTGGTAGTAAAGTAACTTTCTACCTTAGAATCAAAAGGCCACAAGAGAAGGGGAAAAAGGCATTGGTGGATTTGGTCGGGAGGAAGCCACATGTCTTCAGTTTCTTCGCTTCGACGAAGCATGGGCCAGGAGGCATGGGCAGCGACTGTCTGTGCGTGCGTGAGCGGGCGCGCGTGAGATTCGCATTCAACAACGGACGGCGGGGTCAAGGGCCCACATGTTCTATAGAATGCTGATACAGGATTTTCACGGTCCGTAAACGCAACTGCTGTGGAACTTGGCGCAAGGTATCGCACACCCCTGAAGGGGCCCCCTGGAATTCTTGTTTGAGTCCATTTGCTGCTTTTGTCGGAGTGAATGAAAGTGGGGACGTGGCGCTTTTTCCCTTCGGCAGGGGCTATGCTTCGGACGCGTCTCAGGAATGGCAACTGCCACGCGCAATCCGAGAGCTCAACGCCATTCCGCGCCTGGGTGTGTGAACTTCAAATTAATAGGGACCTTCCTCCTTGAAGCAGGACCCACTCTGATGAAGACGGTCCCCCGGAATAGTCCAAAGTGCACATCATCCGAGTTCTGGCCAGGGACAGGTCTCAAGGGCATTTTCAGGGTTGTGCTTGTGCTGCCTTGCAAGCATATTTTGGGAACATATAAGCATCCACATCTCCAAAACCCATACCGGACAAATGTCTCTTGAAAGTTGATTGACTTGGACCCGTCAGCCAATGTTCCCAAGTGCAAAGCCGAAGTGAAGGTTAGGCCACTCCCAACCATAAATAGGTGCGGATACCTGCCTTAACTCGTTGCATGGGCTTGGGATTTTGTACCAGGTTTTGATTGTGACTCAAATTCCTTGAATGGTGTTGAAGAAAACCATGAAACAGCGAGAAAGAGGCACATGTCCACCTGGAACCGGGAAAATCCTGCGGCCTACTGACTCCAAATTGGGACAGATCTCGCCTAGATCGGAGCTCCTGTCTTTGAGCTTTGAAGCCCGAGTGCTTTCTTTTTTTTATACAAAGTGCTTTACAAAGCAACAAGAGAACAAGCCAAAGGAGCATCCTGAAGCAGTGTGAAACGTGGTTTCTTCCGGCTTTTGCAACATGCTGGGATCTTGACAGTCCGCAAGATCCTTCCCTTGGGTACGCCCCCGTTGTAGCGACTTCCCTCGAAGGATTGACCAACTTTGGAAATTTAAGCCGCCCACATATAGGTGCATCGTTTCACAGCCGATGGTTCTGAGAGATGCAAGCATAGGTGTCCTTTTTAGGTTAGTTTCGATCAAAATAGATGAGTTCCACTGGTTTTGATGGGGTTTGTTCCATTTACCAGCGCCATCTATTTTCCCAAAAGGCCACCTATGGATTCAAGTCCCATCGCCCAGGAAATAACGACGCGGTCTCCGGGCCGGCCTTTTGCGCTGCAAGGCCTGCGGCAGCGGCGGCAGCGGCTCCGGTGGATCTGCCAAAGGTGATGGCAGAGAAAGATGGCCACGTGGGGATTCCCAGGCAACTCCAGAGATTCCGGCAGAGATGCTAGGGGTTGGACAGTTCTTGACGTGTTTTGCGGCGGGGTTGGGCAGTTTTTTTTTTTTTGGGTTTCGCAGCTCTGAATCTGTTTGGGCATGCTTCATGTTCTTGGAAGTGCTTGTGTTTGATTCGTCTTCGGCACTAACGCGCCCTGCGTTCTGATCCATCCTGTGTGCCGCCCTTGACATCTTTCACCCCATAGTCATAATAAAGTATGCAATCCGTGTGTGGTGTCGTTCCCTTGAGCCTTTTCGCCTCACTCCAACTTCAGTCCTGGGCTCGGGCCAGGCATCCCGGGCATTTTCAGACCTTGACCTGCGTGCGGAGGTGGGCCCGAAGCTCTACGTCTATGAGCTGCCGGAGCGCTTTCGCAACTGGGGAGAGGCGTCCGGGAGTCGGCTTTCCATCACTTCAGGTCAGGCGATGTTAAGCAGTGGTTGCATAGGCGGACCCGATTTCATTTGGCCGTGGGTCAAAAATGGGTGCCCAAAATGGAACCCTGGTAAATGGAACCATGGACTGAAACCTGCGGTCCCCTGCTGGTTTACTTTTGACTCATACCCATTTTGGCAGAGGACGCTCGCTGCTGGACGGCCGACTGTGTCTTCGGTGGGCCTCCAGTCAACGTGCATGGCGTTGACATTTGGGCTTCCAATCAGCCGCCCGGCGCATGATTCAGGCAGTCCCGGCAGTCAAGCATTGTTACTGTGCAATGTTCGGTGGATACTTGCAACAGATGAGGCCTCTGCCCCAAAAACAGTGGTACCAAGTACCTCAGTGTGGTGCTCCTGGGGAGTGCTGCAGGCCTGAGGATAGCGCAGGGAAAGTACCAACTGAAAGAAACTCGGAAAGAAACGACTACTATTCTCTGTCCAGCGAAAAAATATGGCCATGGGGCGTAACCTATGGCTCCATTTTGGGGTGGATGAACATCCATTTGCCACCTATTTTGATTTTCACCAGGGATTCCACCGCCATATGGGTATGGGTCAAAATTAAACCACCAGGAGACCGCAGGTTTTGGTCCATGTTCCCACTTACCAGGGTTCCATTTTGGGTACAGATTTTTGACCCACCGCCAGATCTCAGGTTTCACATGCCGCGCATGATCTACTACCGGTTTCTGAGATCCCCGCAGCTGACCAAGAACTTGGAGGAGGCGGAGGTGTTTCTGATCCCCGCCTACAGCTTCCGCGCCACCGACGAGCTGCCCTGCGCAAATAGCAGCGACCTCTTCTACACCCTCACGCGCCTCAACCCCCGCCTCAAGGATGGGGACTGAGTTTCAAGTACAGTCCATGCAAACTAGTAAATGAACGCAAGGACCAAAACCAGCGGTATGTCCTGGTTTAAGTTTGACCTTCCTCCCAACTGGCTGTGGGTCAAAACCAATGGGATCCCATTTTGGTTGGTAGGTGAATTCACCACCCATTTTAGAACCTATTTTAGTGGTTGGATTGAATCGGATGTTCACTGGGGGTACGGAATTTTGGATTTTGACCCATGGCCACCTGAAGCGGGTCCCGCCTCGCCCACTTCGTGGCCTTGCGGAGGATCCCAAGTGGGTAGCGAAGAAAGGGCCTCGTCACCTCTTGATGGATGCTCGGGGCTGGGAGACCTGCAACTACATGTGGGAGCTGAACCTCGCTTGCAAAGCGAAAGTGAACACTGTCGCCATGATTGTGCCTTTTCGTGTTTTTTTTTTGCAGGCAGGCAGCCCTCAATCGGTGTTTTTTCTAGGCAGCGGTGTTTTTTTCCTTGCAGGCCATTGCTTGGTGGCTCCCAGCCATCCGGTTCCTGAGCTTTTTAGCCCTTTAGTGTTTTGTGGTGTAGTTGCCATTTGGCCCACTAAAAGTTAGTCACTTTTAGCGGTGGATTTGAGGGCAGCCCAGATTATTATGCCTTTTGGTGTTTTTTTTTGTTTTTGGCAGGCAGCCCTCAATTGGTGGTTTGGATTGGTGCGTTGGGGGCTTTGAATCCCAACAACTGGGAGAAACACCCCATAACTTCACAACCACTCGAAAAATCGCCAAGTTGAGCACCAATCGAAGAATCACTACTTCGCCAAAAAAGAGAGGCCGGATTTTTGGGCTTCCCCAGTGAGCAGTGGGAAGCTCCCGCAGCTCGTCTCATTTCTGTTTTTCCGCCGGGGGCCGGTGAGGCAGACGCCGTTTCGCCTGGCGCACCGCATCAACATCGAGCTCAACGGCCTGATGGAGGCCGGGGGCTTTAGCCGGGCCCGAGCGCCGGGTACGGATGGACCGAAAAGCGGAGCTGGCTTTGACCAAAGGAAAACAAGCAGCAGAGACGGCAGAGACGGCCAAACGAAACGAAACGAAGAAAGCAAAGAGGCATGAAACAAAGACAAGCAAGAGAGACGAAAGCGATCGCTACAAGAATGCAAGAAAGCAAGCGGATGATAGTAAGCTTAACTGAGATCAGCATGGCTCGGCTCATCGTGAAGGCGCTTTTGGCCGTTGCTTCCAGCTTGATGAGCTCGCAGGATCTCGCAGGCTCTTTCTCAGAGTTCTCTTTAAAAAAAAAAGAAAAAGAGAGAGTTCTGAGGATGGGCCGGAGGGCTGGACGTACAACAAGCCCTTCATCTGGTATCAGTTCCCCTACCCGGCCGTCTTCCACGGGCCGACTTTGACCCCGGCGCAGCTCCGTGCGGCCCCGCGCGCTGAGCTGCCGGGGAAGCCGGAGCCGGATCCGTTCCTCTGGTCCTTCAGCGGCACGGGGCGGGGGCAGGCGGGGCACCTGCGGCAGGTGCTCATCCGGGAGTGCACCACGTGTAACAGGCGGGGGAGGGATGGGGAGGGGGGCAAGAAAGAACGGAAGCCTGCTTTTCAGTGTCCTTTTTGATGGGTTTGGGTGGAAATGGATGGGTTGCACTGGTTTCATAGGTTTTGTGGCCCATGTGCCAGGGGGTACCCATCTATTTTGCCAGAAGCACACCTATGGCTGTGCCCTTTTTCGTTTAGCGAAGCATTGCAAGCTACCCTTGAGGGAGATCTTGTATTGCTTGGGAAGATGCTGAAAGGGCTTGTTGGAGGGATTGGAAAGGGAGGTGTTTTGAGGCTGCGAGACGGGTATTGCAAGGGGGGACCTGTGGCAAAAGCTCGTCAAACCTGGCAAAGCCTAGACTTGATCCTTTTTGCCTTGGGATACGGCGTTGTCTTGGCACAAGTTTGTTGGTCAAATCGGACATTCGCCCGGCGCCAATCTTTGCCCACTTAGGCCAGGTTCTTGAAGGGTGCATGGTGCTTCGGACAGGTGTGGGAAGGAGTTGCGGATCGAAGAGGTCCGGGGCGATCAGAAGGACGCGCCTGGATTGCCAGGTTCGGACGGATCAGGATCAGGCGCTAGTTTCTCTTTCCATGTTTAGGGGGGGGAGGTGAAATGGATGAAATGCCGCACCCCCATTGAATTTATTTGCTTTCGGACGGCATAAAGATCAGTCTCTCGTGCTGGACGCAAGCAAGCCGCGAGAGTTTCTTCCGCCCCGGTACCGAGGCGCTCCAAGGCTCCAGCCGTCCCCGCCCGTAATCCTTGGAAGCTGGGCGTGTGCCCAAGGAACCGTTCCAAACCAGCATTTGCGTTTGTGGGCGCGAAAAAAACCAGGGAGTGCCCAATTTTAGGAAGCACTCACATGAATCCATGCCCAACACCTGGAAGTTGCTTGCTTTGACGGCTTGCGTGAAAGCTTTTAAACGGCCGCCAAAGATAGGTGCGACAGGTAGACAGCTGGATTTGCTTCAAAAAGCTCGAGTGGCCGCACTAGGCCCTTCTGCACACGCTTTCTGCAATGTGGGGTGCAGCGGGTTTTGTTCAACATGTCAGCTCAGCTAAAACTGGGGGACTCGCCCCAACAAAATCGGTGTTTTCTTGTTTATTCAACAAGCCCAAACGTTTTGCTCCAAGAACACCCCCCCCCCCTCACCCGAGCAAAGTCGCCCATTCAGCCTCCGATCTCCAGTTGCTGCCTTTTCGAGGAGAATTCGTCGAAGTGGGGCGACTACGCCCGGGTGGCCGCCAAGAAGCTCCAATCGACCTTCTGTGTGGAGCCTGCGGGGGACTCCATCACTCGCAAGAGTCTGATCGATGCTCGGGTCCATTGGGGGCCAAGCACCCACCCAAAGCTCGCAAAAGCGCAAACATGCAAAAACCCGCCCACGCACGCAGGCAGGCACGCGCACGCGCGCGCACACGCACCTACACGCGCACCTACACACGCACCTACACCCACACTCACACCCACACACGCACAAACACCAACCACATCCACAACGCACTCACCACCCATCCACCCCCCCCCCCCCCCCCCCCCCCCCCCCCCCCCCCCCCCCCCCCCCCCCCACCCCACCCCACCCCACCCCACCCCACCCCACCCCACCCCACCCCACCCCACCCCACCCCACCCCACCCCCCCACCCCACCCCACCCCACCCCACCCCACCCCACCCCACCCCACCCCACCCCACCCACCCCACCCCACCCCACCCCACCCCACCCCACCCCACCCCACCCCACCCCACCCCACCCCACCCCACCCCACCCCACCCCACCCCACCCCACCCCACCCCACCCCACCCCACCCCACCCCACCCACCCACCCATAATCTCCCAAGGGAGGTAGATCTGTCGGTTCGAGTGGCCGGCGATACTTCAGGGAAAGGCAAACAAACGCAGTGGGGCGGCGTGCAAAACGGCCAAAGAAGCCCTGATAATAAAGCTCGGAGGGTGCCCAAGCGGCAGTTTCGAAACCCACTCAGGGAGTAGGCAGCATTGAGTGCGGTCCATTAGTCATGCGCCCTGGTCCTTCGATGGGTCGCGATTGGGGTCGCGCCAGTGCTTCGCACGCATGTCTAGTTGATGATCGCGAGCTCCAGCCCTTGCCTGCTAGCGGGCGAAGGATCAAAGAGCACGCACGCGCAACAAACAGGTGCGCGAGCACCGACGCCACACACGCACACACAAGCGCGCACAAACACTTCCAACTGCACAGACACACACGCGCAAAGCACACAAAACACAAGTTGCACTTACAAACTGCACGGACTCCATCATCTCTCTCTCTCTCTGCCTTCCCGCCCTCCCTCCCTCCCTCCCTCCCTTCCTTCCTTCCTTCCTTCCTTCTTTCTTTCTTTCTTTCTTTCTTTCTTTCTTCCTTTCCTTTTCCTTTCCTTTCCTTTCTTTTATTATATTTTCTTTTCTTTTCTTTTCTTTTCTTCTTGTTTTCCTTCTTTCTTGTTCCCTTGTTGTTTCTTTCTGTCTGCGCTGGATGAAACCGCTGCGCGCCCCCATTCGAGATGTGTTGGTTTGCAGCAAGGACTCCATCGTGCTGGGTTGCATCCCGGTGATTTTTGCCCACCAGGACAGTGCCTTTTAGGGAGGCCGCTGTGCTTTTTGGGTTCTAAGTTTGGAGATGCAAGACTTTCTGTCTAGTTGCACTCGCTTTCACGGGACCTTCAGAATCCACAATTGCAAGTAGGCCGAGGGTGGCTTGCGTCATGGAACTTTCTATCGCAGAGCAGAAGGACTTAAAGCCTGGAGTGACATGCGGGCAATGAATCCTTTTTTGAGCATTGAGTGCCTATGTTTTCCCCCTGTTGGGATACTCTTGCTGCTTCCCGAGATGCAGGTCCACTCCTTTTTGTCTGGGGGTAACAAATGGGGGCTGATCAATATCGCTGGCTTTCAAATGTCCACGGGCCGTTTAATGGGAATCCTCTTCCTAGTGGCTTCCATCAACCCCAAACCCTCCAACCCTCCAACCCCCTACGTCCCATCGTATATCTTATGTGTCAGGGGCCGTGGCCTCAGGAGCTCGACATGTTCGAGGCCTTCTTCGATGCCTCGGACTTCGCGGAGGCCGTGCTCTTCGTGCCCGAGGCGAAGCTTTTGGGGGCGAAGGGGCCGATCTCCATCTTCGGCAGCGGGACCTTCGTGAGGACCTCCAAGCTGCCCCAGAGGCTGGCGGTTCGGCCGCGGCTGTTTGGCGAGTGTCCATGGGGCATGGGGGGCGAAAAAATCAAAACCGATTCGGGTGGATGAAGGTTAGTAAGGGACAATCCTAGCCATAAATAGCTGAGGATATCCGCCTTCTTAATTTGCTACATGGTTCTGGGTAGACCATTTTAAGACAGGGGTTTAAATTATGACTCATAATTGGGGCTGTGCGACCATTTCTGCTTGGAGTTTTGCAACTGCACGTCACGTAGTTCCCCTTTTTCTGGGCTTGGGAATGCGAGCGCAAGTTACGAGGAGAGATTCGCCCTCTTGGTTTTCGCGCGAACGAGGGCAAACAAGACGCGAAAGAGGCTGAAACGGTCGCAAGACGCAACCGAGAGCAAAATTTGACAGTCTAGCAAAGCTGTTGCAAGCTCATATCTCGCACCCAGTATGCAAGAGGAATTTGCTCGAAACGACAAGCCAATCCTCTATTGGAAAATAATTCGCACCCAGAGAGAGCCCGACAAGCGCAAACGGTTACAGTATGGAAGGCTTTGGTTTGGTTGTTTCTGATTGGGGGGAGGGCTATGCTCACGTTTTCTTCCCACCTTGATTTGGATGCGCTGCCGGTTTCTCTGCTGCAACCTCTTTCTCAAAGCAGGATGAACACCGGGAGATACGGTAATTCTGATGCACAAATGGGTGCTGGCACGCTTTTTGCGTTGCCCCAAAAGTCGCGCGTGAGACGGACAGCGCTGAATCCCTGCCGCGAGGTTAAAGCAGCTCTACCCCGAGTACAAGGCATTCTTTGACGCGCTGCGGCCGCCATCGCCAGTGGAGGTTCGGGAGAAGCTGCTCCAGGAGCGGCAGGGAGGTTTGGGTGCCTCCCACATCGGATGCCATTTTGGTTGGTAGGTGAATTCACCACCCATTTTAGAACCTACTTTAGTGGAGATTGGTTGATGTTACCAGTCAGTCAGTCAGTCAGTCAGTCAGTCAGTCAGTCAGTCAGTCAGTCAGTCAGTCAGTCAGTCAGTCAGTCAGTCAGTCAGTCAGTCAGTCAATGAATCAATGAGTCAATGAATCAATGAATCAAGGTCCAATCAATCAATCAATCAATCAATCAAGCAAGCAAGCAAGCAAGCAAGCAAGCAAGCAAGCAAGCAAGCAATCGATCGATCGATCGATCGATCGATCGATCGATCGATCAATCAATCAATCAATCAATCAATCAATCCACCAGCCAACGAACGAACTAACCAACCAACCAACCAACCAGCCAGAGCCAGCCACCCAGCCACCCAACCACCCAGCCACCCGCCGCAACCAGCCACCCAACCACCCAACCGATCAACAAATTAGTGCGTGCATGCATGAATCAATCATGAATGCATGAGCGACGCATGCACGCGCCAGCCAGCCAGCCGCCGCCTGCAGGAGCTCTTCCCCGAGCCCCAGAGCCTGGTGAGCATCTTGGACGCCGTGCCGACGGAGGAGGTGCTGCGCAAGAAAAAAGGCCTGGCGAAGATCGCCCCGCGCCTGGTAATCGGCCTCGACGACTCCTTCGAGGACCCTTTTTTTCCCCCCTTTTCCGATGGGCCAAAGGGGGGAGGTTGGGCTAAGTTTGGGGCTCCAACGGTGCTGGGGAATTCTGGCGGGTGGTTCAACCACCATTGTTTGGGCCTGTGGCCAGGGTTAATTGGCCGGAGGAAGCGCTTGTCATGTTTATATAGGGTGCCGCAACAGAGGAAGGTTGTTGGTTTTCCCTCGCAAACCAACGTTGGCTTTCAATATTATGGATTTAAGGAGGGCCCCGTGTTCTCAAGGGTGGGGCTGTTTTCGGGGCTGCTGAAACTCAATGGTTTTCAAAATTGTGTGTTTTCGCAGCTGAACAGCTCAAAAACGCGTTTTGTTTGGGAACAATACAAAAGACAGACTTGATGGCAGCACCTCGATGGAGAATTTGTGTAAAATGTGAGTGATGTCCCACACACCCAATGAGCTGACCTTGGTTTGGGGCTTTCTGATGCGGATCACGCATGGGGCAGAACTAGCATACTGTGAATTGTTCCGCGCGCACCTGATAAAACGGCCTTGGCTTGGGAGTTTCTGACTGAGATCACACATGTGCCCGTGAGTGATTTCGCGTCGGTCTGTTGGTGGGCGTATTTGAAAGGGCCGCACGACGTTGGCAAACAGGTGGTTTGTGTTATTTTTTGGCGGTGTGGTTGCGACAACCGACTGACTAATTGATGTGCTGGTTTTTTGCAAGGTGGTGGCACATGCAGGTTCGATGTGCTTGTCAAGACCAGGTTCTGTAAACTTCGGTGTCATCACAGTTGCTGTCTGAACAGCCACCCCCTGGATCAACAAGTTGAAACACAGAGGACACAGCTTTTCACTACAGTCCTTTTCTTGGTCGACCCAAGGCCTCAGTCGAGCCTCTCTCCGGCCCAGCGAAGAAAGCTTGAGCGCAGAGACACCTCTTAGACAATGAGCCAATTCCTTGAGGACCCTTTCAAGCGCCAACACAATTCCTTAGGTGCGGCCACAATTCCTTATGTGCAGCCAAATTCCTTAAGTACAGCAAAAATTCCTTGCGCAGCCAAAATTCCTTGAGTGCAGCAAAAATTCTTTAACATTTAAGTACAGCCAAAATTCCGTCAGTACAGCCAAATTGCAAAATTCCTTCAGTGCAGGGTTAATTAACTTAAATTCAGGGGGGTGCGCTTAAGGATTTTGGCCGCTGCCAATTTTGGCTGCACTTAAGGAATTTTGGCTTACTTACGGAATTTTTGGCTGGCTGCACTTAAGGAATTGTGGCTGCACCTAAGGAGTTGCCACAAGTTCACCCCTTGAATGCAAACTGATTAACCATGAGCTCAAGGACCTTCTTTTTTGGCTGCGCCTAAGCATTTGCGATCCTCTAAGTTCGCCCCCCTGAGTGTAAGCTAATCAACAACTAAGGATTTGCGATCCCTCAAGTTCACCCCCCGCCCCACCCCGAATTTAAGCTAATTAACCCTGCGCGTAAGGAATTTTGGCAGCGCCTAAGGTTTGCGATCCCTTTCCTCCCCCCCCCCCCCCCCGAATTTAAGCGATTTAACCATGCGCCTAAGGAATATGAGGATTTGCGATCCGTCTAAGTTCACCACCCCCAAGTACGTGCGATCCCAGAAGTTCACCCTGAATTTAAGCAATTAACCCTACACCTAGAAAGTTTTGGCCGCGCCTAAAGATTTGCGATTCCTTAAATTCACCCCCCCCCCCCGCCAATTTAAGCTTATCAATTTAGTTTTGTTCATTGGCTTACATTCAGGGGGGTGAGCTTAGGGAATTTTGGCAGTGCCTAGTCAATGTTGTTTTTGAGGAGGGGTTGGCTCAGGTGACCCGGCCATGGCCGGGGAATTGAGTATGATGGGTTTGGTGTGGCCACTTTCATAGACTTCGCGTGTGTGTGTGTGTGTGTGGGGGCGTTTCCTGGAACAGATTGAGAAAGCTGAGCTTTGGCCTGGCTCGTAGCATCCAGCTGTGATTTGCTTTGACGATGTCGTTCGCGCCCATTGTTGCTTGTTCTACATGGCAGCCGGGCTTCGCATTGTTTGCATGAGAGCCCAAAACCGAAAATAACCATTCGATCGTGTCCCGGTTCTGACACGTGCTCCGATCAGAGGTGCGGACACAGGAGCAGGGCTTAAGTGACGGGCCGGACCTCGAAAGTAGCTTAAATCATCTTAAATCTAATTTTGACACCCCACAAACCAAGGCCAACAGGAGGCCTTTCTTTCTTTTGCCTTGTGGGGCGCTGAAAGTGAAACTGCGCATCTTGATTTGTGACTGTGGCAAGCTTGCTTGCTGAAGCAGCCTGGCATGGGCTCTTGGCACCCCCACCTCTGTTGGACGGCTTGCTGATGGTGCGGCAGAGAGAGAGAGAGAGAGAGAGAGAGAGAGAGAGAGAGAGAGATCTTGATATGTCTGTGGGCCAAAACCAATAGGATCCCATTTTGGTTGCAGGCTTTATTTGGTTACGATTTGGATTTTGACCCATAGCCATAGAGAGAGAGAGAGATCTTGATATGGCCATGGCTCCTATACCTCCATTTGGGGCAGATGAACACCCATGTACCCCCTACTTTGATGTTCACCAGGGGTACAGGGTTTTGACCCACAGCCACATCTGCCTTTTTTTTGCCATGATTTGTTCGCAGGACGCCGTGCGGCTGCTGCTGCGGCGCATCGTGGCGGACGACCAGCTGGCGGCAAAGCGCTCCAGGGAGTCCACCCTCGCGTAAAACCGGGGAGGCTTGGATGCATTGGACGGCAACCCAGATGTGATGTCCATAGGGCTGCCGCAACCAACGGCCACACGGTCATTTACGGTTTTTGGCCAACATTTTTTTCAGGTGCTCTTAGATTTGATGTCCATGTACATACTGTGGATGGACGAGATGCACTGAATATGTATCCCCGCCCTAAATTTTAAATAAAGGGAATGATCTGGGTCACTTCCTGGACGCATTTCAAACATACGGTGGATGGTTGCGAAATCCATTTCACACCACCTAAGGAAGCCTGGAATGAGGTTTTTCCCTGTAGATACGAACGAACAATGGTTCCCCATGGTTTGAAAGTGGTGCAGGATGGCGTCTATCCACAGTAGGGCTGCCACAGCAAATGGCCATACGGTCATTTACGGAGTTTGGTCAACATTTTTCCAGGTGCTCTTAGATTTTTGATTTGGAACCTTCAACTTGTTGGGGGAAGGTCTACATCCCCGCCAGGCGACCTACGACCCGCCAGGCTGTGGCCAATGTGTCTTCGCCGTGTCCCAGCGCACGAGTGCTGGCCTCCGAATATGCAAAGATGGCCGGGGCGCAAGAGCTGCAATTGCCCACCTCAAGGCGCTCCCCCCTGAGTGTTTGATTGAGAGGCGCGCGAGGAGAAATTTGGAGCGCGGCGCGCTGAGTGCATGGTCAAACCGAGCTCTTTGGGCTCATTGGAAGGGCCTCCTTCCTTGGCAGAGTCGAACGGTTTCTTGGACGCCAGGCCCTTGCTTTGATTGCTGTGAGTGCAGAGCCTTGCTTAGCGAGCCAGGTCCGGAGACCCTGAAACTGAGAGCTGCGCCTTGGGCACCCATTTGGCTCGAAGGGCGGGGGACGATCCCGGATTGGCGTGTGAATGTGGTGTCCCGGGCGCATCTGAATTTTCGGCCACGCCAGCCACAAACCCAATTCTCCAGCAAAGGGCCAAGCAAGGGCCCCTGTGTCCGGACTAGGCTTCGAAGGGAAGACAAGCATTCTCGCCGACATATTGCCAAGGCAGCAAACCCTAGCTCGCTTTGGGAAGCCCGAAGAAGCCCGCATTGGGAGGAAAGCTGGGGCTGACATGGCTGACCATGAGACTCGGGCAGACGCCTTGAAGGCGCTGGAAGTTTCGATGACAGGCCGCTGGGCGACAGATTAAGAGCAGCAAGCACGCGTTCACTCGTGCTATTGGTGGGCGCAAAATCCGTATGAAATAGTGGACGCGTCGGTGCCAGTGTGTTGGGGCATAAAGGTTCGGGGGCCGTTGCAGACAGGCACCAAAGCAGGCTCCTCCCATCTCCTCCCACATCCCGCCCCCCCCCCCACCCCCTCGTTTGTTTTTTTGTTTGTTTGTTCGTTCGTGCTTGTTTGTTTCTTTTGTGTTCTTCCTTTGTTTCGTTCAGGTCCAATGTGTTGTTGTTTTCCATTATTTTCGTTTGTTCGTTTGTGTTTTCTTCTTTGATTTTTCTCTCTCGCTCTCTCTGCGTTTTCTCGCAGTCAAGGCCAAACAGCTCTTGTGTGGGTGAAGCTGGCGCAAGGGATTAAGGGCAGGTGGTTCCTGAACTAGGGCTGAGCACATGAGTGGCCGGCTGCGTGTCTTGGGAAGTGAAGTGAAGGGAAGTGAAGGGAGGTGAAGCGGAGTGAAGCGGAGTGGAGCGGAGTGGAGCGGAGTGGAGCGGAGTGGAGCGGAGTGGAGCGGAGTGGAGCGGAGTGGAGCGGAGTGGAGCGGAGTGGAGTGGGGTGGGGGGTGAGTGAGGGAGGGAGGGAGGGAGGGAGGGAGGGAGGGAGTGAGTGAGGGAGGGAGGGAGGGAGGGAGGGAGGGAGGGAGGGAGGGAGGGAGTGTGCGTGTCATGGCAAAGCAATATAACAGCGCAGAGCCCAGATGCCGCTTGTCAGGAAAGTTTGCCAGCACCCCTGAGCTTCAGAAACTTCAGCGAGACAGCAACGATGCCAACCTGGGTGTGATCCGCGCGGCGGTGTCCAGGTCCTACACCGTGGTGCCTTGCTTAACATCGTCAGACACCCCCGGATGCGTTCATGGGGTTCGCACATGTTCGCACCTTATCAATCTAGATGTCTGAAACTTTCTCCTTTGGTCAGCGCAAAGACAAGCCCCCAAACTTTGGAAGGGGACGGCGCAACAGAAACGCATGAAGTTTCCGCACTTGAATCACACTCTGACAAATTCGCGTGGGGCCTAAAGCAGGAATCTCCTTCTTTTCGGGCCTTCCTTTTTCCGGCCCCTGATTTGCATTGCCGTATCATTTGGGTTCCCAAAATCTTGGCACGGTTTGACTTGGCGTTGGGGTCAACGTTTGCGAGTTGCAAACTTTTGCCAGGTCGATGTAAGGAGATCGATGTGAGGCGACCTGTGCGTGGCTGAAAAGCAACTCATAAACCTAGTAAGAAAAATGGGCCTAGCAAAAAAACGCCTCTACCGACGCCTCTGGATAAATGTTGGACGCCCTGGAAGGAATGGCGGCCGCTGCACCAGTCTGACGCGCCTGTGGCAAGCATCCGAGATCTGGAGGCGGCGCGCCGGGGGAATCTGCTGCCCTTTCGGGCCATGGGCTGCCCCAGCAGCCCCCTTTGCACCTCCGGCTGCGTGTTCCAGGGCTGGTGAGGATATCACCTGGGCCTTTTAGATTTTTTGTTTGAGGGGGACATGCTTTGATCAGGTTAGCCTTAGTTGGTGGTTTGGATTGGTTTTGGGGGTTGAACCCCATCTCCTAAAGGAAGCCAAGTGGGGAAGGTAGTACTTGGTGATGTAAGCCTGGCTTGTGCTGGGCTCCCGGTCTTTCTCTCTTCACGCATTCCCACCAAGCTACGAGTCTCGGTCCAGAAGCAAGAGGCGTTCTCGGTTGTTCCAACTCCCGACTTCGAATCTGCTTTGTGCTGGCTCCATTTTGGGATGTCGACCAGGCCTCCGCGTCTTTTTCTTGGTCTGTGCTTGGAATGCGCCAGCAGGGGTTCCATGAGCCCGGGCCTTTGACGGCCAAGGCAGCAACTGCCAGTGGCCTGAGCGCCGATCCTGGCTCTTGTGCCGCGCGGACGCCATAGACTTGATAGGTGAGCATTTGGAAGCCAAGGAAAGGTGTGAGGAATCCCATG
This sequence comes from Effrenium voratum, assembly GCA_963377175.1. Lineage (NCBI taxonomy): Eukaryota > Dinophyceae > Suessiales > Symbiodiniaceae > Effrenium > Effrenium voratum. The sequence goes on along the minus strand of CAUJNA010000469.1, from coordinate 1,144,326 downwards.
CTAAGCCGTATCTCAGTGTCTCCGTTCCGGAAAGCTTGCCAGTTCTTCATTCCGTGCCCAGAATGTCCCCACCTTAAGGGGGAATCGTCCGCAGAGTCCCTCCGTTTGATTTGCCTTGTTCTCACAAACAATGGGAACATGGAACCACCAACAAAAAAGCCCCCCCCCCCCCCCCCGAGTCTCGCAAGCCCTGTTTTGAGGGAGTGGGCTAGTCCTAGATGCCAGCATTCTGATTTCCGGCTCAGGCCCAGCCCAACATTTGAGGCAATGCATGAAATTCAACCCGAAAGCAGAACATGGTGACCTTCGTGGCTCCCAACCATCCGGTTCCTGAGCCTTTTAGCCTTTTAGTTTAGTGGCAGTTTCCATTTCACCCGCTAAAAGATAGGATCCACTTTTAGCGGGGGATCAGAACACGGGCAGAGCCTTCAGGAGTGCAAGATGCTCAGCTCTGTTGGCCTTGAGGCTTGCTGAAGAGGCTGAAGATGCCCACCCGGGTGGTGAAGCAGGCAGATGGGTCAGGGGGTTGCCAAAGCTCCCGCCAAAGAAGGACCCGACCTATGGACCCTTTTGGTCTTTTTCCCCAACAGCTGAAAGCTTTGGGGTCTCAGCCCAGATAGGCTTCGGGGCAGCCCCGAGGTAGGTTTCACGAGGGTTCCACCAAAGTTCCACGAGGGTTCCGTTCCACGAGGGTTCCACCAGGTTCTGCGAGGGCTGCGGGGTGGTGCGCGCACTAAAAAGAGCGCCGCATGGATTTGGGGATATCACCTGAGCTTATTTCCCTTCTTGCGACCATGAAACAAGTCAAGGTCCCCAAAGGTGATCTGAGCTTCTACTTCCTCCCCCCGCCACCATTTTAAAGGTGATCAGACCTTTTACTTCCTTCCCCTTTAGGCAAGGTTGCCACCATTTTTAGAGGTCCCAAACGGTGGTCCGACCTTTTACTTCCTCCTTTGAGGCGAGTTCCCTTGGACCGGGACGTTTCCCCCGGCCCCCAAGCCGTGCGGCCCAGCCGAAGCCCCAGCCGCCCACCCGCCAGTCGCCGCCTAGCCGAAGCCCAGCCGCTCGGCAGGTGCTGCAGCTGGCGCGGCCCCACCGCCGTGCCAAGGCCATGGACTTCCCCCCGCGCACGGAGCTGCGGATCCGGTGGCGGGACCCCTGGGAGGAGACGATGGGAGACGGGGTGGAGGGTAATTAGGCATAGGTGTCCTTTTTGGTTGGTTTGCTTAAGAAAAGGAGGGGTTCCACTGGTTTATGGGGATTATTCAACATTTACCAGCAAAACCCATCTATTTCTCCAAAAGGCCACCTATGGATGTAGGGGTGGAGGGTTGGGGGGGGAGTTGGGTCTGCGGTTTGTCGGTCGGAAAGTTGGAAAGACAGAAAGTGGATTGCTAGGCGCGAACGAATCCGTCCTGAACAGTTTGCTGTTGTATGCCCTTGACTCAATCCTTGGTTTTCAAGAACCCTACTGCAGGTCAGCAAAAATCAAGGCATTTGATTTTCAGCTGCTCGCAATCCATGTTTCCACGTTGTCAGGCAATCACGTGCTTTCTCCTCTGACTGGAGCAGTCCTGATGATTGGCCTGCTGGTGCTTGTTACTCCTCCCACGGCGTGTCAAAGCTTGCCGTTTGTTGCACACAGGTTACGCCCAATGTACGCGGAAAAGGGGTTCCATTTTCATTGCTTCCCTTGAAACTCCCGGAAGCGGACACAATTTTGCTTGTCTTTGGCCGCTGTGGCCAGGCTGCCAACAGAGTGCAGGTCAATACCAAAGCATACTGCGGCCACAACATAATGGCGAGCGGATTGATATGAACAGACTTTTGAGGATTTTGACGTATACGCGCTTCTCGCTTAGACATGTAAACGTGAACCTTGACAACTCCAGATCTTGTGCACTGTCGCACACTTGCGTGTTTGAACCATACACACATGCACACCACACATACACACGTGCACAGCCCGCGCATATCGTGTACCACCTTTCCACATCGAACCTGGATCACACAGCGACGGCCAGATGCACATTGGACCACACCTGGTATTCAGCAGTTGGGCCAAGCCATGTTTGCACCGCTTTGAAAGGAATGATGCCATTACTACCATCATGTTGCGCAGCTTCTGAAGGATTGCGCAAGGAACAGAGAGGAAGCAGCGGCACCATGCTCACCATAAGGCAGAGAAGGTAAGACAGGAGTGTTTGCAAGCCAACAACTTCGTTTGACAGGCCAAAGCCAGGTTTGGATGTATTCTTCATACATGGCGGGAAGGAGGCTGAGCATGTAGTGTGCCACCGGGTAGCCATTCTCGTGCTGCCTCAGGAGAACATTACTGCAGAAGAGCAGGCCCAAGAGGGCAGCCATGGACGAGCAGGAGCCACCGGGAGTCAGGTGGGGCACAAGTTTGCAGCTGACATGAGGCGGGTGCTTGACCATGTGTTGTTGGCTTTGCAATGAGACTTTGGCACATTCTCGACCAATAACTTAGAAGGAACTCTGTTATGACATGGAACGTAATGTCAACCCAGGACTAAATGTCTCTGGTTTTAGTGGGAGCTCATCACTTTTTGAGGGAACCACACCCATCACCTCCATTTTTTCCTCCTGTTGGTTTTAAAGGGAATCTATCACTACTGGAAATGTTGTATTTTTTCCAGGGGTCTTAACCAAATGGAAGATAAAAAACAACAACATATATACAGAAAGAGAGAGAGCGAGGGTTTAGGGCGACGCGAACGGGGCGCAGGAACAGTGACCTGCGAGTACTACGATCCAGCGAGCTTGGCCATGGCGTCTTGGCATGGCCCCGCGCCGGGGCGAACTGTGGGCTGCGAAATCCGTTTCGCAGCACCCAACAAACCCCGGCTTCTGATGATCCCCAGTGTAAGCAGAAATAAAAGGGTTTTTAATTCAAAGTGGTGCAGGATATTGTCCATCCACAGCAGCAAGCAGTTCCAGATGCGTTTGGAAGGTCCGAGACTGCCCTTGAGGCAAAACATGTTCTGTACGTGCATGTTGCCAGGGACGCGAGGTAGCCATGGCCTGTGTAACGGAACGCGCCTTTGTGCCCGAACCGAGCGACTTGCGTGCTGTTAGGAATTCCACGCCATGACGATGTACCCGGTGGACGACTTCAAGATGCTGCGCGGGGGCTTGCTCCACCTGGTGGGCGAGTACCAGCTCTTCTGGAGCGCCCTGTTGGCACAAAGAGCTGTGGAGCCTTTGCTGCGGAGCATGGGCCGGGCACTTTCTTTTTTTTGCGGGCCCCTATGGTAGCACGCCCCATGAGCAACCTTTGCCACGCCTGGGGCCGCAGGCAAGGTTCCAGGAAGGGTTCGGAGAACTTTTTGGGTCGTCCGGCAGCTTCCGAGGTGCCGTCCTGAACTTTGCGGACTCCCAATCCTGTGCGCCTCTGGAGGGGCTCTACAAGCCCGCCGGCCAGGTTTTATGGGTCGGTCTTTGTTTTGGGGGTCGTTTTTTTTTTTTTTCAAGGAGCACCGAAAGGAGAACCACCATTTTGGGGGGGTCCCCTACCAAAAAGCACACGCACACACACCCATAGAAGGATGGCGATAACTCTGCTGTCGGCCTTTGAGAGAGCAGAACGGAAAATGCAAGTTCTGCGGTTGATCGGCTAGGTCCCTTTTTTCTCGCGGGTTGAATTGCTGAACTGCTTTGTTTGGCCATGCTTGTGGCTCCAAGGTGGGGTGAGACCGTGCCACGACTGGAGTACCAGAGGATGTGTCGCTGCTTGCAATCTGGCTCGTCAAAGATGCAGTCTCGTTCAAGATTTGCCTTGCTCATGTGCAGGCGGGGTTTGTTGAATGGCATGCTCGGCCCAAGCAGTCACTGCGCCACAAAATCGGTTGCTCATCACTCTGCCAACCTGCTCTGGGGTGTAAAAGAAAGGCTCCAGATGTCCAAGAATACCCAGGAAATCTTCTCATGTCCTTGGCTCTTGAGTTGCTTGGCTCTTTGCTTTGCCCTTTTGTGGCTTTGTGGCCTTGGCGTTTTTGAGGTCAACTCCAAGTTCCACGGAGAAAAAGCTTCCGGATCCCTCTTCCGGTCGTTGGCTCGCGCGCATTGCCCGCGCGCGGTGCGCGCGCGCTTGTAATGTTGACCCCGGATTAATAAACCCCCGTGTATTGATATGGGGGTGTTCCCCTCCAAAAGTGATAGATCCGCACTAAAGCCATGGACACCCCCATATGAATAAAACAGCAAAAGAAAAAAAGTCCGGGGTCAACGCTCGCAGGGAGCTGTGCTCCGAGAGCACGGAGCTCCACACGCTGCCGGCCTGCGCCTACACGGACCTGGAGGACGCCTCCGTGGCGGAGCCCATGCCGCGCTGGTGGCAGGACGCTACTTTGGAGTGGGACCGCGTGCTGCGGCGCATGCGCCTCCGAGGAAAAGGAGGGAACGTGGTGCGCGGATTTCTTTGTACCGCAAAATTCCGAGGATCAAACCTGCACCTTTGTTTAAAGGGAAGCCACAAACAAACAAACAAACAAACAAATTAACATGGCTTGGAAGGGAAGACACACACAGAATTTGGACCCTTGTTTAATGGGAAACCACCAAGAAACAAGAGAAACAACACAATTTATGGGGTTTTCCTACGAAAAGCACATGTAGAAGCCGCAGCATTCCGCAGCACTCCCTCGGAAAGCAACGGATTTGTTTTTCGACCCCCAACTTGTTCGGTTTGGCCCACGAAACCAATGCAACATGGAGATCATAAAGTTGGCTTCTGGAGAAGCACCAGGACCTGGCGACAACAGCTACACCAGATTTGTTTTTCCGGTTTTCCGACGGCCCGTGAATTCAAAACGCAAACGAGGAGAGTCGCAGAGGTTGACACCAATCTGAGGTTTGAAGGCAACGGCGAGCCCCGTGCGCGGCCCGGCTGTGATATAAGGTTTTCTGGGGAAAGCGCCGTTTCAACCAAGACGCCCCTGGGTCAATAGACAGATCGGCTAGCTGTTGGTCCTGTACGGACATGGTAGTCGGGAAATGCATAAGACTGGCGCGAGATATCTTGGTGGTTCCCAGGCGTCCGGTTTCTTAGCTTCTTTTAGTTGTTTGTAGCGGGTTGAGTGGTTGGGTTTCCATTTCACAAGTTAACAGCTTTTAGCAGGGGATCGGAGGACAGCCCGGAGATGCATGAGTTCCCTGCAAAGGCAACCGCCTCACCACCGCGGGACCTCGAAAGGTTTCACTGTTGCCTTGCAGCTGGGCTCAGAGAATATTTCGGGCCTGAAAGGAGTATTACTTGCAGGTGCTGGGCAATGACCTTCCTGTTGTTATGAACTGTTTGGGATTCCCTTCAAGGAAACCACAAGGGACTGTTTTCGGGCTCATTCCAACTCTTTTTCTGCCTGACCCAGCAACTGGGCACAGGATCGGTTGCTACTACTACTGCTTCGGGGGCCGCCGCCTCAGTCCCTGCCAGGCCCAGGCTTCTGAGTTGGATTCAAGGCTCGCCTGAAGCGACTGAGACAATGTGAGACAGGTGAAAAAAGGGGTGAACGCCTACCTGAAGTTGGTCATTCGGAATTCTCAGGTTCCAAATGGTCAACCTTGTCTGGTGAGCTTGACACACTTTGAAGCCTTTTGAGATCTCGCATATGCGTGGTTCGTACTGAGCTAGCTGATGCCCGACTCACAGCGCGAGCAGGTTTCCCACTCATGGGTCACTCAAATGGCCGTTGCCAGTCCCCCGAACAAAAGGCCCAGGGAGTCCTGCCAATTCTGATGAATCGCGTCATGGCGCATCTTCTGCTGCAGACCTCCATCTCGTTTTCGTTTGGTTTCCCATCAAACCCAACCCGGTTTTGGGTACCCTCGAGAAAGACACCATGGCTTGCTTCGCCCGTTGCCTTCGCACAGACGGGACCCACAATGCACTAAACCTCCCCCAACCACTGAAAGCTAGAAGGTCTCTGCCCCGATTGGCTCTGGTGCGGCTTGCGGTAGCTTTGACGGGGAAACCCGGAATGTCCGAGTTTCGGGGCTGTTGGGGCCTTGTTGCAGGTGGATGCGAGCATTACCACATTTGGCGGGAGTTGTTTGTGCGAAAATAAGTGCAAGCCGTTGTTTTGCTCATTCTCGAATCCTGATTTCGCGCCATCCAACGGTTTCCTATTGGTCGTTCCATGTCGTTCCCTGTACTGGGCTGATGCACTGGGCAGTTCGAGCCTCTGTGTGCGTCTTTCGGGCAGAAACCACTTGGTTTGGTTTAGAGCTTGCTGCTCTAGGTGGGGAATGTGGGAATGAACCGGACGGGGATTTCCCTAAAGGAAGCCACATCGGGGATGATTTTGGGGGGTCATTCCAACTCATTCCCCGCCTACTACGGCACCACCCAGGCTGTGCCGCGCCGGATGGGCGCGACGGCTCGGAGGGGCAGTGCCCCTACTGGCACGACGCCTTGTGGGGCGCGCATGCGCATCAGTGCATCTCCTGCCGCTTGCCCGCGCAGCGGCGAAGCGGGTCCCGATTCGAAGCTCGAAAGGCCCACTCCCCGAGGTCCTGGACTTGAAAAACACTTTTTCGGAAGACCCCTTTGGGGTAAGCCAACAGTTCGGGCCGTTTTGGGCCTATCCACTCAGGAAGTGAGTCGGGGGGAAGGGGGGAAGGGGGAAGAGGGGAAGGGGGGAAGGGGTGTGGAGCTAAGCGGGTGCAACCAAACAAGACCGCAGCATAGGCCAACTGCCGTGAACTTGGCTTGGCATCTCGGTGTTCGAAGAGAAGGGGATGGCGCCCAGCGTCTTGCCCCTTCATCCGAGGTCCCAGGGCCTGCGCCGCGGCCGCAAAGGATCGAGGATCGAGGACATTCGAGGACCTTTCGGTCTCGACTCACTTTTTTTTGCCCCCTGAGCCTCGCCTTCATGCTTTTTTGCCGCACTTGTTATTTTCAATCACGGCGAAGGGTGCAAGTTGTTTTTTTGGCGGGGAGGGGGGGGGGACAGAGCTGAGCAGCTCAGAGGCTGGTTTCACCAGGACGCACAGGAGACCTCAGCCGTGGCGCCAAGGAGATCAAACGGGTATGGGTCAAAATTAAGCACCAGGGGACCGCAGGTTTTAGTCCTTGGTTCCATTTGCTAGGGTTCCAAAATGGATACCCATTTTGGACCCACAGCCAAATTCGGCTGCAGAAGGCAAGTCAGAGACAGCTTGCCGCATGGGACGCTTTTGCCAGTGTCCCTTTTTCCGGCGCAGCGATGTTTGCCTTCCGGCTATTTCTTTTGTCCAGGTAGACAAACAATTCAACATTTCTTGAGGAACACCCTCAACCCCGAAGACTCTTCCGAAGGACGCTTTTGTCGGGAAAACCCTAGAGCGACACGCAAAGAAGATTTGAATGCTTGCTGCGCACTTTTGTAGAGGGGGCTTGAAAACAAAGGGAACCAGCTTTGCAAACCAAAGCTTACTAGATTATCCTAAGCCGTACGGTACTAGGCCATATTTGGGTTATGCAATGGACTGTCTGGCTAATGGGGCGATACTTGGAGAAAGTTTTGTGAGAACATGGCGCCTGTTCGTTTTGCCGGGCGCGCCCAGGGACAAAGTTTTCTAAATAGACGAATGAGAGCACACAATGCCGCTGCCACTTTAATTTGAGTTCTGGACGTGCTTTGCGGGGTTGCGGTTGGAGAGGAAAGCCGCAGTTGTCTACCCCCCCAAGATTCTTTTGGATGTGTCAGAAGAAGGCTGGTGAGGCTGGGCATCCATATTCCTAAGCAAAGTATGCGGTTGTCTGCTGTCTTGAGTCTTGACTCATCGCCCTATTGGAATGCTACTTGTGGGTTTGGGGCTGGCGGAACCATATTGCTCCCGGACTCAACTTTTATGCGCTGGTCACATGGCTCCCCTCCCCTAAGGCGGCTTCTGCGGGGACTTCGCAGATGAGCTGCGCTGCGGAGCCTGCAAGATGCGGTTCTACTGCAGTGATGTGTGTCAGAGGGAGGCGCGAACAGCCGGGGGTGGGACCTGGGATCTTGACGCCTCACTTGTCGCGAAATATGGGCCAGAAGCGAAACATGCCAATTTCCTCGGGGTCGCAAGATGCCTAGGATTCATCCCACTCCTCCATTACGCGGGCATCTCTGATCACATACCCTGGAACCTTTGGCTGATTTGTATGGGCATCACATGCTTACATGTGGGCACGCTGGGGGGTCGCTTCAAGTCGTATCGATTGGTAGGAGTCGTGTCGAAACCGTGTGCCAGTGGGTTTTCTTGGGGCACATGCAGGTAACTCATCGCCGTGGCTGTGAGATTGGGGGCTTGAGTGTGCAGGTGTGAGTTTTTTTTGTCATTGTTGATGTCTCTTGAAACATGCTTATTCATGTTGTGTTTTTTGCGGGTTTCAGTGTGCAGGTCGGGTTTGAGTATGCGGGCTTGAGTTTCACAGCAGTTCGGTTAAACAGATGTCTGTGCATGCCATTCAGATGTGGGTGGTCTGGTCTGGGGGTCACATCAGGTTTGCTTGGAAAGTCTTCGTTGTGCGCGGGCTTCAGTTTGCAAGGCTGAGCTGTGCTGTCATTGTTTGGCTTGGGGGCGATGACAAGCTACTATTGGCAGCTTTCGCCCACGAATGGGCAAGCGAAACCGGCCTAGTGGAGCCCTTGCGCCTGCCCACGCAAAGTGGTGTACAGAGGCCTACCTTTCGCAAGCTCCAGTGAAGCGGGTGTTCTGTTTATTGAGTTGGGCGGTGTGTGTGTGTGTGTGCAGTGCTGAGTGGGTGAACTTGAGCGGGTGTTCTTATCATTTGGCTTTGTTAGCCTTTGCTAGCTTGCCAACGTTCACAAGCAAGGATTTCCCTAATTCATGTAAAGGCAGTTGGCAAAAGTCGGCTTGTGCTTTGCCGGCCGTAGCCTTGGCCGCCCCAGGAAAGAACGCCTTTGGCAGATATCGGCAGGTTGGGTTTAAGCAAATCCCGCAGGGAAACCAACTTGAATATCTAGGCGCCATGTGGGTCGATACGGGAACCCCCTGGCAGGAGTGGAAGTACCACAAGGCCGAGTGCCGCAGGGTGCGATGAGGCGCAGAAGGGGCAGAACACGCAATTCCTTCCCATTCGCTGCTCCAGCCCCCCCGAGCCACAAACCCCAACAGCTGGCGAAACTGGTGTTGGCAATCTGGGGTGGGTAAGGCTAACTGTGAACTTAGCAAACTATCACTTCCGCTTTGTCGTCACATTCGTCACCTCTGTCAACAATACCAGGGTTCGTTTGTTTGAAGGTTCTGTTTTGATGCTTTTGGTTGGGGGTAGAGGTGGGGCTCCGCGCCGGGCGCTCAAACTCATTCCCTCCACCCAGAATACTTTTTTTGGGGGTCGGGGGGTGCGTTTCCAAGCTTGCAGCCATCCTTTTTCAGAGAAAGAGTGAGACGTGCAAGCAATGTATGCGTTCTTTCTCTATGATTCTATGACTCTATGACCATGTGTTTGATCCCTGATGTCGGGTCACGAGTTATGTCGTCTTCCGTCACGTGTCTTTACGGAGAAAACATTGCTTTTGCAGCAGAATTGCAGGGCAGCCAATTGAAGCTGACACTTGCCTACATCGGTTGCCCGCGTCAAGCGCGTGGCAACAGTGAGCCAGGTATGCAAGCGTGGCCATTCTGGAGGCGCATTAGACACATTTAGACTCGTTAGCTGGACCGGCCCCGTGTCCGGAGCAGCGCAAAAAAGACTTTGTGGGCCAGCTGGGGGCTGCAAAGACAATAAGGGGTTGTGCTGTCCCTTGCCATATGTTCGACCAGGTTTGCCCTTGGATTGCGTGTTGCGCGCGTTGCCACATTGCAACCAGAACCTCATTGGATCTCTCTTCTCTCTAAATATCTCATGGGTCCTCCAAGCCTTTGAGGCGAGACAAATACATTCGAGGCTGTCCTAAATCTGGGAGGCCAGGCGGCGTTGAAATGGAACGCCAACGGAAGCCAAGCATAGGCAGCATGAAGAACACACGAGGCATCCCAGGAATTTTGCGTTGGTACATTGTTTGCCGTTCATTTCGCCTGCTAGGTTGCATGTGGGTTTGCGGCAGGCAGATGACGATATTGTAGCACCCGCAGGCCGAATCCATGTAACAGGCAAACAAGGGCTAGTGCAACAACAACCAAGTGGCCGATGTTGTCGTTTTGCCCAGCCTTCTGTTAGACTAGGTGTTGCACGTGTTTGTGTCGTTGCCTTTTACTTGCACCTGGCCGGTGCTACACTTGGTACGTCGCCCCCAGGTCCACTCGTTGGAAGTTTGCATGTCACGCAATGCCCGTGGCGAAGCGGACATAGCCGTTGGCTCAATCTCAGTCATGAAGGCTCGGCCCAGCCTCGGAGGCCGGCGGCTTGCCATGCCATCCCGTGCCATGCCATCCCGTGCTATGCCATGCCATGCCATCCCGTGCTATGCCATCCCATGCCATGCCATTTGATTTGCCATCCCATGTCATGCCGTGCCGTACCGTACCATGCCATCCCATGCTATCCCATGCCATGCCATTCCGTGCTATGCTATCCCATGCCATGCCATGTGATTTGCCATTCCATGTCATGCCGTGCCGTACCGTACCATGCCATCCCATGCTATCCCATGCCATGTGCCATCCCGTGCTATGCCATCCCATGCCATGCATGTCATGCCGTGCCGTATCGTACCATGCCATCCCATGCCATCCCATGCCATGCCATCCCGTGCTATGCCATCCCATGCCATGCCATTTGATTTGCCATGTCATGCCGTGCCGTATCGTACCGTGCCATCCCATGCTATCCCATGCCATGTGCCATCCCGTGCTATGCCATCCCATGCTATGCTATTTGATTTGCCGTGCCGTTCCGTACCATGCCATCCCATGCCATCCCACGCCATGCCATCCCGTGCTATGCCATCCCATGCCATGCCATTTGATTTGCCATCCCATGTCATGCCGTGCCGTACCGTACCATGCCATCCCATGCTATCCCATGCCATGCCATCCCGTGCTATGCCATCCCATGCCATGCCATTTGATTTGCCAGCCCATGTCATTCCGCGCCGTACCGTACTGCGAGGGCCGAACGTGGACACCCCTAAAAACACAGTCGCGCCTGGCCCCCAAAACTAAGCCAGTCTTGCGCCGCTGGCGGGCAAAAGTGCAAAGCCTGGCACTAAAAGAAGTCGACGCCAGGCGCCTTGCCACAATTCCCCCTCAATCAAACGCAGGCAAGCCAGAGCCCAACCATAAAGTTGACAATCTGCTCTTCAATGATCAATAAGGAGAAGTACAGGTTTCGTTGAAGCGCTGTCCGGCCTCATCTGCCCTGGCCTGCTTCGTCGCAACCTCCTTGAACAGCAAATTGCCAACTTTATGATTGCCGCCGCTCCGCCAAACAAGTACATCAGCATGGCGCAAGCTTTGTTCGTCTGGCTTTCGCTTGAAAGTTCCAGACTAACGAACATTCTGACCAAACGAGCTTTCGCTAAAGGGTTCGCCCAACAAGTTTGCAGTCTGCGACGAGGTTGCTTCAGCTGCGGCAAGATCGGAGTCTGCACGCGCCACAGCAAGAGCGACCCGACCCGCCCAGAGCCCACAAAAAGCCAAGATTCGCACCGCGCCACACAGCGAGAGCGACCTCTGCAGAGGGTTTGCCTTGGCCACGCAGAGCTCGCGTTACAAGCTACCCGCCCAAAGTCCGTAGAGGGCCCCGCAGAGGGTTTTCCACGCCAGCTAGAGCAACAACCCCGACCTCTGCCAAGAGGTCACAAACCCAGCGCCTGCCACAGCAAGAGCGCACGTCTGAAGCAACAATCGCTGAATGCCCATCAAATGCGCTTCGAGGGTCTTGGAAACTACTTTTTCACGAGCCGGCGCAAAAAATGGCGCCGGGCATCGTTTTCGCTGCGCTTTGCAAGGACTTTCAACTTTACGATTCAGATTGCTGTGTTTTCGTAGGAAAAACAGTCAATCATAAAGTTGGAAAAGCTTCAGAAACAAATTTGTTGTTTTTTCGCAGAACCTGCCAACTTTACGATTGTCGCGTTTCGCGTGGCAATTCTCAACGAAAACAGCTGCCCCCCCAAAAACAACTTTACGATTTTCGCGTTTTTAGTGGCAGGGCCAGCAGTTTGGAGTCGGCCCAACAGCGGCCTCTCGCTTCAAAGGCTTTCCAACACAGGGCGTTGAGCCCCCAGCACCAAAAACGAAGTCATTTCATTTTCAGAGACTCGCTTAGCGCTAAGCGTCTGCTAAGGCAAAACCTGCCAGACTTTCTGCCACTGCTGCCTCTGTTCGCTGCGCACGAAGCCGCAACCAGGATCTGTCAAGGCCTTGTTTCACAAGACCCTCAACACGACACAGCGAGGAAAGCCAGTTCGGGTCGCCGCCAAAGCCTGCGCGGGCTGCAGAAACCAAGCGCGTAAAAGCAACAAGTTTTGGGGTTGACCCTGCAGGGCCTGCGCAGTGAATTCGAACCGCGACTGACTGAGATTGCAACGCAGCTCCAAAGCCTGTTCAGCATGGCCGTCTTGCACCTTCGCTGCGGGCGCCGGCGAGCCGTGTTCAGGCAGGCGTTGTTGGAAGGCGTCGCGCTTGTGACGCGCTAGCAACGCGTGAGTTGAAGCGCGCGGGTTGGGCCTGGGGCCGCAAGCGCTGCTGCAAAGGGCATAGTTTTGGTTCTCAAAACTGGCGCCAAAAACACCCCCCAAAAAATGGACCACCGTTCGCAAGGCGGAAACTTTGCCCTGCTGAACTTTGGTCCCTGGTTTTGGCCCCCCTCCTGGCGGGCGACTGTTGGTCGCTAGCGGGCAAGACACACTTTTGTCCAGCAAATTCAACCTTCTGCGCAAACTTCTTTCAGAGCGCAAGCGCCTTCTAGCCAAGCGGGCCGCACAGTACCATGCCATCTAACACGTCAGCCCGCCGAGGTACCGGGGAGGAATCGAACCTCCGAAACGTCGCTCCGGAGACCAACGCCTAAGCCATGTCACCATAGGCTCTCGTTACCGTCCCAAAACGGCGCTTTTTGGCCCAAAAACGGTCTCACCGCGATGTCACCGCTTCGTCACCGCTCTCTTTGCGCAAAAGGCTTGGAAAAGCGAAACCAGCTCCGCGGCTTCGCTCTAAGAGCCAAAATTCTCTCCACCGAAGTCGGAAATCCGACCTCGCTCCATTGCCATCCCATGCCATGCCATTTGATTCGCAATCCCATGTCATTCCGTGCCGTACCGTCTCATGCCACGCCATGCTCTCGCATGCCATGCCATCCCGTGCTATGCCATCCCATGCCATGCCATGCCATCCCGTGTCCCATGCCATGCAATTTGATTTGTGTCATTCCGTACCGTACCGTGCCGCCATGCCGTCCATGCCACGCCATCGGGGCAAACGCCCCTAACCACCGCAAACTTCAATTCCAATCGTAGCGGCTTCTATACCTCATATTACATGACCGAAGCCTACATTATAGGACTGAGATCCGGGCACCTTTCTCCGATCCTCCCAAACGACGGGGGACGAGTTCAAGGCCCAAGTGGCGCTCCTCGCTCATCACTGCGGAGAAAAGCTGGCTTCGACCCTGCCGCGCGCCTTAAACAGGCCATGGATGCGGTGCAAAAGCGCGTTGCGAAGGGCTATGTGTACACGCTCAACGACCTCAGCAGTATGGATGAGCTGGTCTATCGGACCTCCACCGTCGCTTGCGACACGTGCTTGGCTGACCGTCCGCAAACGCAGGATGACGTCAAGCAGGAGCTGGCTGAACCGATGCCTAGGAAGTATCGATACCGCCCTCGTGCTATGCCATCCCATGCCATGCCATTTGATTTGGGTCAGTGCATCGTCTGTACACGCGGAATTCGGATCGTCTGTACACGCGGGACCGGATCGTCTCTGCACGCGGGCCTTTTTTGCCCCGGATCGTTTGTACACGCAGTGCTTACTGCTATGCACAAGAAGTGACAGGGGCGTTGACAGCTGCATGTTTCCACCCCACCCCCCCTCCCCAATACCCCACCCCATCTGTTACGCGTGAGCGGGTGCGCTTGCTAGGTGGCAGGCATGTGCGCAGTGCTGGGCGTGTGTGAGCGGGTGTGCCCCACCCCACCCCAACCTCCCCAAAGCCTGACCCCAGCCCAGCCCACCCTGAGCAGGCGCTCATTAAGGCGGCAGGCATGTGTTGCACGTGAGTGGGCGTGCTTATCAGGTGGCAGGCATGCGTGCAGCGCTGGGCGGGCGCGCGTGAGCGGGTGTGCTTATTAGGTGGTAAGCGTGGATGCAGCGCTAGGCGGACGCGCGTGAGCGGGTGTGCCCCACCCCGCCCCGCCCCAGCCCCCACCCCCACCCCACCCTTCCCCAATACCGCACCCCATCTGTTGCACGTGAGCGGGTATGCTTATTAGGTGGCAGGCATGTGCTTACCATTCCCCCGCCTCCCCACCCACCCCCCACCCCTTCGGGCTACTCTTCCGCATGCGTGGAAACAGCGCTGAGCGGGCGCACTTGAGCGGGTGTGAATACCATTCCCCCCTCCCCCCCACCACCCCCCCCCCCCACAGTGCTGAGCGGGCGCACTTGAGCGGGTGTGCTTACCAATCCCCCCCCCCACCCCCCCACCCTGCCAAAAGTGTGTGTGTGTGTACAGATGAGCCAGATGACAGAAACCTTGTGTGCGCAGATGATCCAGAGTGCATGGCGCAATAAGTGAGGAAAGCCTGTGTGTACAGATGATCCAGATTTGTGTGCGCAGATGATCCCCTGCCCTTTGAGGTGCCATCCCATGTTATTCCGTCCCATGCCATGCCATTCCATTTTTACGCCATGCCATCTCGTGCAATGCCATCCCATGCCATGCCATTGATTTGCCATCCCATGTCATTCCGTACCGTACCGCACCATGCCATTCCATGCCATGCCCCATGCCATGCCATGCCATGCCATCCCGTGCCATGCCATTTGATTCGCAATTCCATGTCATTCCGTACCGTGCCATGCCATGCTATGCTATCCCATGCCACCCCATCCCACGCCATGTAATGCCACACCATTGCCCGTTCCGTGCCTAGCCATCCCTGATGCCATGCCATGCCATACATTACATACATAGGTGTCCTTTTTGATTGTTTTGCTAGAAAAATAGATGGTGATTCCTGGTTCACCTGGTGGATAATCATCTACCAGACAAACCCATCTATTTCCATCTATTTCCATCTATTTCCCCTTCAAGGACACCTATGATTACATCCACCTCTGACCCTACCCTCTGACCAATCCAGGGACCTACAATGAGTTTCTGGTCCAGCAGCTGGACACGCGACACGGCTGGCCTCTGCTGCAGTGGTTTTTGTATACAGGGCTCCTTAAAAGATAGACTTTCCAACCATTTGAAACATGGCTGTGGCTCAAAAACCGGTGCCAAAATGGAACCCTGGGAAGTGAAAACATGGACCCAAACCCGCGTAACCCCTCCTGTTTAACTTTGAGCCACAGCCACTGTGCTTTTTCTTGGCACCAAAATAAAGGCAATGTTCAGGTGCATAATGCAAGGATCCCTGCTCATTTAGTTAGCCCGGTTTCCCGAAAGGGATGAAACTTGTGAAGCCTTGTGAGGCCTTGTGGAACCCTTGTGGAATCTTTGTGGAACTCTGTGGAACCCGGTTGAACCTACCTATGAACCTACCTAGAATGTGGTGGAACCCTGGTGGAACCCTCATGGAACCTTACCTCAAACCACCCCGGACCACCTCGTCGTGGTGGGTGGAACCCTCGTGGAACCTTACCTCAAACCACCCCGGACCACCCCGGAGCCCTTGCAGAACCTGGTGGAACCTTAGTGGAACTTTGGTGGAACCCTGGTGGTGGAGCCACGCAGCTCTCGCAGAACCTGGTGGAATTCTGGTGGAACCCTCGTGGAACCCTCGTGGAACCTTACTTCAGGGCCGCCAAGACCACCCAGGAGCCTATCTGGGCTGAGACCCCAAAGCTTTCAGCTGTGGGAAAAAGCAGAAGATTTTGATAGCCACCAAAAAGAGGAAGGACTCCCTCTTAAAAAATGAGGCCCCCTAATTACGCCTGGGTTGCCAGTAAGGGCTGGGTTGGCTGTTCTGCGGGTCTGCTTCCTCGAGGCTGAAGTCCGTGCTTTTGGCGCGGCATCAGCTCGAAGTCAGCCCAAAGGCCGGGAGGGCGAGCTGGGGGAGATGGGTGTGGCTCCCATAGGTCCCTTGGTGGTGGGCGTGCTGCGTCTTGCCAGGTCGGGCCACAAGAGAGAAGTGGCATAGGTGTCGTTTGCTTAAAAAAGAGGAGGGGTTCCCCTGGTTTAGATGGGGTTTATTCCATTTACCAGGGAAACCCATCTATTTTTCCAGAAGGCAAGCTATTGGTGGCTTCTTTTGGAAGAACTTGGTAGCCCCCCAGCGGACATGGAACCTGACCTCCGGAGGTTCCTGGAAGCCCGCAGAAAACAAGCCACTGTACGTGGAGCCAAGTGGCTCTTTACATGGAGCATCCATGAGAGGACCAATTGGCGCTCTTTCTTGGGTTGAAGGAGTCAAGCCACACTTGCAGCGCAAGCCGAGCCTTTGGAGGCGCTTGCCCTTGGCAGTCCTTTGAAGAAAGGAATGGATGGGTTGGCAGGTGTTCAGTGCCATCAATGGGTGCATCCCGAACATCTCCCTCTCACAGATACTTCCATTTGCTGAAATGAATATGTTGTTTTTTTCCCTCGGTTTCAAAGGGAATCTATCACTACTAGACATATTTTTATTTTTCCAGGCGACTTTAGCAAATGGAGGGGTGCTTGGGCCGGGCCACTGCCTAGCCGCAAGGCGTCCAATTGCTTCGAATGTGCCGATTCCATGATGCTCATTGCTCCTGAGGTTCTGGTGAGGGCATCCTTGGATTTTTGGTATCAAGACGTGAGCGTGCAAGCAGAGAGACGCGCAGTTCAACTCTAGCGACAGCCATGAAAGCAAAACAGCACCCTTGCTCGCAAATTGACATAGTAGGTTGGAGTTACTAAAGGTTTACATGTGATGTCCTGCTCTTTTGGACCAAGTGGGGGCCAACAAGCGTCTATATCCGCAAAGAGCCCGTGGCAGACTGCGAGCCGGCACTCGGCGGTCAAGGATGCGTTGGAGTTGGAGCGAGGCAGGGGCTTGTGGGCTTAGGGCTTAAGGCAAGGCCGGTCGCGGCACGTTTGGGGGGGATCATCACACGTTTCAAAGATGGCGCTCAATCAACAACTAAGAAAAACAATCAACCACTCTCTACGGTTCATGAAGGTCTTTGTTTCCGTCAGGCTGGACGCAGGAGGACGATGAGCTCTTGAAACAGTCCCCCAATGAGTTGATGAAGCTGTGACCAGGCTGAATTGGCTCCCACTAACATGGCCCATGGCACTTCACAGAAAGTCCCTCCAAGAGGAAACTGATCTTGCAGGATACCCTCCCACAGGTGCCACGTTAGTGGGAGGAAGCAGGCAAAGTCCGTTACTTGTGAATCGGGTGGGCACATAGGTGTGCTTTTTGGTTGGTTTGGTCCCAAAAAATAGAGGGCGATTCCTGGTTGACCTGGTAATCAACTACCAGGGCCAGGTTTTTTTTCCCAAAAAGGACAGCTATGGTTGGGCAACTGAGGCTTGACCTGGAGCCGGAGGAGTTCCTGGAAAATGTGCCACTGGGCCCTGACTTTGGAACGACATGCCAAGGGCTTGTGTTAAACAGGGCTCCTTGAAAGAAGTTCGTCTTGCAACTATTAATTTGAAGCATGTGGCTTTTTCAACACCAAAATAAAGGGAAGCCACCATTTACAAGGCAATGTTCAGGTGTGTAATGTAAGGATCCCTGTTAAAGCGGCCGGACGCGCTGCTTCCGCAAGCGGCAACCACCGGTGCTGCAGGTTGCGAACCATGCAGAGATTTCTGCGTGTTTTGCCACTGGCAGCCTTTGGAAGGGTTGAGCACTGGGAGTGAACAGTTTCTGTTTCACATATGGCAGACACCTCTGCCAGCAGTCGGCAAACACTTGCACTTGTGCAAGTAACGGGTTCATGAAAACATGAGGGGCTGTCGAATGGGGGCTGGGTCTGAGCTTTTTCTTCTCCCTCCCCCCGCTTGTGACTCAAACAGGCAACAAATCACCGGTTTGACCTCTTTGGGGCTTCGTCGGTGCGAGGTTGCCTGCAGGGCCAGTTGACCGCTGGGCGAGCCTCTACGACAAGTTGCTGCACGGTGAGCCGAGGCAGGCCAGCGAAACCTTCCAGCAGGGACCTCGGAACGAGTCGAGCGAGCCTTCCGAGTCGAGGATCCGATGCCCTGCCAAAAGGCCTTGGCAACCTGATACTGTGGATGGACGAAATCCTGCACCACCTAAGAAACCCTGGAATGATTTGTCCCTTGTAAATACCAACGCGCAATGGTTTCCCATGGTTTCAACGTGGTGCAGGATTTCGTCTATCCACAGTATGTCCTGATTTGGCAAGAGGTGAGCTACATATTGCAGGTCCAACCAATGGTTCACTGAGCTCCCGGGAATTCGCAGGAGATTCCAAGATCTCCAGCTTTTGATTGCCAGATTTTCGGCGGCCACCGTAGCTTCCTTCACATGCTTCTTTTTGCCGTGGCAAAGGAGGCCATTGCAGCCGAAAAGTGACCTTTTGGGGGCCCAGCGCCATTGGCGATTCCTGGTTTACTTGTTGGTTTAATCATCTACCAGGGAAACCCATCTATTTCCCCTAAAAGGGCACCTATGCATCCAGCAACTCTGGATGCTGCTTCAAATTTCAAAGCTTCGTTGCACGGAAGATCGTCACTTTCGTGGTTCGCTTGATTCTACACCGCCCGGCTGTGATACATCTGGAGGGCTTGGATGGTCTCTAAACTCGAGAAAGGAATACTTCCTCTCCAAAAGGGGTGGTTTCCCCTTGGCCAGCCTACCATAAATGGGGTGATGCTTCTCCCGAAAGGGGTTCTTCTTCGGTTCGGGTTCTATTGAGAACCCGGGAGGAAGTCGCAGAGACGGGCCCAACTGGGCGCCGAGGCTTTCCATTTTGGAGCCTTGGACCACGCAGCTGGAGCGGACACGCCGTGTTGCGACCACCATGCCTGAGAAGCCTGAGAAGCCCGAGACCGAGCATTGGGGAAGGGGATGCAGGGGATGGCAGGGTGGGTGGGGTGGGTGGGTGGGAGGGTGGGAGGGTGGGAGGGTGGGTCTGGAAATTGCAAGCGGACGCTAAAGATTCCAGTAGAGATTGGCACCAAGTCCGGAGGGTGAGGTACATCAAGGACATTAAGGACTGCATGTATCCAACCGAGTTTGCACATCCAAGGTTGTCTTCATGACTGCATTCTTGCGAAAGTTAGACGCCGGCTATATTGGGGGCTAGAGCAGCTCTCGAACCAGCCACTTTCCAGCCGTTGCGGCCATGTTGACAAAGATGTGGACACGGGATGTTAGAAGCTAGCCGCAAGAAGACATTGGTTTGAAGGCCCTTGCAAGGTTGCTCTGCTGGTTTGCCGTTGATCTTTGGCCAGGTCAAGGCCAGGGGAGGCAACAAGTGTGGCCCCAGAGCGTGCTCAATACACTGGTTCGTGCGAGCGTGGCCCGTCGCGTGGCGTTGGCGGGGGCGTGGGCGTGGCGTGGCGTGTCTGTTTGTTTGTATGTTTGTTTGTGTCTGTGTCTCTGTATCTGTCTCTGTCACTCTCAGTCTCTTCTTCTCTGTCTCAGTCTGTCTGCTCAGTTGCCCAAAGCCGACCTTTTAACCTTTTGGTTTTCCAATTTTGGTCTATCTTTAGTAAAGGCCCCAAAAGGTTAACCTTTTATTTCTGGGTCCTTTGGGCGACTGAGTCTTTCTCTGTCTGTCTCTGTCAGTTTCTGTCAGTCTCTGTCAGTCCCTGTCTGTCGGTCGCTGGCTGGCTGGCTGACTTGCTGGCTGGCTGGTTGGTTGCCTTTTTGGGCCGAGCCTCTGGGCATGGTTTGGTCTTGTTTGCTTGTTTGTTTGTTTGTTTGTTTGTCTTTGTTTGTTTGTCTTTGTTTGTTTGTTTGTTTGTTTGTTTGTTTGTTTGTTTGTGTGTTTGTTTTTTTGTTCGTTCATTTCGTTTCTCAGGGGGGTAACCTCGCAATGCGCTGCGCTTCTGGGGACGAGCTCGGTCGCCTCCAACACCAGCCCCCAGCAGCGACACCGCCTCTCATACGCCTGCTGAGGTTCGTGCGAAGCAACTCCATGACTTTGGGCGACACCATGACCGCCGCTCTGTCTTGGGTGGGGGCCGGCCGAGGGGCTAGATGGCTTTGCCGATTAGATACCTCCGCGCCAGGCGCGCCGGTGGTGGATGTGAGCGTTGCGTTTCGGTTGGTTTGTGGCCAAGACCATGGACATATATAGAAGCAGTCAACAGCCGGAGGATGAGCACCAAAACCATGTCACCAATAGACACCTATAGGAGTACAACATGGGAAGGGCTAAAAAAGTGGTGCAGGTGCTGTTGCTGGCAAACAGAATCGCTTCAGCCCGAGGATGATTCCCGGCTGCTGCAGCGCATCATGCTCCCACCGCATGGGAACACGCGCTTGGCTTGGACCGCCTTTGGAATTTTGGCACCTGGGATGCGTTGGAGCAAATGTGATGGAACAAGACCTTGGTACTCTGCAACAACGGAATTCTGCAATGGGACTTTCAACTTGTTTAAGCGATGTCCTGTTTGCCCCATGTGAGGGGGGGGGGGGGTAGTTGCTTGTCTCATGACTTGATGCAGTCCCCTCAAACTGATCTCAGGCCATCTGCCGCGGCCCAAGTTGCCCCAGCCGGGACTGGCACGGCGGGATGGCCAGCTCAAGCCAATTGCACGGGCCAGAGGCCTTGCTGCACAATGTTGCACAAGCCCCTGGTCACCAGGAGGTGTCGCTAGTGAGGGATGGTTCACCAAGTCTGGTAGGCCAAAAGGAGGGCGCCGTCATCTTCAGACCCTGGTGCGAGTGTGCAATGCAATGCCTAGCCCCAGGCTGGGACCTAGTGTTCATTCCGCTGATGATGTTTGACCTGCCGGTGGAGGTGGCTGCAGTCAC
The DNA here is from genome assembly GCA_963377175.1 of Effrenium voratum. Classification (NCBI taxonomy): domain Eukaryota; class Dinophyceae; order Suessiales; family Symbiodiniaceae; genus Effrenium; species Effrenium voratum. The sequence continues at coordinate 1,123,285 of CAUJNA010000469.1, read as the reverse complement.
CGATGCAGCTTGGATGATGGAAGGTGGGGCGGTTGGGGTCACTCCGCACATCCCCCTCAAGGCATGAGTCCGAGCTGGTAGAATGATTGCGTATGTCTCGCCAAGCACCTGACAAGCAAATACTGACACAAAGCAGTTGGCAACTCAGGCAATGTCCATCGCCATCTTCTGCTACTGGCTCCTAGATGTCCCAGCGACCTTCCTTACCGGCTACGATAGCGGCGGCATACTGGAAATGCGCTTCCGGGTGGTCGCCCGAAACTATCTGAAAGGCGTGACAGGGGGGAAGCTGGTAATGGGCGTGTCCCTAGCTTGCGACCAAGGACCGGGGCAGAATTGCTCAAGTGGACAGTTTTAGGCAGCCAAGTCGGACGGCTTTGCCACCATGGGCCTGTGAGGCAGTAGGCAGGAAACATCTGCCTTTCAGCTGGCCACGGGATGCCCCCTACCTTCAAAGAGGGGGAAGGGGGGGCCGAGTCTTGCAAACAGAGACTTCACGGTTCTTGGTAAGTTGTTTTTTTGCTTTTTTGGTTCTGTTCATTTTTTGGTAGAGGGCTGCTCAACATAACCTGTTTTGCAACCATACAAAGGGTTGTGAAGGAGAAAAAGGCGAGAGAGAGAGAGAGAGAGAGAGCGAGTCCCCATTCGGACAGGGTGAAGTTGGCGCGTCCGATCGCTCGCCAGGCTGGCTGTCAGTGGACGTTACGGCTCCTGGGCAAAGATAACAGCGCTAGGCCTGAGAGCGCAACGAAAAAGACCTCAGCCGCTCAGCCCCCGCCTTTGAATTCGCATTCAGAGTCCTAGGGAGCCAAGGGAGCCAAGGAAGGTTTTTTTTTGGGAAAATTGGTGCATGGCTCCCAAGGGTCACTTAGCTATGGCTCCCCTTTCCCCTTGGATGTCTGCAGCAAACCTTTCTGATTTATGCAAGGGAGTTTTGGCCCGGCCCGTTTTTCGCTGAGATCCTGATGCTGGACATCCTGATCTTCGTAGTGCTGGGTTTGAATCCGGCGACCACAGAGGCGGACTCCTCCTTGCCATCCTTCCGCCTGGCCCGGGCTGTTCGGCTGCGAACGTGGCGAGGGGGTTGGGTGGTAGGGGGGGATGGGATGGGGCTGGGATAGGTGAGGGTCATGTTCTTTTCGTGGGCTTTCCTTGCTTCCAGAAAAAAGAGAGTAGTAACTACGGGGTTATCAATCAAGGGTTAACATGGAAGGGGGAAATCAGGGAAAAATCAGGCAACATTTCAGTGGTGTGTTGGCTGGATGGAGATGATGCCGGCACTTCCACGCCGTGACAAGGTCCTCCATGCAAGCATTTGTCTTCACACCACCCCTAGTTGGTGGTTTGGATTGGTATTTGAACCCCCCTGGTTCTTGAGGCTAAATGCGAAACCAAAAAAAATCCAAGCACCAAACCAGCGATTCGGCTCCACCCAAATTTTCGGAGGGACGCCGATAGCGTGTTTGGAGGGGATGAGTCAACTCGCCGGTACCCAGCCGAGCTCGAGGCTCTTCGGCTGATGCGCTTCCTACGGCTGCTGCGGCTCCACAAGATGGCGAACCTCGCGGCCCGGGACCCAGGGACTTGGGGACTTGGGGACTTAGGGACTTGGAGCGTGCCGATTTTCCGGAGCTCGCGGGGGGATTCGCCCTTCGCCGGATCTGCGCAACACCCCGTGTTTGAGCTGGTACTGGGGGTTGAGATGGATCCTGAAAGTCGGAGGTTGGACTAGCAGGCCAAGACCTGAAAAGGAGTTTCACCATGGCAGAGGTCTTTTCGAGCCGGGACAGCTCGAAGCCTTTAGAAGAAGGAAGCCTTGCGGTGGCTACCGTAAAGTCTTGGAATCCAGATTGAATCTGCCAGGATCTGGCACGAGGCTTCCTGGCTTTTCCTCCAAAGTTTGCCAAGCTGTGTGTCTGCAGTTTCTGCGCCAGTTCCTCTGCGGTTGCTGAAGGCTGATCTCCTGGACCGCGTGAAGACAGATAGCTTCATGCTGACAGTCAACATTCTACGCAGCTCGGCGCGTTTCCCCATATCCATCAGTTTTCGAAGACTTTGCCTCGCAATTTCCCGTGAAGACGGGCCAAGGGGTTGGTTGGGATGTTCATGAATACCCCATGTTTGCACGCAAAGGAACTCATGCATTCAGGAAAAGCCTTTGATGCATTTTGCTCGGATGTTAGGACTTTAACTTTTTTGCCAACTAATGAGTTTTCCGTATGAAACCACTAAAAGTTAAACCTTTGGCGGGGGAGCGGATTTCGCAACCAAGAAGCCTTTCCTCGCCCTGGATGAGGCAGCCTGTCCGCGGTCTTAGCCTTGAACCACTACGTGGCCTGCGCCTTCCTGGGTCTTGCCTTGCCACTTGGGCCGCAAGAGAAAACAGGCATAGGTGTCCTTTTTGGTTGGTTTGCTTTAAAAAAAAGAGGGGTTCCACTGGTTTAGATGGGGATTCTTCAACATTTAGGGAACCCCATCTATTTTTCCATTTAGGGCCACATGGGTTCAGGCCTCTCATCCCCCCAGAGGAACAGAGACTCGTGAGCCAAACGAAAAGTAGCTCTGCATCGGGCTTTGGCCTATTTACTTGTTGGTTTCTTGTAATGTTGTCGGATGTTCAAAAGGTCCCCCAAGGCTTTTCTGGGACCGTTTGTTTTTTGGTGCCTGCCCAACCTGTGGTGCTGCTGATGAACCTCCATGCTGATGAACGTTGTCATTTGTTCAGGGAGTTGCCTGTGCGTAGATGTGTTGCCACTCTATGGTGCCAGTATTTCTGTCCTACGGAGCCACAATCAGGGAACACCCCTAGGCCTTGCAACTTGGACCCCCGTCGGATCCCGTTTTAGCCGGGAAGCGCTGCCAAACCCATTAAAACGAGGGATGATCGAAGTTTTGGAGATTGTCGACCCTCTCACGGCCTTCTAAATTCCAACCCGCCGGCCGTTTGATTTAATATTTCTGGAGCTTCCTTTTGAGATTGGACTTCAGGGATTTTATGATTTAATGGGGACCCTTAATTAGGCTTGTCTCCGGTCATTCTCAAGCTGTATCCTAGCTAGCTTGTACTGATTCAAAGAAACTCGTGCCCGTCCAATGCGCGGTAGTGTTGCATGCCTCATGCCTGAGCCTAGTGCTGCAGGAACAGGCACATGTCACCTTCTGCAGCGCATTTGGTGCGTTGCCCCAGGTCCCCTGTCGGGTTACGGCATGTCGTGCTGAGGATGGCGGAGGGGCAGATCACTTGGCTGGACATTGTATCTTGGAGTCGATATTCCTTGTCCTCAAAAATGAGGCTTGGGTAAGGCACTGAAGTCAGAACGATGTTCTGACTTGGATAATTGAACAGGTCACTCATGTGCCAGATGTTGGGTGCGAAATGGCGAAGCAGAAGCACATGTCAACTGCCTTGCTGGACCAAGGCAGGCTTGTCCGGCGTGGATTTCTGGACGAAGTACCTGTCCTCCCTTCACTGGCTGCATGGCAAGCATTTGGTGCACTTACACTTGGACAGCAGACTGTCCCGATTCGGCTTCGACAGTTTTGGCGCCAGATGGCTTGGCAGATGGCATCCGGGTGCAAAGCCGAGGTCCCTCACGCAATTCATGCCGGCCACCAACAACATCGCGCCCAACACCGCCCAGGAGCGGGTCTTCGCCATCCTGATCGTCCTGATTGGCTTGGCCGTGTTCTCCTCCTTCGCCGCGCGGCGCATTGAGGCGGTGAGTTTTGGACGCGTTTTCTTTAGGAGGGGGGGGAGGTGGGCCGGGAGGTTTTTCGCCATGCCTTGTGCGAAGGGGTGGGTTCAGGGAAACCACCTAGCAGGGATACAGGGGAACCAGTTGGATACGGTTGAGGATTCCCCCGTTTGATGCACCCTGAGTAAGTTTGATGTGGAGGGAATCCCCCCATATCCCCGCTCCCTCCGTATCCCCGCTTGTTTGTTTGTCCAATGTGTATAAACAGCAAGCCGGAGAAGTCAGCTCATGGATCAGCTTGTGAGCGGACCAAGATTTTACAGCGGCTCGCAACTGCAAGTGGTATGCATGCTCATGAAATTGGCAAGCCGTCACGCCCCATTTCTTTTTCTCGTTTCGGCCTTTCCGTCCTATGATCAAGACCTCTGACCCAGACAGACCCTCAACATTGCGACGTAGTCCAGTTTCGCCTTTGATGCTTCTCCGCACGCGAGAGGCCTAGATGTAACGTAGTTTGATGTGCCGTGTTTGATTTGGTATCTCGTTTGCTTGTTTTATTTTTGTATTGTTTTGGTTTGTTTGTTTGTTTGTTCGTTCGTTCGTTCGTTCGTTTGTTTCATCCCAAGATCCTGAAATACTTTCGCGGCTTCCTGAAAAGTCCAACTGACCTTGTGGTTTTCAATTTGTGGGTGCCCATGTTTAATAGAGGCCCCAAAAGGTGGTCACCTTTTATTTGCAGGTCCCATCCGGGGCAAGTGAGATGTAGCGTGTCAACATGAGAGCCAAAAGGCCCTGTATGCGCGCTTTCCAAGCCGCACTGATCGACAAACAGTATGTTATGCCGGTCGTCCTTGGCAACAGTCAGCCCGAACCAGCGTCTAAACCCTGAGGGTTGTTGCCCATGGTTTTGACGTAACATGCACGAGCCATGTGACCTCGGAACTGCCAAGGTCAGCACAGTGACGAACACGGCAAGTTGGCTTAACAGATTGGCGGGCCGGGGTGGTGGCCAAGCTTCTTGTGCGGTTGGCTCTGCAAAGGGCTTGGATTTGTTCTCAGGGCGTCCCTCGTTAATGCAGAATAAATACATCCCAAACGCCACAGACTTGGGGCCTCCCCCGCCCCCTAACCCCGAGATGTTAATAAGTTTGTGCCGTGCGGTACTTGCGTCCTTGGTGTGTGATTGTAGCTGCATGTGCGCGTGCTTGTCCAGGGCCATTTGCACAGCAACCTGGAGAACAAATATCTCTTGCTGGGGGTGAGCACATATAGGCTCCCAACCAACAAAACGAGGGCTCTCAGTTTTGGACGGTGTTTTTCGGGCAAAGCAGCAGGAGGCCAACCGGGAAGCTGCCGAGGTGAATCAGCTGCGCCGGATGCACATGGAGCATTTCAACCAGGAGACCCGCATGAAGTCCTTCCTCACGCAGAAGTGCGTGTCCGTGGACGTGTGGTGCCGGGTGCAGCGCTTCTGCCGCCTGCGCATTGTGCTGGACAAGAAATCCCTGAAAGAGGCGGCCGCTCGGACGGTTAGGATGGCAGCAGTGGTAAGTTCCGTGGGAATTTCCAGTTGGGTCTGTGGATTCCGTTTTGGACATGGGAATAGGGGTCGTTCCCTCATTTTCTGACCCCTACAAATCATTTTGTGTGGTTTCCGTTGAGGGAATCCCCAGGTTCATGCCATGTTCATGCCCACATTCCCTACCTATCGCACCGATCGCAAGTTTCCCAAAGCGGGAGGGCTCTAGACCATGGACGATGCTCCTGGTTCTTTAATCCAGTTCGCACCAAGGGACACCTTGGAATGATTCGGATTTCCCCTGCAAATACCAACCAAAAGTGGTTTTGTCCATGGACCAGGTTCATTTTGTGCATCTGACTTCCTGAGTTCCTGGATTTTATACCATCTTAGTGGCAAAAACAAAGCTCGGACTTTTTTTGGGCCATGGTCTCAGGAAATGAGGCATCATCTTGCTGCACTAGCATTCTTGTCCCAGAGAGATGGCTTACGCGCTGAGGATATCCCCATGCTGAAGGACTTGCCGTCGAGCCTGCGGGTGAAGCTACACCAAGAGATCCTTGGTTGCAGTGCCTCCCGTCTCATTTTTGGGGGTCGCAAAGTGCTCTAGGTTTTGTCAGCGGACGAGCACGTCCGTTCGGATATCGATGTGGTGTCTTAGGCTTGTTGCTGTGCTCAGGGAATCGCCACAGAAAGGGGTTCTGACAAACTGATTCCACTTGCTCTCGCCAGCTATGCAGGCTGGTTGTACCATTTGCACCTGTTTGTTGTTGGTGCCCATAGGTCCCCCAAAGTACGCCAGTGTTGCATCATGTTTCCAGCTCAGTGAGAAACAGATCATTCGTCTTTTATCGGCCATTCCTACTCGCAGGATCTACATGCCTGCCCTGATGTCAGCATCCTGGATGTCGGTAGAACTCGCCGAGCTCGACGAGCAGCTTACGCTGCTGTTGCTCACTGCATTGGGGCCTATTTGTGGAGAAACCACCCATGTTCATTTTTTGTTTGTTTTTTTGTTTAATTCATATTAGTTGTTTTTTTTGGGGGGAATGGGGTTCCCATTTGGCGCTTCCCACCATGTGTGTGGCGGCCGTAGGCGGCCCCTCCTGACCCAAGCGCTCGTCCTGAGGCTCTGCGACAAAGTCTTCTCCGAGAAGGTGGCCTCGGCTTTGCAGGAGGTCTTCTTGAACGGTCACGAGTGCAATGAGGTTGTGTGGCCTGGCAGGGGTGGCACGGGTGGCGATGCGAAGGGTCGCTTGGGATGTGCTTAAGCAACTTAAGCAGGTTGCCAACCCTTGGCACAGGAGCTCCTCCTAGAGGCCGTTCAAAAGAAAGAGGTCACAAACCATGATGAAAAGTGGGGTAACCTGGGTGATCGCCCCCTTAGAACCATGAGCATAGCCCATACCAAGTGGCTTGAACAGCCAGAATCTTTTGGGCTGTTGGGCTGTTGGCCGCTTGGCTTGTTGGGCTGTTTGGTTGGTCAGCCCTTCGCCATTGAAAAAGGCACCCAAGTGCCATGTTCTGCAGGCGTTGCGCGTTCTTTTAGGCATTGCGCGTTCTTTTCACCGGCGCGGCGGCTCTCTTTTTTGCCACGAATCTGCTCGGGGACTTGCCCGGAAGAACTGCATCATCATTGCCAGGAATCGTGGAAGCTTGTGTGCCCTTGCAGGGAATTCAATTCAGGAACCACGCCTCCCCATCCCGGCTCCCATTAAACGGCACTTTGTAGATGCTGGCAGGTAGCAAGTTACCCTGACAAGTCGTGTCATGCCAAAAATCGCTGGTCGAGTCAAGCTGGCAAATGGTCAGATTTGCAATAGGAGGGCGGATCTGCCGGACCCTCGCTGCGCAGCCATCACAGCATAAACTGTCTGCTGACCAACCCGTGTGGGAACCTGCCAGCAGATGTGAAAGGAAGCGCTCGAAAGCGGGGGACCCCATTTCTTTCATTTGCTTAAGGAATCCAATGTATTTCCCCCTGGTTTTGAAGGGAATCGAACATTGCTGGAGATATGTTGTTTTCTTTTTTTTTTTTCCATTGGGCGAAAAAGCAAATGGGCGGGTTTCCCACTGAGACACAGCGGTTTTGATGCCACGTCACCCGAGCCTCAGGATCCCTGGTGGGCCGCTCGTGTATCGGTCTTCGCGCCTGGACGAAGTGGTGAAGGTTGACCAGGACGGGGCAATCCAATCAACACCCTGCTCCAAGACAAAGTCGTCATCCGCGTTAGTAGCTTGGGTGTTCAAGCTACTTGGTAAGTGGGTTGCAACCATGAACCATGGTTATAAGGGGTCTAACCCCAGTTACCCCACTTTTGTATAAGGTCTACTAATCAAGTTGGTTGAACATCCAAGTAAGTTGCAGGGTTTGTTTGTCCATTCTGCTCGTGCCATCGCAGTACGGCTTTTCAAGCACGACGAACAAACGCAGGCGGCCTTGGAAACTGGTCCCATACACTTGCTACACCTGAGTCTTCTGAGCTGGGTGCGCGCGATGGGTGCGAATGCACAGGCGTTTATTCTGACAACTGGCCTTTACATATCGGTTACAGGACAATCTACAACAAAGAGCCCCAAGACACCAGACATAGGGGCTGTTTTCCTGTGGAGTCTCCTGCAACCCTGTGGAGTCTCCTGCAACCCTTTCCTTCCCGTCTCCGGGCTCGGAGTCTCAGGGGGCCTGGCTCTGCGAGCTGTGCCTTTGGGCCCACTGGGAGCATCGCGGGCAGCTCGACGCGCGGGAGGTGGTGCATTACATCGCACCTCGGCAAGATGAGGCGATGGGACGAGGGGCGCTTTTTTTGGCAATCTTTGAAGGGAAGGAGCAATTCGGGGCAACTTGATCTGCCAGACGTGAGTGAATAGTGCGGCAAGGTGCGGCGTACGAGCAAGAGTCCCGGCTTTTCGGGTGCAATGGTCGGCATACCTGCCCCAAGCCATTGCCCTGAAATTCAAGAATCCCTTGGGGGCGCGAGGGGGGTCAGAAGGACTGCATACGAAATCATCAGCAGCATTTTCGGTAGCGCGAAATGCGTATTTTTCATCATTGGCGGTCGCGTGTGTGCAAAAAGCTCGCACCGCCAAGCATTGATCTTGCAGCCTTGGGCACATTCACGAAATCCACTTCGGACTCAAGTGACTTCTCCTTCGCCTTGCGTGCCTCACGTTGAGTTTGGCGATTTGAGGTGATCAACGGCGCGGGCTTTGCGAGCCTGCTGTCCAAGCACGGGGGCCCCTTGTTCCACCGCATCCGCACCATAGGCGGGATGGACGTGGACATGGGTCATGGGTTTGCAAAGCGAAGATGGCGGGCCATACTTTCGCCCGTTTTTTGTCGGCGATGTTTTGTGTTGTTGTTGTTTTTGAGCTTTTGGCATGTACAGCTTTTGGCATTTGTGGCCTTCAACCCCAAGTCTACGCACGAATCCAATGTGAGGCATGCGTCTTAACTCATACAGCAGAACACCCACTCAAACAATTGTCCTGAACCAACCCCTAAACCCAACCTGAGTTACCCCCTCCTTTCCTCGAAGAACCTATTAGGCTTAAACGCGCCCTAAACCAGCTCTAAACCAACCAACCCAAATCCACCCTGAACCCAACTTAAATCCAACCCTGCGCCGCGCCCAACTCTAGTCTAAACCCAAGGCTGAAACAAACCTAATCCCTGAAACCCACCACAAACCAACCGCAAACCAGCCCTGAATCGCCTTCAGCCGAACCTAAGCCAATCCTAAACACCCGCCAAGCAAACCAACCCAGACTAAATCTTAAATCAACCCTAAGCCCACCTTGAACCAGCCCACAAATCTCCCTGTAAGAGTCGGATACTCATCACCATGCCAACCTGAAGCCTGTGAGATGTGTGCCAGCAGAGGAAAGAAACACCAAAAACCTCCCGAACTCAATCCGCATCCAAAGGTTCAAGAGCTGCGGTGTCACATCCTTGGGCTACCTGTGATGCCATCGAAGTGGTGCCCTAAGCCTTCGCCAGCCCGTACAGTGTCCAGCTCGTTTTCACTGGCAGTTTTTTTTTTTTTTTGCGGGTTCTCAGGAAGGAATGTCTGGTTTATGGGGTCATTCCATTTCGCATTCCCTGCCGAGATTCAGCAAGTGTTCCATGCCAGTTCAACCATGGTTTCAAATTGGTGCGAACGGATGTCGCAACCATCCACTGTACCTCATGACTTGCTGGTTCTCAGCAGGGAATGAGGAAATGACCCCTATAGACCATCCATCCTATGGTTCCTTGAAGCGAACCCCCAGGTTCATTCTCTCATTCCATGCTGGTCATATGACCCAGAATTCCCCTGAAAGGAAACCACAAGGGATGGTTTATAGGCTATATAGGGGTCATTCCATCTCTCATTCCCTGCATCTCTCGTAGCAAAATTATGAGAAGTCTAGACCTCACGTCATACATTTGCTGGTCTCCCATCAAACTTGCTTCTGTCAGATTTGTCCTCCCTCCCCCCCCCCCCCCATGGTATGGGTCCGCCCAGGAAACCCCCTCCCATATATAGGGGTCATTCCATTTCTTCCCTGCATGTCTCGCAGCAGACTTATAGAGATGGAGAAGGGTGAATGGGTAAGAAGGAAGGATATTGTCGCTACAGCTGGTAGGCCCTTCCCAGCTAGTACACTTCCCGCTTCTCTGTCTCGCTCTATCTGTCCCGCTCCTTCCCTTTCCTTCATGTGGGAGCGGGTGGATGAGTTAGCTTGCAAGGAATGTCTCTCCCTTCACTGTCTCGTCTCTGAGATTAAACTCTTTATCACATTCTATCGCATGCTGTTCCTCCTTTCCGTCGTTACAGCGGGTAGATCAGGCTTCCAGGAGACAGTGAGAGCTAGGACAGGTATCTGAATCGCTGGTAGCTACCTTGTGGGGTCCATGAAGTTATGATACCTGGAGCTACAGGAATGAATCTCTGGTAGCTGCGAAGGGATCCATGAAAAATAACAATCCCTACCTCACATTGGGATGACATCTCAGGGCATGCTGGTACATGTTTTTTGTTACATGTTGTTGGCCCACGCCCAGATGACATCAGAGGGTCTCCCTTATGACCATACCTCACACTGATGAATCTTTGGTAGCTACCTTTTGGGGTCCATATGTTAAAAAAAAGAGGGGGAAACAAACAACACCAAAAAAAAACAACAAACACAAAAAAACAACACAAAACAACCCATACCTCACCTTGAGATGACATCTCACAGGGCTGTGCCCTCTCTGCTCTCAGGCCTCCTCTACATCGCCCTGGCGGAGGCGCGGCACGAGGACGGGCGGGACCAGCTCACGGATCTGCCGCTGCCCTACGGCCAGGCCCAGGCGGGCCGGTGGAGCGATTTCTCTCGGGGGGGAAGACCGGGGGGACGGGGGGGACGGGGACGGGGGGGGCCTGACCGGCGCCATGGTCTTCCAGTGGCTGAAGGTTGGTTGGTTGGTTGGTTGGTTGGTTGGTTGGCTGGTTGGTTGGTTGGTTGGGTGGGTGGGTGGGTGGGTGGTTCGGTGGTTCGGTGGTTGGGTGGTTGGGTGGTTGGGTGGTTGGGTGGTTGGGTGGTTGGGTTGGTTGGGTTGGTTGGGTTGGTTGGGTTGGTTGGGTTGGTTGGGTTGGTTGGGTTGGTTGGGTTGGTTGGGTTGGTTGGGTTGGTTGGGTTGGTGGGTGGGTGGGTGGGTTGGTTGGTTGGTTGGTTGGTTGGTTGGTTGGTTGGCTACTTCTCCCTTTTTTCGGGTTTTCCATTTGCCGAAGATATTGTTTTTTTTTTTTTTTTTTTGTCTGTTCCGCTTGCTGAAGCGAAGTTTTTTTGTTTTGTTCAACACACATCCCCTGGATGATACCCAAAAGGAGAATGAGCCTTGGTGTTCGTGACGGTCGGTTCTCCAAAGGGGCACCTTAATTTCCTCATGTTTTTCCCCCGGTTGGTTGTGCAGGAATCTATGACTGCTGGAACTACTTTTGTATTTATGATGGGGTTATCCAGCTATCCCCACTTCTGTGATATGGGTGTGGGTCAGAATCAAACCATAAGGGACCAGAGGTTTTAGTTCTTGGTTCCATTTACCAGGGTTCCATTTTGGGTACCCATTTTTGACCCACGGCCATATCTTCGGGAATCTCTCCCTGGGGAGTTAGTCTTTGAGAACTTGTTGGTGAACAGATTCGTAGATTCGATTTCAACCACCGCCCTGGTTGGGCACGCTGAAAGTGAGGCCTGGCGCTGGGGGCACTTCTCTCCGCTTTGCATGGGGGTTGATTCCTATTCCATGTAGGGGCCCCCAGTTTTGACCCTAACTTTTTTCCATTTAGTGGGGCATCTCCCATCTTTTTGGTGGTTCCCCCCCCACAAGTAAGGCTAAAGCTTCATCATGTCCAAGTGCACTTCCTCCCGGCCGAAGCCGCAAGATGTCTTTGGGACAGCGCTTTTGGCGCTGCCAGCCGCGAGGATTTTGCAAAGTCTTCTTAGACTTGTTTGAACCGATGGTTATACCCTGTTGCTTGCCGCGTTGCCGCGCGCTGGAGCAACCCTGACGGTGGGTGTTGTTCTGGTTGCAGGAACCTCAACACAGGGTGGGCATAACTAAAATAGGGGAGCTCTTTTGTACCCCGAGTGGGCGCACACGCAGGATGTCACAGGCCGTGCCATGCAGTTCAGCAACATGCGTCTCGGCGGAATCTTTCAGCCGGGATGGATGCGGAGTCCTCTACTGCTATTGGCTTGGATCTTTAGGCTTCAACTTTTTTGGGACTCCCCACCTAGGTCCTTTTAGCCGGCAAAAAAGTGGGACTTTTTGCTGGGGGGCCTGCGGCGCCAAAGTGACGTCTGATGTCTCCTTGGGCTTGGGGAACCGGATCTGGGCCACATGAAACTGCTTCCCACGAGTCTTCGCAGCATGTTGTTGCGTTAGCACGCAGGTGCCTTAGGTGGAAATAGGTGAAACTTGTGTCACATGTTTGAATCTCCTGGGCTCCAGTGCAAATTGGCCATGAGTTTAAACAAGGAACCTTGAAAGTGATGGGTGGACATGAAACCCCACCTAAATGATGTCCACCAGACATTTCCCTAATTACCCTTCAACAAACATAGCACCTGCGGGGGTGTACCTGGAAGATCAGTTTCCTCTTACAGGAACCCCCTGTGAGGTGCTATGTTAGTGGGACGGAGGGTAAAGTTACTGCCCACTTTAGCAAGAGCAGCCGTGAGCCAGCGCTCCGAGCAACGGTGGCTCTGCCCAGGCAGCCCGGGCACGTGCGGCACGGGCAGACGGTGGCCGGCCTGGGCAGCATGCTTGGAGGTGTGTAGCGCGAGGTCGTGTGGCACAGCTAGGACTGGAGCGCCCCTGTGGGATTTAGGTGGTTGCTGACCTCCCCAACCCAAAAACAAATCTGAACCCTGGAGCGATTCCTCCAGTTGAGACTGGGGAAGGCGTCCCGGGAGTGTAAAGTCGGCCGGTCTTTGACCTGCAAAAAAAGGCTTTTTTCTACTCGGGCACAGCTGCTTTCAGCATCCATGTCGTGCATGACCTGGGTTGGCTCGCATGGCTCCCATGGCCGGGAAAGCAACCAAGCAACCAAGAAACACCTACCGAAGTGCACCGGAACCCTTTTCAAAATCAGAGCAGTCTTCCAACAGGGGGTTGTGCACTTCCATGGTTGTTGGTGAGAGGGCAATGTCTTGGTGACAGAGGCAACAAGTTGACCAACGAGTTAAGTAAATCAGCAGGACGCCAACTAATCAGCTAACTGACTTATCCAGCCATTTGGCCTAGCCGATTGTTCCTCAACCTAGTTAGCTGACGTTAGGTATTCCAACTGTCTATGAATCGATTCAACATTTGTGTCTATTTGTCCATCCATTTAGTCAGGCATGAACCACCTATTTGTCTATCGTTGTCTGTCTACCTGCGGAATGAGTCCCCACGCTTTCCCTATAGTCGATCTGTCGATCTCTGACTCCGGCCTGGGCATTTGTACGGTCTTCCCCATCCATGCACCCATCCACTTGTTTATTTGTCCAATTAGCCTTGACTATCGAGCCGGATCCACTCATGTTGGGCTGGATCGGCCTCAGGGAAAGCCATGCACACTGACTGATAGAATGTCAACCCTGGAGTGGGCGATGTCACCCTCTACAACCAGACTTCCGCAGTGGTTTGCCTAGTTGATTGGCAAATTCCCTAGAATCAACTCATGGAACGTCAAGTCGCAATTGCCTGCCGTGGATCTTCATAGGAGCCCGTCCCTCCTGGCCCTAGTGACCGACATGGAGAGAGGCGCTGGGGGGGCGCGGGGGGTAACGGCCCGCTCCGCAGCCTGCATCGTCCTACGCCTTTGCGCTGCTTCCGAGTTGTCTTTTCCGCTCGCCCAAGGGGCAGAGTTGAGTGAGTGAGTTCGAGTGAGTTCGATCGAGTCAGTGAGTCAGTGCGCGATCTCGCGAGAGTGAGAGGGTGACAGGGGGAGGAGTGAGAGTGAGAGCGAGAGAGTGCGAGAAAGTGACAGAGTGAGCAAGTAAGACGGCAGGCGAGAGGGTGACTGAGCGAGGAAGCGAGGGAACAAGTGAGGGAGGGAGCAAGTGAGACAGTCAGCCTGTCAGGTAGTTAGCTTTGCGCAGTCAACGTGGTTGCTGGGTTGGCTGGTTGGTTGGTTGGCTGGCTGGCTGGTTGGCTGGCTGGCTGGTTGGTTGGTTGGTTGGTTGGTTGGTTGGTGGGTTGGCTATGGGTTTTTAGTTCACCTATTTTGTTTGTTTGGTCAGTTTGCTAGTGAGTTGAGATAACTGGTCAGTTCCTTCCGTAGTGTGCTGGTTAGTTGGCGCACAACATGTATCCAGCGCGTGCAAGTCGCGAGAGCGGCAGCCTAGGGAGTCCAAGCAAATCTCTGGTCCGCAGCTTCTCTTTTGGGAAGTGGGGGGTTGATCAATATTTCATTTAGGGCCCCCAAATGACCATGGGCAGCGGGAGATATCTTTTAGTGGTTTGCCTGGAATGGTCATCCTAAGTATCAACTCCCAAGTGATTGCGTTGGGCATTGGGGTTGGCGTCCAGTTCTTGGAATTAGTTTGCTTGCTTACTCTGTGTGGCAGAGTGTTACTTCTTGAGGACGGGTTGCCCGGGCTGGGTTTGCGGGCCGCAGTGTTGATCCTATCATTGTTGATTATTTTGTTTGAGACCGGCCACAGCATGTGCTTGCCAGGCATTTGGGCGATCCCAGCAACCGGGCATTTAGCTGACAGATGCATCTCAGCAAGACACTGTCGAATTTATCGCAGGGGCCGGGCATTTGGCTGACAGACGCAGCTCAAACAGACATCCTTGGATTTTGCAACTTGCTTTTCCAGCCGCCCGTCCGGCATAGCGAGAATCATCAATCATTTATCTTGGTTTGGCCACCTTTTCAGCGGAGTAGCTGCCTGTGAGTGCTGCCATGGTAGCCTGCGTGCGCGTCGCTTGCAACTCGAGCGAGCGCGAAGCGTATCGGTTTATGGCTAGTGGCACTGGCATCTTGATGGATCGCAAAGCGATGCGTCAAGCTTGTGGCTCGCAGGAATCCCGAAGCTTCTCCCCGAGCATGGCCGAAGGCTGCGTGATAATGAAGCGTTGAAGACGCACAGAGCCAGGCGACATTGAGCGCCGCCCAAAGATGGCCGCTAGGGGCAGGAAAGTCGCCCCATCTGAAGCACCTAAGCAGCAATGGTAACTCTGTAGTCTATAGGGCAACAAAGCAATGAAATTGGCAGTCAGCCAGAACCAAATGCACCGGGTTCCCACCGTCCACCTGCCCTAAGTCAATGTCTAGCCGAGCCAGTGCAGACGAAATTCAGCCTCGAGCTGCTTGTGGGCTGGGATGTCCTGCTTCAGACGGGAGATGTTTGCGACAGGGGCTGCGCAGTCTTTTCACTGGGCCCCATCGGTTTGCTCCCATGGTCTTGTGTGGCAAAGGAGCCCCCGAGCGAATTTTGGTCAGAGGAGCGTGAACCTTTGGCTATCGCATGTGTCCATCCACTGGTCGTCAACTTGTTCAAGCGCCTCCTTTGCAGTGGGGATTTTGTGCGTTTGTCAGGATGAGGTCAAAGGCCAATTGTTTCCCGAAGGGAAGGCCATGAGGGGCTTTGTGCCAGCATCAGGCCCAGCATTTGCACCGTAAGGATTGAGCACAGGCCCAGCACCAACACAAACATGAGGCGTTGGCTTATTTGACGCGCCTCACCTAAGGAGCTAAGACTTTCAATGGATCCGTCTCTTGTGCTCAATTCTTGGAGGGGTATCAAAGAGGACAGTTGGAGCACGGCCAAGGCGACTGTTTGTGGCCTCCGCTTTTTCCACTCACGTTGAGTGAAGACCAGCCGCCGGCTCTCACGAGCGGCTGAGGCACGCTGAGCCGATGAAAGTCTCACAGGAGCTGAAAACGTGCAAGTGAGAGATGGCACATCAACCGCTTTCCAGCTGCGGTTGCTGCAAGAGGGGGGGGTTGCTACTGCAGATGCGAGTGGCAGTTGTGCTTGGGGGTTGAGGCGGCTGCTGATGGTGGCGGTGGTGGCCGTGCTGGCCGTGGTGGCGGGCGTGGCGGCCGGCAGTGGTGGCGGCCGGCTGTGGTGGCGGCCGTGGCGGCGGCGGTGGTGGGTGGTGTTTGCGGTTTGCGGTTGCCGTTTGCTGTTTGTTTGTTGTTTGTTGTTTGTGCTTCTTGCTTGTTGTTTGTTGTTTGTTGCATCCAAATGTCTTGACCTTCCTCATTTGCACATTTGCAGTTCTTACTGGGTTGTTTTCAAGCTAGGGTCAATTCTCTGCTGCATGTCCCCTTGCCATCTCTTGATGGTCAAGAAGCTCCGATCACTCGGCACCTTGCGGCTTGCGCTCCTGCTCAAGTTAGTATCTCCCTCTGCTCAAGTTGCGACTCATGTTGTTTGTGGCTTGTTGCTGCTGGTTATGGTCGCGGTTGTGGTCGCGGTTGCGGTGGCGGTTGCTCGGTTGCTGCTGCTGAGTGAAACGTTGGTGATTAAGATGGTCAGCTTCTTTCCGGTCACCTCCCTCCACCCTGCAACGGCTTGGTGTGCGGGGGGCCCTTGATGATGGTAAGGCGAAGGATCTGACATTGTTGGTGTGTTGATGCTTTGCTTTGGATCACGATACGCCGGTGTTCAGCCAATGAGTTGGATTAACATTTTGTACCTCTGCGTCGCTGTGTGTGGGTTTTTTAGGCCTGCAGGCCTACCGTGCCTACCGCGAACGGCGCAGGCGTATTTTGGCTCAGAGACACATCGCCCCCATTGTGAAATTACTCGAGCGGGGTCTTTTTGCCACATTTTTCCGCCAATAGTGGCAAAAAGACCCCCCTGGATCGGTCCCTTTTGGATTTCACAGCTCAATGTGCTGCAACGGGCATGGCCATGGCGCTGCTGCGGTGTGCCTTCGTTCCTGTGGCCAGCTACCCGAGCGGGGAAGCCTGGGTTTGGCGAGCACTGGCGGTGAAACTCAATGGGGACCTGGCTTCAAACAGTTTGGTGGGCAATAAATACCCAGACAAATGAAGTCCGCAGGGGACCAGTTGAATCTCAGACCCAGCCTGGGTTGCTTGCTTGTTGCTGTCACTATTCAGTGGGCGGCCGTTGCCCTCAATGGAGCCTTTCTTTTGTAGAGGGCGGCTTTGACATGAGATTGGTCGTGGAATGTGTGAGGTTGTTAGAGTGGGAGATTCTCTCAGGCTTGGGCAAAATCACCTCATTTCGTCCCCGCTGGGCTTGCTTCTGGCAGGCATTCGAAGCCTGCGGCAGGTGGGCAAGCGGAGTAAGTGGAGTAAGTGGAGGGTGAGGGTGGGGCCTGGCAAGAGGGGTAGGGCATCACAGCCCGCGGAAACCCAAAGTCAAAGGAGTGTTGCAGATGTTCAGAAGCAGACTTCATCATGTCAACCTAGCAGCTGTACGGGAGGAAACCGATGCAGAAGGCTTGGGAAGAACCTCCTTCTGTTGCGCTCCTCATCCACAGCAAAAATATCAAAGGGCGTGCCCTTGTTGCCTTAGCCGGGGCAGAGCTCAAAGGGGCCTCACCCCCCAGCCTTTCTTGGAGTTTGTGGCAAATTATGGAGGGTTGCTCCTCCACAAGCTTCAGAGTGCAAGAGTTTGCACATTGCCTTTAGTGTTGCAGCTTGTTGCAGTTGGTAGGCTCTTTCCCAAAAACGCCAACAGGTGGTTGGCATGTAATGAGTTGCGTTTTGGCAGGGTCACGCTCCTGAGGTTTCTTCACTGCGTCACATGCTGGGGCTCAAATGGTTTCCTTCAACTTCGTTGTAATCAACTTTCGTTCGGGTTTGTTTCCGTGTTGCTGGCAACATTTGAACGTCTTATTGCAAAGCTGCTTGGCCCCATAAGAGCGTAGGTTTCCGCTGGGCGGCATGCCAGCTTGTCGCACAAAAGGTGGCAAAAGGGCCCAACCTGGAACATAATTACCCTTCACAGATTTCGTTTATGGAATCGGTTCACACATGGTTTGGACTAGGTGAATAGATGGCAGCACTGGCCCTACCTTTTCTTCCGAGTGATCTGCACCAGGTAGAAAGCACCATGCAAACAACCCTGCCAGGGTGGTCGTTGCCTGGCGGCGGGTGAGAAGGGTGCGCCCAGCGCATTTGCTGAGTGCCCTGTTGAGTTTGGAGGGGTCCTTATAACCTTGTTTTTTCTGAAGTGTGAGTTGCCTGTATGTTGAGAGATGCACTTCCTGGTGGGTGATTGTCCGGGCGTTGTCCCCTTTTTTTGAACTGTAGGGGTTCTGAAGGGACTTTCGCTCACACGGCACTGCGGCTGGGGAAGAATTATCCATTGTTTGTGCAGCGCGCTGACTGTCTTCCCAGCAAACGAGTCATTGGCTGCATTTGAGAGCCTCGATCAATCCATGGGCCGCCAAATCCAACACAGGCGTCGTGCGTTTTTTTTGGGGGGGTAAGATTGAAACAAGGCCTTGGTCCGACCTTGGCTGCTTTGCACTGGCCAGGGGTGGTTCGACCCGTCTGCCGTTGCCGGCATTGTGGCCGCTTGATGCCCACCCGCAATGCGCTCTTTCGACACTTGCAGGCGTCCAGGGCATGGGGTGTCCGGAAATGGGGGCGGAATAGAAGCCTAAAGCAGACCGCGGGTGAGATTTGGGCCTGCTCAAGTAGTACTGCTTAGTTGTTTGGAGTTCCCCGAAGGCTGGCCCAGTATTGCTTTTAGAATTGGTTTAGTGTGCTGGCTCAGACTTTCACTGCGAACGCGCGCCTGTATGAAATTCTCGTAGGAGCCCCCGTGGCCCTTCTTGAAATGCAAAGTGGACTCAAAAAGCCGCGCGCTGGCAAAAGACCATGGTATCTCCAAGGGCATCAGTTCACGTGCAAGTGGGCCCAGAAGAAGGCGAGGCGTGTGGTTTGGAACGCCAGGTGGAGGACCATTGCCGAGAGCTCATGTGCCAGGAGGCAGGAGCTGTTGAGGGTACATGGGACACACCACCTCTTAATTTCCAAACCAGCCGGGCTCCAAGCCGCCAACCAGAAGGAAGCCCACCTCCTTGCTCTCCAAGACAATCCAAACCATCAACAAAACTTGGTGGCTCCCAGCCATCCCCTTGCCTTTTGTTTAGTGTTTAGTGGTAGTTTCCACGTAAACCACTAAAAGTTAGTCACTTTTAGCGGGGGATCAGAAAACGGGCAGCCCAGAAAAGAGAGAAGCGAGCCAAGTCTTCGCGTTTCCACCTAACGGGGATCTTCTTTAGTCGTTCTCGCCAGGACCCCGCCGGCGCTGCGGCAGCTCCTGCCTCAGATATGCGAGAGGGCGGCTGGGTGAGGACGGCTCCCCAAGTGGCCAGGTCTTTGTGCTGGCATGCGTTCTTATAGGGAAACCAACGAAGCCAAGGAAACGCCTGGTTTGGGTAATGTTGACCCCGGATAAATCAACCCTGGTTGATGAATATGGGGGTGGAAACCCCTCCAAAAGTGGTCTGAATCCCCACTAAAACCGGGGACACTCCCATATTAATAAACAGGGGGTTATATATTTATCCGGGGTCAACATTAAAGGGAAACCAAGCGGGTGGATGCGGGGTGCCCAATGTGAGCGCTCCATGCCAAGGAAGCCACCAGGAATGCATTGGGTTTTTTTTTGTGTTCTTTTCTGTGTTCTTTTTTTTCCCATTTTTTTGGGGGGAGACCCAAGCTTCGTGGGGCTTCCCCCCTTGCTTCTCCTTCCGCCTTTTTCGGGTCCAGCACCTCGCTTCCGAGGTGCTCCGGAGTGCTCCCTGGTGCACTGTCGCCCTGCTGGTGAGCTATGCGGCTGGAGGCCCCCTGGCATAGACCCCCAGGAGGTTGAGGAAAATCATGTTTTTTCTCGAAATGTTCCAAGCTTCCATTTTCTGAAACTAATATTTTTGTGATTTTCCCTTGGTGGGTTTAAAAGGAGTTTATCACTATTGGACATATTTTTATTGTTTCCAGGCGTCTCAACCAAATGGAAGCAAGTGGTTGCAATGAAGCAACAGTTCCATAGAGGTTCGACCAACCTGCAAAACATAAAATGACATCCGCAAGGCGGGTGCAAGCGACGCGCTGGCGAGGAATATTTGCAAAGGCGTTGTCACCCGCATGCGGTGTGGAACTGGCTATCTTGAGGCGAGTGAGGATGAAAATGAGGAGACCCCAAACCTAGATACTCCATAAAATTCGTCCATTTGGTTAAGAATATGTTTTTAGTTTTCCTGTTGGTTTTCAAGGGATCCTATCACTATACTGGTCATATTTTGTTTTTCTAAGGGACTTAAGCAAATGCAGGAATTTGGGCTACTGGTAGCATCATGGGAAGTTCAGGGCCACGGCAATTTGGGTGAACAACTAATATTGGTTCATGTGTCTTACATCAGGGATATCGTTTTGTTGTAGGTCCCCCTTGCATTTATTTTACATGTGTGCATTTCAGTTGACATGTTTTGCATTGTGCTGAATCGCGCCTTTGCACTTGGTTTGGTTTGTGAAAGCAGGCTCTTGACATGCAATCGCGACAGAACAACACACACAAAGAAAAAACAACAACAACAAAGACAAACACGTGTGAACGCAAAGCGAACCCACCTTCTGACATCTGCCTGCTGATTTGACTTACCCAGCCTGATTCAGACATTTTGCATAGGGCCATGTTTTGCGTGGACTGTGGATTTGGCGCACGTAGCCAGCTGCAGCTGTAGCTTTGTGAACCGCCTGCAACACGAGATCCCAAAATTTAATAGAAGAAACGGCTTCCCAAGCCAGATGTAAATGTGCACTTCTTCCCACACAGCCGCACTCCCCCCCAAAAAAAGAAAAACAACACAAGCAAAAACATCATACACCAAGTTCATCCTTCACATCATACACCAATTTCATCCTTCATGTCCTTCATTTCGAGCCGGAGCCTCCGCTTCTCTGGGCCTCAAGCGCGCAGGCCATGCCGCGGCACGCCGCTTGGCCCTGCGCTGCCTGAAGGCGACGGGCGACGAGGCCGCGCTGCAGATGTCCCAAGCTGGAGATGCGCTGCTGAGGCTCGTGGTGCGGGGTGGTTTGGCTTGAAGGTATTGTGTTAATGATTTGTTCCATCCCTTTGTGCTAATTGTGTTTGGCTTGAGGGCAGAAGCCCAGGAAACCCACGGACATCCATCAGCCTTTTAGCCAGACGACAGTCATGTCGCACCGCAGGCGGCAGCTTCTCGCAGATTGCGGACAAGAGCAGGCACTGCCGTGACGCTGTCCAAAGGCAAACAATTGGACACCAAAAGTGTGTGACCCTTTGGCTTTTTGCAAAGCCACAAACCAACATGTTTTCTTGCCAACAATCAGCTTTGGGGGGAAGCGCTTAATGATTACTTGCGCCATTGCAGGAAGGCAAATGCATGATTGCTGTCGCACACTCGTGCGGGGAGAATCACAAATTTCCCGACTGAAAGTTATTCGCTTGTTGGGGATCTGAAAGCGGACACAGAGAGAGGACCTGCAGCCAGGTGCTCAGTTCCTCAGGGGGTGCGCTGGCAGATGTTTTGTCCGCCCGAGTGCCGGTGCACATCCCGCTGCCGCGCGCGGGAGAGCCATTTCGTGTGGGCTTGATGAGAGGCAGCTGTGCAAGGGGACTACTTGTCACCCCATGTCCGAACTGAGCATACCCCAAAATCAGCGGCCTTCCTTGGTTATACAGGGGTTGTGCAGGAGACATTGTGCAGTGTTCATTTTGGGGAAGTTAGGCAAGGAGAAGTTGGGTGATGCATGGTAAACTCCCATCTGAAACGGATCCTATAGGAGCCCGAAGCTACTGACAAAGAGGCGATATTGTCGGCTTTCAACTGGCGGTTTTGGATGGGGAAGCTCTTCGGGTGATCAAATTCAAGGTGGGTATATGACAAGTCCTGTCCATCAGCATCACTATGTTCGTTGAGGTGCTGTTTGAGAGCAGGCTCACTCTTATCAACTCTGCGCGGGTTTGTGTAAGAATCGAAGGAACCTGATGTTGCTGGTGCTCAGTAGGAATTGAGGGGATGAACCCAGAGGTCCCCCGAAAGGAAACCACAAGGGATGGGTGGCTCAAAACTAAACAGCTGGGGTTACGCAGGGTTTAGTCTTCGGTTCCATTTGCCAAGGCATTTTTTTCACATTCCCTACCTATCGCATCAGCAAGTTCTGTCAGGAGCGGTGTCAGCTGACGTGCAGATCTTGGGCGCGAGCCTTGCGCCCAGCAACTTTGAGGCGGAGGCGGATTGCACTCGCAGGGACTACTGCTGCTTGGACAGCAGGGCAAAGGCTGCCTTGGGGGGGGGGGGGGAGGCGGGCGCATGGACGCAGGACATGTCGTGATTTTAGGATGGTGTTGTCTTTAATGGGCGAGTTACAATGGGCATGTCCAGGTGGGAATAAGGTAAATGTGTATGTATATGTATGTATATGTATGTATATGTATGTATATGTACGTATATACATGACATATGCACATAGAATATGCACATATAATGTTACATATCATCTTGGCTTGTTGGGCATGTGGAGGAGATGCGCTTCGGATTGGACAGAGCAAGCTGGCCCGAACACTCAATGAACAAGCTCGCTTGGCTGGCCAAGTTCCAGGCCCAACGGGCGCCATCAGGCTGTTGATCCCAGGCGCATGATGGAGGGCAGGGCTTTGCTTTTGATCATTCGACCATGGTTTCCCCAGTCATGCTTGAAGCGTTTGACAGATTTGTGGCTGAGTTTCAGTGAGCCTCACGAATGTTTGAAAGGGGAAAAGGGCTTTGAGCTGTGATGGCCAAGGCTATTTGCTCCCGCTCTGGGCGCTGTGTCCGGAGGTCTCTGGTCAGCGCAGCTTGGCGGCAGTGATGGAGGTCAGGCCCAGAGACGTCAAAGGGATGGCTGTTGGCCCCTTTGACAGTTGAATTGGGGCACAGGCGGCCCTTCTATAGTCCCTTCAGTAGGTGCACATAGTTGTTCCTTTGACAGAGACGTGGGTTGGAGTTTGCTCTGGGAGATTTTAAGTTGCAACCCAACTCACAGAGTGTCAAACCATTCGCCCCTTCAAAGTCCATGGGACTTCGGCCCACCTGTGTCAGGGAGGCACAGGGGACAGGGGTCAGCATATTTCCTCCAACTCTGCCTTTCTTGGGCGTTCCAAGAGCCAACCTTTTGTTTCAGCTACACTTTGTGACAGGAGGTTCCTTCAGAAGGAAAAGGGTCCAAGCCAGTACCGCCCCGAACGTCAGGTTCCATGTTAAATGGAGGGCGCTCTATGTTCGATGCTTGGGCATAGGTGTCCTTTGTGGTTGTCTTGCTCGAAAAGTAGATGGCGATTCCTGGTTTACCTGGTGGTTTAATCATCTACCAGGCAAACCCATCTATTTCCCCCTAAAAGGACACCTATGTGTTTGGGGCTCCAGCCACCTTTGCGGAGCGGAACTCTGGAGGCTCGGAGCATCGACGGGGGGCGCTGCGGAGGCTCAAGGCGCTGCTGCGCCGCGCCGGGGCAAAGCTGCGGGAGGCGCGCCGGATTTTTTTTTTGGGTGCTGCTGCCCAGGAAACCCTGGCTGCTGATTCGATTCCCCCAGAAATGCCAAGGAACCCTGGTTTCTGATTGGATTCCACCGTAAATACCAGCAACCATGGCTTCCCATGGTTTGAATGTGGTGCAGGATTTCGTCCATCCACAGTAGGCGTGGCCAACATTGGGGGGTTGTGCTTGTCGGGTCTTTGGTGTTGGTGGGTTTCGGTCGGTGCTGTGTAGGGTTGCCGCATGGGGCTCGTGGAGTTGACATGTTTTGCCCTTGGAGCGGCCCACTGCCAGGGCTCCTGGAGCTGGCAAAGCTTCGCAGACGGGGACTTGACTGAGCTCCAGCGGCGAGGTAGGGTTTCTGAGCGATGCTTTTTTTAGGGAACCTCCAGTTCCCTGGCGATGGGTTCAATGGAAACCAGATTGATATCAACCTTGGGGTAACTCCAGTGACCCCGTAGAATGGGGCTGGCCAAGTTCAACCTTCGGCTTGACCAACTCCAACTGGGTTTCTTTGCCCGGAGCCCAAATGGTGCCAAAACTGGTTGCTCAATGGCCAACTGCCCAAATTGTGGCAACCAACCAAAAACCCCCGCCTCATTGCCTCATGGACTCATGTCTCGCAGTGGGTTTTTCTACAGGCGCCATGGCCCATGGCCTGCCTCGCCTGCCGCCAGGCAAGGGTGTCAGCAGCCACATCAGCAGCCTGAAGGCCAGCGAGGTGAGCCTCAGCTGGGGCCCGCCTTTCGGCAGCCCAGGGGATTCCGCGCGTGTTTTTTTTTTTTTTTTTTTGGGGGGGGGGGGAAGGGGAAGGGAAACCCGATTCCTGTATCACTCAAGCATCCAAAAAAAAGAGGGATTCCTTTTGTTTTGCTTCCGTGGGAACCTACTGACCATCTGAGTCTTCCTCCCACATGATGCCTTCTCAAAATGGACTTTCGGACCACCGGAAAGCCAACAGGAAACCGTCAAGATTTGAGGAAGCTGGAGAAACCTGCAATTCTTTGGGCAAACTGGGACACCCCTTCAGTTTGCTGTGAGATCAGCGCATGACTCGCATGGCCGTGGGTTCCGAGAAACGCCTTCAAAACTGCTGGGGGAGCAAAAGTCCCCACCCTGATCTGTTTGGCGGTTGTCCGCAGGTTTCACGATCCACTGTTGGTGTCCTCGGGTCCAGGAGGTGACCCAACCGGGAACCTAAACAAAAGACTCGGGGGTGCTCACCCTGTGAACGCGACTGCCTAGCTTCCGAACCGAATTCGCTCTTGCTGCCGGTCATCAGCACGTACAGTATTCCGTGAAAAACATCAGCGTGCATCAAGCTAGAATGCAACCACTAGCCCAAGCCTCATCCCACAAGCTTGCCTGGCTTTCAACTTTCAGCATAGGACATGTATTGCGCGCTGCTTGCTGGGGGGCGACTAACCGGTGACGTGTGATTGGATGCCCCCAACAAGCAAAGCAAACTTGCATGGTCGCAATCCTGCTGTCATTGCCGCGCCGAGGTGCGTTCTGATAGACATCTCCGGTATCTCGGCAGATTTGCTCTTGTCCCTGCAGAAAGCATGAAGCAAGCTTGGCACTTGACGCTCTCTCTGTCAAGTTAAGTTTCCGCGGCGTCAGTGGGACGTGGCTTCTGGGTTCAGCGCCTGTTTGTCCGAAACCAGGTCACAATGATCTTTTTATTGTTGCCGCAGTGCGCGCACGGCTTTGTGTTATTAGATGTCGGGCCTGGAGTTCAAGGCAACTTGTTCAAATTGGATTCCAAGCGTGGCTGAAAAAATCCACGGCTTAAAAGCTCGCCGGAAAGGCTGGATCCCGGCACTGGCGGCGCAAGGGGCTCTGAGAGTCTAAGTGGTGCTGCGCTGAAAGCCAAAAATGCCCCCAGCTTGGTGAGGGAGTGAGTTGGGACTTCTCGGGCAAACGAAGGACTCCCATGGAGAAGGGGCCTTTTGAAAGTACCTACTCCCATCCCCAGGAGCATGCGAAACTGGAGGCTGTGCTTGTTTAGGGTTTTCGCCCTGCTTTCCCATCCGACTAAGTCATCAAAAGGCGCACCGAAGGTTATTGAGCCAATCAGTTATTGTAGTTACGAATACTCAGATGTATTGTTGGTCCCATTCTAATCAACCCTTGTTTGCTAATAGGGGGTGCCCCTCCAAAAGTGATGATTCCCCACTAAACCCGGAAATGCCCCCCCTATTCATAAACTGGGGTTGGTGAATCTGGGGTCCACATCCTTGAGCCGCCGCATCGATTCGCGCCTAAGTGACGTATGTTCCGCATGCCTTTTCTTCGCGAGGCGACTACTTCCTGGGAGGCCAGTGCCAGCGTCTGGTGTCGCTGTTGCTGGCCATTTTCCACGGCTGGCTGCCGGAGGAAACCCTGGAAACAGCGCTGCGGGAGGAGCTGGAGCTGGTGAAGGCGCCTGAAGCCAGGGGGTCGCTCCCGGAAGGCGAAGCCAAGGGTCTGCACTGGATGGGTTCATGTGGCATTTTAAAGGGGCAACCGAGAAACCGCCTCTGTTCTGGAGGACTCTCTCTGGTTGGTTGGATTGTTTCAAGGACGCCCGAAACGCATTTTCCCTCCGACTTTCAATTGGAGGCCCCAGAGGAGTTTCTGTTCCTGCGCCGGTGCGGCTTTGCAGAGCTCAGCCGCCGAAATGAGCAGCTCCTGGAGGACGTCAAGGTGATCGAGGCGAGTTGGTTGTCAGACACGCTTGATCTGAGCCGGGTAGATGAAGGGCTCATAAGGGATAGTGCAATCGTAAATGGGGGGCGGGGGTTCGCCGCCCTTTTTACTTCTTTACATGGTTCTGGGTAGATCATTTTAATACCAGGTTTTGATTCTGATTACGACTCATCTCCCTCTAAGCTCCCCAGAAAGGGCTACCAACCTAAAACGTATTTCATTGCTACTTGCAGGGACACCACCCCTTACTAGAAAAGTGGGCGGAAGCTTCAATCATACAAGACATATATGTTGGAGCACGCTTCTTTTGCTGTTTTCTTTTTCTTTTTCTCCTTCTCTTTATCTTTCTTCTTGTCGTTTCCTTCTTTCCTTCCTTCCTTCCTTCCTTCCTTCCCTCCCTCCCTCCCTCCCTCCCTCCCTCCCTCCCTCCCTCCCTCCAGCCCACGAAAGTGAACAACGCAGTAAACTACGTTGTTTACGGTTGGCCCAGCGGAGGTCCGCAGCAGGTGCGCCCTTTGCTGGTTGCGCAAGCTGGAATCGGAGAAAAAAAAAAAAACACATGAGCACCACAAGTTTTTCCAGGTTGACCCCCAGAAAGTCCGCAGAGGGGTTGCACGAAGCAGCCACAAGTTCTTGGAGCTGCAAAGGCATCTCTTCAAAACGCGCAAAAAGGCGCGGTCCAGGCGGACGTCCTGGAGCGGGTCTGTGCTGCTCCCGAGCTGGCCAGGCGCTGGCTGCCGCAGCTCAAGTGCTGGGCACAGACATTCAGAACGGTTGGGACAGGCGGGGGGGGGGTGCAGCTCTTAAGATGATGCCATGGAAGACACACTTGGTTCCATTTGCAGAGGCCTTCTGGGAGCTTCCATGTTATGGGAGGTGGAAGATTCGGTTCCAGAGGCCGATTGAGGGAGCTTCCGGCTGTTCGTGGGGAGTGTGCATGCAACATGTTGAGCTGGACACTTCTAGTGACTGGGTTCAAGACGGCGGGCTGCCCACGCGCCCATCCAGGCGCGCACCTGCCCGCGGCCACCTGCCGCCTTCCGGCCGCGCCTGCTGCCGCGCCGGAGGAGTACGGCCGCTGCCTCGGTCCAGCCTGGCCCGGAGCTGGCGGATCTTTTCCTCCCGTTTGGGTGTGGGTCAAAATGAAACCACCAAATGGACCGCAGGTTTCAATCCTTGGTTCCATTTTACCAGGGTTTTGTTTTGGGTACCTATTTTTGACCCACAGCCATTTCTGGCTGGTGCGATAGCTAGGTCCCCCAGCTAGGGGCCCTTCCTCTCCCCTTTTTTGGTTGGGAGGGTTCCCCTACTGAAATAGACTACAGAAAAAAGGGTGGCCTTATTCTAACCTCTCTACTGGGGGACCTAGGATAGGTAGGGAATGACCGAGTCCGGGTGGTTGGAATGAACTGTTTGGGGACTCCCTGAAAGGAAACCATAGGATGGATGGTTTATAGGGCTCATTCCACTTCTCATTCCCTGCTGGGAACCAGCAAGACCACACGGCACTCTTAGAGAGAGGCTTAGAGGTGATTTTGCAGCAAACCGGGAGCACGGCATCGGTCTCATCAAAACAGTGGTACGTTCGGTAAATCGGGGAGGACTAGTCGCGCATGCAAATGTTGGACCCTTCCGGAATCAACCGCCTTCAAGTGCCTCCCCCGCCCCCAAAAAATCAACAACAACCTTCAACTTATTCAGGTACTCCCCCCCCCAAAGACCCTTCCACTTGTTGAGGCCCCCTCCCCCCAAAGAACCTTCAACCAACCAAGGTACCTTCCCCCCCCCCCCAAAAAAAAGGGAAAAAAACACGCAACAAACACAAAAAAGGACAAACAACAAGCACCACATGACAAGACAAAAAAACAAATTCCACTTTTTGCACCAGACACCCACGGCGACGTCAAGCGCCACGACCTGAGGCGAGGTCTTGGCGCTGCTGCGGCGCCTGGCGAGGGGCGGGTGGCCGAAGCCCAGCCGCGCGCGGGCGCGGCTGCTGAAGGGCGAAGGCGCGTCCTCCGACGGCCAGACCGCGCGACGCGCGACGCGCGCGCGTCGCGCGCGCGTTGCGCGCGTGCTTGGCGCGTCAGTCTGAGGGCTTGGGAGGGTCAAGCGCTCCAAGAGATTGGTTTGATTTCTGTTATCTTTGATCTTGGCAAGCTGCCCCCGAAAATTAGTGGAAGGTTCTTTGTGGATGTGATTATGTGCAGCTCGTTTGGAGTGCCTGGGAGAGACTGTGCTTCAGCTACCATGGGGGCCACGTCTTTCGGCTGGGACTTGGCGCAGCACTTTGCAAACGCTTGCGGTTTGATGGGCTTTGCGTGCGGGGAAACATCTGATCAAGGTGCCATAAGGGCCAGCCCGCGCTTAAGGCCTAGAGGCCTAGAGGCGGATTGTCACACCCTCTCAAACTTATTGCGCAAGGCTCGGGTCCAAAACTCACCCGCGCAGGTCGCATATGTAGGATAGGGCTCAGGGCTGTGGTTTTGAGCTTCAGGCGCATGGGGCAAATTTCATTAAGCAGATGTGCCACAACAGGAGGGCTCATCTATGGTGCCTCTGTCTCTTGATCCCCGCTCATTTTGTGTCCCCACACTTTTGCGCGAGGCGGAAGCTTTTCTTTGGGCTTTGTCGGCCCCTTGGCAAGAGAGCTCCGGTCCGTACGTGTCGCAAGACAATTGGAAATCAACGCTGGTTTCCAACATGTGCTGAATGTTTTTCAGTGCAGGTCTTCCAGATGTGACCATGTTTCTTAGGCAGGGAACCTTCTCAGGCACAGGCATCTTGTGGTGGGCTGTGCAGTTTTCCTCACGCCTTAGCCTCATCGCGGGTTCCGAGCCGTTTCCCTTGAAAGGGATCCTCCAGTTCCTGTCGTTTGCAATCGCCATTCGCCTCTATGGTCTTCAAAGGAAATCCAATGGTTGCCACAACCCCAAAGGAACAGGGGGCCTCCCAAAAAACACCCATTCGACCCCCATCCGCCGCCATGCGTCGACGTCGACCCCCATCAGCCCCCCCCCCCAGCAGCCCCCCGCCCCCCGCGCGATGGAGCGATCGCTGCGAGTCGAATCCGAGGCTCGGGGCAGGCGCTGCCGGGGAACGGGGCCTTCCCTGAGTTCCTGGGCCCCGTCTTCGCGCTGGAGCGGCGCCTCAGGCCCACCCGCAGCTCCGCCGTGGCGGCTCGGAGTTGAGGTCCTCCCCCCCAGAGAGCCAGTGCCAGGAGCTTCAATGAATGACTGGAAGCTTGGAATGTTGAGCTCCCTTGAATTTTCTATAGTTGCAACGGGGTTGCAAAAAGGAACTGGGAAAAATCATACGGTCGTGGAGTCGTGGGCTATGGCCTGCTTTCGATTTTTGTTTTTCAGAGGCCTGCTTATAATATGCTTGCAGCGTTTTGATAGGATACTGTGCTGGGAGTGGCTATGGCTATGTCACGAGATATGTTGGCCATGCCCAAAATGGGGAGTTGAAGGAAAGCAAAGGGAAGCCATCAATTTTCAAGGGGCCATTGACATTCAGCATTGCTTGGCTCCGGCACGTATAAGTCTGCGACCTTCTCTTGGCCACCTAAGGCAATCAGTTTTTTCCCTTGCGCTCTTTCCGGCCCATCCGTTGGCCGGATCGGCTGAGGCAGCGGTGAATTGCGACGCGGCTGCACTCGAGCACTGGGCCTTTTTTTTGAGAAAAAAACAGCATCAGGAGGAAACAGCCCTGGCACCTAGTCTCTGCCTGACTTCCTTCTGTTGCTTGAGGCAATGCCGCCTTTGCTCCGCACCGTGACGGCGGCTGCTTGGCGGGGAACACCCATATGGGCGTGTGACTTTTTCGTGGGCTTCAAACGGGCAAGCGAAAGAAAGCCCCAATTGTGTGGCCTCCCATTTTGAGATGACATATGTCAGCAACTATGGCAAGCTGCGCATGGAGCCATCCCAATCCTGGGTCCTTCCTTCGGTGATTGGTCATGAAAGGCCGTTTGACTGAAACTCTGACGACTTTCGTGGGTCAAAGACCTTTTTTTCGGGAGCCGTTTAGGGGCTCCAGCTCCAAACTTTGAGGGTGTTCGCTGTTCTTAACCAAATGTCGGTTGAAACCCCAGGGGCATCAAAAGCAAACCAACTTGGAAACCAACATTTTGGTTGGGGTCCTTTTGAGTCCCCTCACTTTTTGTTGCATGATTTTGTGGGTGCCTTTGTGTGGGAGGTCAACCCCCCCCCCCATTTTGTGGTTCCCGTGTTTCCTCATGTTGAGCTCTCCGGAGGCTTGGGGCACCAGTCCACCAGCCTCATCGTGGGCTTGGGGGACTACACGGGCGGTGAGCTGTGTGTGGATGGCGTCGTGGCGGACATCCGGCGCCTCGGGTCGGACACCTTGGGCTTGGGCCATGGGTCCAAATTTTTTTATACCAGGAGACCGCAGATGGTGGTCTCTTGTTCCATGTGCCGGGTTGCCCCCCCCAGTTTGAAGTGACCCAGTTTTTGACCCAGAGCCACATTGATGGGCCATGGGCCTGCCAACCAAAAGAGGAAAACCCCCAAAAGAGGCGGAGCCAATTCCTCGAAAATGCTGAATGAGCTGCAGCTTCTTGGGCCTGTTCGGTCTGTTTGCCAGTGGGCTTAGTCAAGGAAAATCACTGGCTCAACTTGGTGGCTCCCAGCCATCCGGTTCCTCAACATTTTAGAAATGTTTAGTGTTTAGTGGTTGGATTTCTATTCAACCCACTACTGTAGGGGTTGAACTATCGTGCTTTTCAAAAACTGGCTGTTTCGCCTGGGTTTTGATGGCTTCCTGAAAAGAAGGATCCCTGGAAAGAATGGGGAAGGTACCCCTAGAACTACATGTTAGTCACTTTTCGCGAGGGATCTGAAAGCGGATCGCCCAGCCACATGCGCTTATGGCCATCGGAGGTACCAGCCTTTGGACTTCCACGGTGGCCGGCAGAAGCATTGGACTCTGCCCTTCCAGGGTGAGCGCTTCAGCATCGTGTGGTTTCTCGGTTCAAAGCGCAGCGACCAAAATGATCTGACCTTTTGGTGTTTTGGCCTTTTTGGTTTTTCAAGTTGGTTTGGTTGTCCCCTTTTTGGTTGTTCCCCTTTTTTTCGTCTTCTTGGTTTTCCCCTTTTTGGTTTTAGTCTTTTTGGTTTTCCCCTTTTTGGTTTTCCCCTTGTTGGTTTTCGCCTTGCTGGTTTTCCCCCCTTTTTAGTACGCGCCGGGTACATAGCCACCCGCACCTTTTTTTCCCACGCACGGAGCTCGTGCGTCTATTCTCAGGCAGTTTGACAAGTACGCATGTTTCCGGGTTGTGGGACACCCCGGTAGCAGCCGAATGTCAGGTCAACATGTGTAGTTTTGGACCAAGACAGCACATATGGCAGTGAGCGGCGGGTGTGCTTATGCGCCAGCGTGCTTGTGCTCTGACGTGATGCGCTTGAGCGGGTGTGCTTGTCATATGCCAACGCGCGTGCACCTCTGACGTGACGCGCGTGAGCGGGTGTGCGTATCATGCGCCAGCGTGCCTGCAGCTTTGAGCGGGTGTGCTTATCTGACGTGATGCACGTGAGCGGGTGCGCTGCTCGTGCGCCAGCGCGCGCGTACAGCTTTGACATCATGCGCGGGAGCGGGTGTGGTTGTCATGTGCCAGCGTGCGCGCGGATCTGACGTGATGCGCGCGAGCGGGAGTGCCTATCATGCGCCAGCGCGCGTGCAGCTCTGACGTGACGAGAGTGAGCGGGCGCGCGTGTCATGTGCCAAAGTGCGTGCAGCTGTGCTGTGACGTGACGCGCGTGAGCCGGCGTGCTTATTATGAGCCAGCGTGCGTGCAGCTCTGACTTGACTTATGCGCCCTACTGCGTGCAGCTCTGAAGCGATGCGCGTGAGCGGGTGTGCTTATCAGGTGCCAGGGGCGTGCAGCTCTGACGTGATGCGCGTGAGCAGCCACTTGGACATGGGTAAGTACCCGGCACCCTTGAGTAGAGGTCTCAAAAGCTGATCAGATCACCATATATTTCTAGCTGTGGGCAAGTGAGGTTTACCCCTGGCTCGGACTGAACGACGTGTGAAATTCGCGCAATACGATCCCGTGGCTCCGTACATGGCTTGAACGTGGGCAACGACGTCCACCACGCGCTCGGGGTGCCATTCGCAGGGACGCGCTCACAGCACTAGGCTGCTGTACCTGGTGACGGACTGGACATCAAGCTGAAGCTCAACTGAAATCTGCGGAATTTGCTGACAGGCTGAAATGCGAAGAATGAGAGTCGCATGGCGCAGGGCAGGCGAGCACCAGCAAAAAGGAAGGCTCCTGCATGCTTGCCAGTTGCTTCAGGCAAATAGGGTTGTTTTTCAGCACACCCCGGAAATGGACAAGTACTTCTTTGAAGGTTCTATTCCTGCGTTTTGTTGACCATCCGCGTTGCAATCCACGATGTCCCGCGGTCCAGAATGCATACAACGCTCATTTCCAAGAGGATATATCTGAAAGTTCCCTT
This sequence comes from Effrenium voratum, assembly GCA_963377175.1. Classification (NCBI taxonomy): domain Eukaryota; class Dinophyceae; order Suessiales; family Symbiodiniaceae; genus Effrenium; species Effrenium voratum. The sequence goes on along the minus strand of CAUJNA010000469.1, from coordinate 1,090,886 downwards.
GACGCGGCAGCTGGAAAACAAGCTTCAAGATGCACTCCTCGTCTTCGGTGGCTTGAGACTCGTGGCCATCATTTTGCAACTGCCACTCAGGCTCGAGAACCGGCGAGCCGAGAGGCGGAAGCCCATGCACGATGTCATTGCCATAATTTTGCGGAGTTTTAAGGGGGAGGAAGTTACAGGACGCTTTGTTGCTGACTAACATCACAAGAGTTCACAAGACCTTACGAGTATTTAAGACAACTCGCAAGCCCCAGGCATTTGCAAAAACCCAGCTGCGAACATTCCACCCTGCCCACTTAAGGGACTGCTGGAACTCGTCAAGCGGCCAAAGTCTTCGAGGTTCCGGGGGAAATTCTTCAGCGGGTTGCACACCTTTCTCCGAACATCTTCACACTAGATCTGGATTTGAGTGTCAGGACCACATGAAATTCAGTCATTTCCCCTTCACTTGGTGACCTTTTGGGACACTCTTTCTGAAAAGTTGCTTGGGGCAAATCCAAGGAATTGTAGGCTATGGACCCCTGGCGGTTTCTCTTTGCTTTCGTTCCACGATTTGTGGAAAAGTATGTCGGCTTCCATGGCGTCCTCGCCCGGCCGGGAGTCGGACCTGCTGAACTGCCATTTCTCCGTGCCCGGGCTCTCTCGGGTGGGTTCCGGTGGCAATCTGAGCGTTTGGGAGTGTTCCGGGCCCCCAAGATGCGCTGGACACTTGGATCTTTGTTTCCCTGGAGGAAAAAACAAAGGAAGACGTTGGGCATTGTGGGAAAACTCCGTACTTTGCAGTTACGCTGGTGACTTCAACAGGCTCCCACTGCACTGACTGTCCCTGCTCGCGTGTTCTTTTTTGCGTGGCCGCGCGGCTTGCAGGGCTTGTTTCTCCTTGTCACTCCCTCTCCCGCGTGCTTTGGTGAAATTCCAAGTGTTCCAAAGAACCCCGTTCAATTCACGCATCAATTTCAGGGTTTGGGATTGGTTGTTCCCCACGAAGCAGGAACAAGGTTTAATGAGTTCTTTTGCAGCTGTTTCGTGTGGTTCAATACTTCATAATGTATGGCCGGAAGAGTGGGGCAAGGCGGTCAGCCAAACTTACCCGGTTGAAGGTTCATTTAGAGGCGCTGCAACAGAGTGTCATGTTGACAGCTCGATGGCCGGGTGTGGGTTCCACTGCATGGTCCCTGAGGGCTCTCTTGGTCACCAGCTGTCACTAATGATCACAAATCGTCGCAGTCTCCAATAGCGATTCCTGGGTTGCCATGATGTCCTCGCTGTGGCAGCAAATCAGTTATTTTGGCTCGCGAAATGCCACGGCAAGCAGTAACCCCTCTTAAACCTGTCGAGTCTGCTGTCAATTTGCTTGCTGGCATGGAATCTGAGGAAAGTTTCTTTGATTGTGGGAAGCAATGTTTCCCTTGTACGCGGCACCCCAATAAAGTTCCCACTTAGTGACTTAGTGGCTTGTGGGTGGGAGCGTCGCAGCGTCGCTGCAAAGGGCAAGTTTCCAGGGCATTCCCCTCGCTTGCGTTTCAAAAAAGTGGCAGTCATTGCAGCACCTTCCTCTCAAGTCTCCAGCAGTGGAGTTGTGGTGTTTGGTTTTCAGCAAATTCATCTCAGATGGCCATGGTGGAGTGGAGTTTGTCCATTGTTTTTCTTACATGCCATATTACGGATTACGGATTAGGATGTAGAATGTCCCATTGTTTGGCCCAGTTGGACAGCCACCCAAAAGGCATCCAAACAAGGGCACCCAAGCTGGCTTATTCAAAATCAATCCTGAATCCAGATTATGCCAGATGGTTGTGATTTCCCCTAGCCTTTGTTGAATGCCCCGCTACAATCAAGACTGGAGATTCCCCCCCCTTGGACCATTTGAACAGCCAACCAGACAAGACTCACAGCCAAACTGGGTTCTTCAAAACCAATCCCGAGTGTCGAGTGAGGGGACGTACACTAGGTCCCGAATCGAAGTGCCCTTTTTTGGTTGGGAGGGTTCTACCAAAATAGACTACAGAAAAAAGGGTACCCCGAATTCTGAATGGCTGTGGCTGCCTGGTGCCCATAAATCCCCACCCACATGTGATTCCATAGGTGCATGTTCAGAAATAAGTCAATGACCAACACTGAACTCACCAAGAACTGGTGTGAGAGAAGGGTACCAACTTATTCTAAGCTCTCAAATCTGGAGGACCTAGTCAAGCTTCAACTTTGGCCAGCTTGCCAGCTTGCCAAGGTGAACCAGCAGGCGCTGATCAGCGCAGTGCGGAGCCTATCAAGAGATGGGTATGAGTGAGGCTTTGTCAAATGAGAGAGCCACCTTCGCCCCCCCCCCAAAAAAAAAAAAAGAAAGAAAGAAAGAAAAACAACCAAAGAAATGAGAAAAAAGAGGATCAACAGTGGGTTCTCTGGGTGTCCACGCATGAAAGCAACCCAAAAGTAAGACTGCATCCTGGCAGTCTTCAAAACAAAGCGACCTGCCCAGATGGGGCGGGCTTGAGTTGGAGGAAAAAACAACAACTTCCTTGGCTCTTTCAGACTGCTGGTCACCACTAGTCTACCGCTCAGCATCGGCTCCCATCTCCAGTCGGAGCCGCCAACAGTCACATTGGCTATGGGTCAAAATGAAGCCACCATCAAAACTGCAGGTGTTAGTCTTTGGCTCCATCTACCCAGGGTTTTATGTTGGGTTCCCATTTTTGACCCACAGCTTTTGGGCACTTATTTCGGGTACCTATTTTGGGCCCCCAAGACTTCTTTACCACTTTGGACCAGCCACATGGGGCGGCGCGAACTGAGATCAAGCCCATCATGTCGGAGTTGGCCCGGGCCTCTCGCGCGCGGATTGCGCGAGAAAGTCGCCGCACAGCTCGGTGGGGCCCCGGAAAATGCCGCTGCTCATGCTTTTGATGGCACTGCTCAGACTATTCCACCGGTTTTGCCAGGGCCATGAAGTGAAATACGCAAAATCCGGCATTTTGCAGGTGGCAGTCTTGGCAAACTTGCGCATTGGCTTGTTGCCATGCATTGAGTGTCCTTCGGGAATCAACATCAGACGCTGAGGCCGTTTCTCCCACCAATAAACAGCCGGAACCTGACCTTCGGGATTTCGGGACCCGGTCCCTTGAAAAGGAGCATGGTCCAAGCCAGGACCCTCCGACACATAGAAAGATTATTGCATATCATATCATATCCATCTCTTTTCACCATCTACATCTCTCTTTCGTTTCCCATAATCTTGCAAATTTTCATGTGGTCTTCTATTCTTTCCTTGTCCCTTCACCCATCCAGCCGTTCACCTCTCCAGTTGGCAGGTCCCATGCTGGGGTATGGGCTACCCATTTCCGAGGCCCAGGAGTGGGGCTATGAGCCCCGGCTGGCGGCGCTGGAGAAGTCGCCCCCTGGAGCAAACGACCCGGCGGAAGGTACCCGTTTATATATATATATAAATTCATTCATGCTATATATATATATATATGTATATTTGTTATGAGCGGCGTTGTGGATTCCCACCCCCTACCAAATGCCTGGGAAAGGGGGGGGACCCCAGTACATGAAGTAATACATAGAAGGGCCGCTATTGCGGTTCCCATTTTGGGGGCGGCTTCCATGTTAGTTCCTCTTGCATTTGAACGCCCTCTTACCCTCGGTGTGTTCGTGTGTCTTTTTGTTTGTTTGTTTGCTCAGGGTGCAGCGACGCCGTTTTTCCGAGTTTTGTTTATTAATGCTGCTTGTGCAAGGCGTGGGTGGCGTCGGAATGATTGGACCACCCTGCGTGTTTGTGTCCCGGCTCCATTGCGATTTTTCATCAGGGTTCCCTAAAGAGCTGCACCTAAAAGTCACCTGGTACATGTACACACCCTCCAAACAGCTGAACGCAACACGCTTTCGGGAACCCTGCTTGAGACAACTCGAATCAAAGCAAGCCACGCCGATGGACAGCCAAGGCTTGGACTGCTGCAGAAGGAGCTGGCGCTGAAGGCGGAGGCGGCAGGCCAGCATCCGGTTTCAACTCTGACACCTCAGTGGTCACACACACGCGGCCAAACAGGGACCATCAAAAATCAATACCCAGTTGCTAAGATGCGGCTTCCTCCAGCCGGTGCACGGAGCGCTTGCTTTGAAGGTTCCATTTGTGGGAGGGAGAGGGGCTCACACCAGTAGACCTCCTGCAGTCCTTCCATCTGAGGGTCTGAATTTGAGTTGCTGCAGGGGAACTGCTGTATGACCAAGCATGGACCAGCTCACCCTCCGTGCCTTGTTCCAGCCTGCAGCGGTTGAAGAGTAGGAACAACAACCCAAGCTTCTGTGCATCGGACAGGGATTCATGAATCCAATATACGTAGAGGGCCAAGTCATGAAACGGTGCAATCCGCCGGGCACAAATCTGGTCAGAGTGTCCGAATGTGGCCCCTTCTGGTGGACATCATCCCCTAAAAGACGACAGGGTAGCGTAACTTGGTGCCTCCCAGCGATCCCCTTAGCTTTTTAGGGTTTAGTGAGGGCTTCCATTTAACCCACTAAAAGTTAAGCTTTAGCAGGGGATTTGACGACAGCCTAAAGCGGCGTGGTGTTTCAGCCATGCCATGGCTGATGTGCCAGCGGCGTCCAGCAAGAAATCCTTGCTTCTCAAGCGCACCTTGGCGATGAGGGTTTTGTGGAGCGTGCCTCCAAATGGGAGTTGATGTGGGCTTCCTTTGTAACAATCCCAGAAAAAAAAAGAAAAAGAAAAAAGCATATACCCTCAACGAAAAAGACCGTGTGCTTGGCATGCCTACCATTTTGCCGTTTTGCACGGCCGGAGATAAACGGGGCGCACTTATGACTGTGCAACGGGCAAAGAGCTCAGAACATGCCCCAGGTAGAAGGCAGGGAAGGAGCGGCAACTTTTGTTCCGGCATTTGGTTGCGACCTTTCCGGGAGCCGCACGTCTCTGCTCTTTGGGCTGAGGTTCACAAGGGCCCCACTTTGACATCCCTTGCATGGCCGACTTGAGACCCACACGGTGCTGCATTGGTTTAAACATGCACCTGAGGCAAGCGGAGCCAAAGCAGGGGACCTAGCGGACCTAGCGCAAGCCTGGTGTGGAGACTTTGCTTGGAAGCACGCAGCAATTGGGCGGGTCCTGAGATTGGATTGCTTGTGACGCACGGCGGTCGCGCCTATGCAGCGACCTGAACTCCTGCTTTGCGGAGCTAGTCGCAGGGCCGCAGAGAAGGGCTGCGACATGCTCAGGTGCTAATGGCCAGGCTGATGATTCCTTTGTGCAGGCGGGCAAGCATCGATCGCAGGGCATGAAGCAAGAGCACCCCTGCCCACATTGGCCTTGTGAGCTAGTTGCTGGTATGCAGATGCATGAAGTTCGTGTTCTCCATCCTATGGCTAAAATTGCCCGAATAGGGTGGGGCTGCGCAGCGGAAAGCGCGGAGAGAGACACGCTTGCAATTTCGCTTGCCTGAACTCACGTTGTTGTTTCTTTGCTTTTGTGTATTTCTTTGTGGGGAGCGGGCGGGGGGGTTATATACATTTAGAATTGGTTGATATATTCGCACACTTGCGCTCGCACCAGTTGGGTTAGCAGGGCTCCACAGTGCGAGATTCTGTCGCCTCCAGGCGGCGATTCCAGTGGACGACGCGGTGGTTTTCTGGCGGAAGCGTGGGGAGGAGGGCCGGGGACACCAACCTGGATGGCCGGCGTTTGGTTGGATCCCCGCCCCCTTAAAAATGGAATTGGGGGAGAAGGGTGACGCCTCGAATTCCATTTATAGTTCCATTTTCCCTTTGGGGAAAACTAGATAAGTGGAATCGGGGGACCCCCTACCCCCTCCCCCCTAAGGTAGGGGAGATTTGGTTGGCGTGGCAATGTTTGACGAAACTCAAGGGGTTGGACCAGCACACCTTTTTGTTGTTCAATATGGTCAAGCTTGCCAAATTTCTCAGGTGCCACATGCCAACAGCAATAGTACAGTCATGGCTTCATGGATGCAGGCCATTTTATTTTCCTTTCCTCTTCTGGGAAAACGACATGTTGGCGGTCAATCTGCTACAAAGCACGCTGCGGAGTCAACTGCTGCAAGTGCGGCATGCAGAATGTGTCGTGGTCAAGCCGGAGGGAAGGGAAGGCCGGGGGCTTTTGCGTCTCTCACGGCTCTTACGACTTTCGTGTTGATAATTTTTTATTTTTTTTTGGGGGGGTACCATGGGTACCCCGAAAATGGCGTTAGTTTTTCTTTCGGTGTCCCCGTGTCAAGACCACCGAAAAAGGGGGCCCTCAAAGCATACACACCCAAAAGTGGGCTGGAATGTGAGAGATGTCAACTTTCAACCCAACACGGAGGCATCGTTGATCGCAGCGCAGATCAACCAATTATTGATGGACCCCTTGGACGAATGGCAATTGGCCAAATGAGAAGCTGGATCTTTGTTGTGTTGGGCACTTTGGATCTGGCCAAAGTCTTCAGAGGAAAAATATGCCCAGCTTCGCCAGCACTTCTGATGGCCATGTGGTCCCCTTAGCATTGCAGATGTATGGTAAGCCTGTGTCTTCTGATGATTTAGTCATTTAGTCAAATTGAGTCTCCTGTTTTTTGATGGGATGTTTGAAGATGTTTGAAGAAAGCGGTGGGTGATTCAATCTCCTGTTTGCTGGTGGTCGATGCTTGGAGAAATGTGGGGGATTCGGTTTTGGCTACCCGGAAACGCCTCTTAGGCAAGTCCCGCCGTGAGACTGGAGATGCTTCTGGAGGGCGAACGCGCCATCCTTTCGGCGGGGCCTGTTGGTTTTTGGTGGGTGGTTGGGTGGTTGGGTCTCTCTCTCTCTCTCTCTTTTTGAAAAGGCGACACTATACTACTGTGGATGCAAGTCTTGCAGTTGGTAGATGGTTTACAAGATCAACCGCGTTGCCTCAACAGGTGGACGGGCTAGAAGCGGGCCCAACAGCGGCATTTGCGCCAAAGGGCAGAAGCGATCTCACCGCTCCAACCTGGGTGAAACTCACCTACCCGAAGGGCCTGGAAGTAACAAGTGATCACCTTTGACTAAACAGAGTAAAAGGTCCGGCTTGGGCAAGTCAGGAAATACGAGCGACGAACTTAGTGGGAAGATAATCAAGGAAAGTGGTCTAAGCAACTATTCGCAAAGAAACATGTGGCTCCCAAACCTTGGGAAGTGAACAATGTACGCCTGGCACTTGCAAGATTGAAGCTGTTCCAAGTCAAGGATAAACTCTTTCAACAAGCAACAGAGGGTCTACCAGGCTGCATTCAAAGTGACATCCGCAAGCATGTCCTTCAAAGGGATGAAAGGAGAGCCACTCCAAAGTTATTTCGAGAGCCCCAAAGAAAAATCTTTCAATTTTCCGGGGCCCAGGGGCCCAGTCCGCCTAGCAAATTTTATAGGGAGGAGTGGTTGTTCTCCCAGGGCCTGCCACTTCCCAAGTTCTCGGCAGAGGCAACCCAAATACTCTCGGGATTGATAGGGGGGGAGGGGAAACGGGTGTGCTCGCAAGCCGGCCCAGAATGCTCCAAACCACTGAGCAATGACAAGACTGAGACACCAAGACTCACTTCCGAACGAGCGGATTGGCGCCAGAAAAAGTAACCAAACTTTTTATTTGCCACAAAAAGGGGTCTTCCCGAAAAGTACCGAAAGTCCAGGAACTCGAGTGAGGGTTACTTGGCAGAGGGGGCTCAGGGACTGAAGAGATTCGACTCGGACTCGGGGCCAAATCCTTGATTGGTGCCAACATTTATTTTTTGACCAAAAAACCAACTCAAGCTGAAACTCAAGCTGGGGTTTTCCTAATTCTCGCCATCGGTGCGATCGCAGCTTTCCCTTGGTTGGCCAGCTCGGTCCGGTGATCTCCCCAGAACCCCCGTGCCCGGGGGTGAGGTGCTGGGTCCGGGCTGGGCAGGTGGACTTTGCGGCGGAGGGCAAGCTGGTCACCGCGGGCCAGGATGGCCGGGTGAAGATCTGGCAGGTGGCCCTGTCGAGCCAGGCGGGGCAGTGGGCAGTGGGAGTTTGGGGGGGGGAAATCGGAAAGCAGGGTGGGAAGGTGTCCATGGACCTGGAAGTCCTTGGAGGTCGGTGTAAAATGGAACTCCCCGGCTTGAAATCCATTTGTGAGGCCGTCCCCTGAAAAATGAGACCCTGGTCCTGGACCCGGTTTTACAGCCGGAACGCGTGCAAGCAGCTTGCCTGTGGGCCGAGTCCGGCGCTTTCTTTCACTTAGGCTGGCCCATGAACGCAATGCCAACAGGCTGGGGATTCTGGATTGTTGAGGACTAGCTGTGAATGGCAACTTGCCCCATGCCCCCAACTACGACACCGAACCGTCCAACGTGCAAGATTCCGGGATTACTTGGCGGTTCCCAGCCGTCCTTTTACGATCTTTTGGGTTTTCGGGTTTTTAGGGTTTGATGGGGGTTCCATGAACCTACAAAAAAAAGGACCGCCCAAGTTGCTTGAGGTCACCCATGCAGTGCCATGTGCCTTTGAACGCGTAGGGTGTTTTCCTCTTTTGTGGTGCCACCAGACTTTGTCAACCATGGGCTGGTAGAAATTGGGTAGCGAAGTGGCCACCAAGGATGGTAGAAGTTGGGTACAGAAGGGCCCAGACTCAGAGTGCCATGCCATGGGATACCTCGATAGAAATTGGGTACCGAAGCGGCCATCAGACTTTGTCAACCATGGGATACCTTGCTAGGCATTGGGTACATAAGGGCTTAGACTCAGACTCACCCGCCGTGAGGATACGCTTCAGCCCACCTGGCTCTGCACGCTGAACCACGACGCCGCCGTGAACTGCGCGCGCTGGGCGCCAGACGGGAAGATGCTCGCCTCCTGCGATGCCCAGGCGTCCTCGAAAGTTTCCGCAGGTGGCCATGTCCAGGCTTACCGAAGCCGGTTTTTTCACGTGTTCGTTTCAAAGGACTGAGGGCGTTCTTGGAGTACCTGGGCATGAGTCAAAATTAATCCACCAGGGGACCGCAGGTAGTCCTTGTTTCCATTTGCCAGGGCAACCCATTTTGGGCACCGGTTTTTTTAACCCACCGCCACCTGTCAGAGCCGGTTGACAGGAACATAGAAGCTTGCTGGCTGGGGGTTCGACCCGCAGGCTGCGCTACTGGTGTGGTCGCCTGGACTGGGCGACCACCTGCCACTGCAGGACTGAGAGCGCTCGTTGTCCGAAAACCTGTGCTGGGCCTTGGGGGCCTCGGGCTTGTGTGTTTGCAACAAATGGCTGTGGCGCAAGAAACCGGAATTCCAAAATGGAACCCTGGTGAGTGGAAAAATGGACCAACACCCCCCCCCCCCCGGTTGAAAATTTTGAGCCACACCCAAATCCTGCACGGAAGGAAGGGGTGCAGTCCTCAAACGCTCGCAGGATGTGTGTTACCTGCGAGGGCATGCGCGCGTTGCGAGCTCAAAGCTGACAGTCTTGAGAATGGCCCTTAAGGTTTGTGGTTTTTGGGGTTTAGTGGGGGGGTTCCATCATAACCCACTTCAAGTTGACCCTTTCACCCTTTCGGCAGGGTTCTTTTTTTTTTGGGGGGGGGGGTTTCCATCATAATTCCACCAAAAGTGATTCACTTTAAGGGATCTGAACACGGAGAGCCCAAGGAACCGCTTTGCGGCTAGGACCTTCAGGCCCCTGAGCCCTGGCACCGGCACTGCCTGCTGCGGGGCCACCAGGGGGAGGTCTGCGACGTGCCTCGGAGAGAGGGTCAGCCCGGTCGATCCGTGGGTTGTCAGCCCTCCTGGAGTGGGTGGGGTGTGGGGGTGGGGGGGGGTGGTTGTCAGCCCTGCTGCGAAATCTCGGAGGTGGGTGGGGTGTATGTGGGTGTGTGTGTGTGTGTGTGAATGTGGGGGGGGTGTTGGGGCACCACCTAAGAAACACCTGGGGATGATTCGATTCCCCCATGTAAATACGGACGAACGTGATGGGCTGAACCATGGCTGCAAAAAGCGGTGCAGGAGTTTGTCCATCCACAGTGGGTGTCCGTTTTAGGTTAGTATGACTAGAAATGGATGGGTTCCACTGGTTGATTTGGGGCTTTCATTTGCTCAAGAATATTTCTTATTTCCCGTGTTGGTTTAAAGGACCAAAAAAAAGAGACATGGTTTCCTTTAGAGGGAATCCTCGACAATTTCCGGGCCCCCCGTATCCCAGATGGCTTTGTTTCTCCCAAAAGGACCCCGCTGGAGCCAAATCTCCGGAACCCCTGAAAGCTGCCCCAAACCATTGGGGCAGCCCTTGGCGCCCTTTTGTTTCCCTGTTGCCTGCTTGAACCAGCAAACTGGTCTTCCTTTTGTGGTGCGTTTGATGCGAATAGGGGGAGCTTGCAGCAGCTTGGCAAGAGTGGCAAAGCACTGCCCTGGATGATTGACGAGAGGTTCTTGCTTGACAATTGCCAGGCTCCACATACCTCCTTGCCCCTTAGCACCGCTTTGCGCTTCAGCTTCCTTTTTTTCCCTTGTCGCCAGCAAGAAGCGGCCACTTTTGCGGCTCGGCTGGCCACTCGAGGTCTCCTGGCATCCCAACCTCCACCCCGACCTCACCCTGGCGTCTTGCTCCCACGACGGCACCGTGCGGCTCTGGAGCGTGGCCCGGGCGGAGCTGAGCCAAGTGCTGAGGCCGGACAGCGGCTACATCAAGGGCGCCCCTTGGGCCGCACGGAGGGCCGCAGGGTTTGTTACGAAGCTACCCGTGAATGGAGGTCCCACGTGAGGGATCCTCATCTTTGGTTGGTTGCATCTGGTTGCATCGCTGGATATCGCCGGCTTGCCTTGGTGGTCGCATGACGTCCAGGGTCATGCAGGGGAAGTGTGACGTGAAGCAATGCCTTCGGCTGGATGTCCAGGTGTCCTTCGACCCCTTGGGCCAGTACCTGGCGTGCATGAGCGACGGGGATGGCAGCCGCCTTTGCGCCATGCTCTACGAGGTGCCAGAGGAGTTGCGCGGCCCCTGGCGCCAGGCCCGTTGCGATCTCCAAGAAAAATGGCCATCAGCCAGGAGTCCCCAAAAAGAGACAAGTTGACAAGTCAAAGCCCTGAGTTATTCCGCTTTGGCTAGGTCTGTGGTTCGGAACTCTTCAACGTCACCTAGGCCCAAGCCAAATGAACCATTGGAAGTTGTGGGTTGTGAATGTGCCAAGGGAACTTTGTGCATGCCCCTAGGATACGTGCTCCGCAGGTATGGACATGTTGGTTAAACAAAGGTGGGGGCAAGCAGTGATCTCCCTTGAGTTTGGGGTGCATTTCCTTTTTGTTGGAGGCACGGAGGCAATTTTGGGGGCGTTCCAGCAACCTCGGTTGGCAAACTTTTGCCGTTCTCTTGGCACATTTCTTCTCGAGGAGCAGGTTTTTGGTGCCGGTGAGCCAAACAGGGTGTGTCCTTTTGCTTGGCAGACCAGCTAGTTGGTTTTGGTTTCCCTATGAACTTCCACGGGGCAGCGATGGAGCGAAGCCGATTCTGACCCCAATTCTGGAGGACCAATTCCGAACACCGATTTCTGGCAGACCCATGCAGACCCACTTTTTCCCTTTAAACATCCGCAGATCCCCAGTCCGAAGACCCGGAGGGAACACCACCAGCGCGCCGCACCAACGCGGAAGCGCCGCGCGTTTCGCGGCACGCGCGAGCGCAGGTGCCGCTGAGCCAAGCGCCCTGGGAGCGGCCGGGGCTGCTGACGGCGGCGGTGAACTTCCGGCGCCCCGCCTGGGACCCCCTGGGCCAGGCCGCCGGGGCCCCGGAGGCGCTGACCTCACTGGGCTCGTGGACCTGGAGCTGTTTGGGATTGGACCAACTTAGGGGCAAATGGAACAAGTTTGGACTTTGTTTGGGCTTTTCACTTCATGACTCAGGAAGTGAGAGGGAGAGAGAGGGAGGGAGGCAGGAAGTGATGGGATGGAGGGAGGGAGGGAGGGAGGGACGCCTGTGGAGAAAATCTGGCAATCCCTATGATTCGATCCCCCCCATATAAATACCAACACACGTGCTGGTTTCAACCATGGTTTCAACAAGTGGTGCAGGATTTTGTCCATCCACAGTAATGGGTGTGCCGCTCTTCCTTTTTTTTGTTGGCGCACTCGGTTGATTTCCAAAGGGACATCCTCAAGGAAACCTAGTTTTGGAGGTCCCGCCATGTTGACGCAACCCCTATGGTGCAAATGCTTGAGGGAATGCAATGCCTCGTGTTTGGCTTGAATGGGGTTGAGGCAGGCAGCACCCTCAGAAGGCTCAAGATAGCTCATTCTGCTTGTTCCTGTTGGCTTCTGCTTTGGGTCGAATCTGGCTTGCTTGCAATTTGTTCCGCATCAGTTGTGCAGGTTTACAATTGCTTGGCGTCGGAATGCTGCATACCAGCGTCTCAGTGATGTAGAAAGGGCATTCGCTTTGGTATCGTCAGGAGCCATCAGGTGGAAATTAGACCTGCTTTACTAGTCTTCCCGACTGCAAGATGAGTTTTCCTGCATCTGAGGCCTTTGGGCTGGGAAGAGCTGGGAAGAGCTGAAGATGAACCGTTTTTTTTTTTTTGTTTTTTTTGGTCAACGGCTAAGGCTTTGATCTTTGAAATTTTCGCAACGACCCAAACAAGATGAACATCAAAGGCAGGGGGTCTTGTTCCATTTGAAAAACTGATCGAGTGAAAGATTCCTTTTTGAGGGGGTCGCTATTTTTTCTCACAACAGGTGGCAAAAAGAACCCCCCTGATTAAAGGGAACCACGAAACAGTCAGACGAAACAGAATCAGGGCCTCTTGTGGCCCACCCCCTTTGTGCGGCTGTTTGGCGCTACTTGCTCTACAAAGAAGTTATTTTTGATTTGATGGTTCCAGGACCGCTTCACAAACAGGACTTCCCATTTGTTGCTCGGATTTGTTTTGCCCGGATGTTTCCTTGAAAAAAGAAATGCTTGCCCGCAACTTCTGCCGGAACAAACATATATTAACACCAACCTCAACAGTCACAGGATTCTGAATTAGGAATAATATTAGCTACACTAGCGACCCCGGGATTTTTAGCGGGTCCAACATTATTGCCCACCAGCTCTGCACAGACTCGTCAGGCACAGAGTTACAAGAGGAATACCTCTTTGTTCCCTCGACAGCTTTGGGGTTGTTAGATTCCAAGCGGCATCCGGCCGCCACAACTTTTCGGAGGTTGCACTCTGGTAGAAGTTTCCCTATCCGCGTTACAGCCCGCATTGCAGCATGCCCAACCCCCATGGGCCCCCATCGCTGAGGTGGTGTTCCCCTTCGGGGAGCACAAGAGGTGCGCTCAGAGCAGCTGCCGCTTCTACGCAGCGCTCTTCGCGCAGCCGGCCTGGGCGCCGAAGCTCTACAGGGGCCACAGCGAGCACGTGGCGGTGGCGCGCTTCTCCCCAGCGGCCTTCGGGGGTGTCAAGGCTGAGGCGGGGGTGGGAAACCCCTTGTGTTTCGTTTAAACCCCGCATAGGGAGCCGTGAACAATGTTTTTGTTCTTCTTCTTTTTTGTGAGGCGGCGGTAATACTGGCGTTGGCGGCTATGGATGGTGTGTTGTCCATTTGGGTCTCGACGCATCCCGTGCCTCTGCTGCTGGTGAACGGCCTGGTGGCGGAGAACTGCTTCATCACGGACCTCGCCTGGACCCAGGATGGCAACGCGCTGGCGTTCTCCACCAGCAGCGGGCAGGTGGGCTCCCTGTCCATTGGCTGGGGCCCGCTACTGCAGGCCGCCGCCTGGAGCGCAGAGGAGCTTAGCCAGTGGCGCTGCAAACGGCACATGCAGATCACCCAGCCCGCCTGGGACCTGCCCAGCGCGCCAGGGCGCGGGAGTTTGCAGGCCAAGCCGGGATCCCAGGGATCGCGGCCCAGCAAGTACTACATCCAAGACCTGGAGCTGCGCAAAATACTGCAGGGCCACAGCTGGGGCCCAAGTCCAGCTGCGAAAGCCAGTGGGGTGCTGGATGTGGACAGCTGCATCGAGGGCAAGCTGCAGAAGTCCTGGCGCAGGCACCAGCCTGTGAAGCCGTCCTCCCCACCCAGATCAACCCAGACGGAGGCCAGGAGATGCTTCGACATGAGAATGCAGACAGGGGATTTGTGTCCCCAGTCCCGCCTTGCCAGTGGGTAGGTGGTCCACCGTAAGGCTTTCCATTGCTCACGCAAGAACTGGCAAAGCTTGCAGGCTTGGCGTCAAGTTTGTGTGGCTTGGTGCCTCAGGCTGACAGCCTCTCGGGCGCATCTTCCCGTACTTTGGTGATTGCCGCTTGCCTAAACTGGCGGTTTGGGCTGCGCAGTTGATTCAAGTGTCCAACCAAGTCCAGCCACACAACCCCGACTCAGCAGCACCTCACCCCTTGTTCCCTGCTTGCAAGATTCAGTTGATGCGCTGTAGCCTGGCATGCAGCTGTCCGCTGCTGAGAGAGCTGGCTAGTTTTACTCTTCGTCCAGTGCCGAAGACCGCAACCTTCGTTGCGCTTGTTTCGGGATGGTTTTGGGTCCCAGCTGGGTCGAATCAAAGTCTCATGGCTCTTGGGCTCCTAAGACCATCCTGCTCCCGAGCAAAGGGCTCCTGAGGAGCCGATTTCCAGCAACTGAAGCTTCCCAGTTTCGCCATCTTATAATCACATCAGGCGCATGCTTCAACCCAGAACGAACAACTTCTAGCTCTCAGGCCCCTCGGCACCGACAAGAGTGCTTGAGTGGCCGAGGAGCCAATGGTCACCCGCTCGGGCTACCTTTGCCGTGTCTCCCTGCGGGTGCACGGCAAGGTGAGCTGGCAGATTGCCCTGCAAAAGCGGGTGGCCCTTGCAAAGCTTCAAGGCCGGGCATCACTTTGTGGGGTCCACTTCGTGCTGAAATCGTGGGGCCACGCAAGTTGGCGCGGCTTCTTGCTTTGGGAGCTTCTCGCACCTTTTGCAACACGTGCTGCAAGGCTAATCAACACCCTTGCGTTGAATTGGTTGCACCCGGCAGCATCCGGGCTTCAAGGGCGTTTGCAAAATAGGTGTCCTGGCAGCCCGCGGCCAGGGGATTTTGCAGCGCTGGCGGTCAGCGCTGGGAGATGCTGGCAGCTCCTGATCCTTCATGCGGCGCCGCCTGGCAGGGCAAGGCCCAAGGCAGTGCTGAGGTTGACAATAACTCCCCACGGCCCAGAAGTCGCAGCTTTGCGCAAAGGCTGTCCTTGGATTTGCCACTGCGCATCTCTTGACGCACGCAGCTTACCAGCGAGGCGATCGGGCCGCTGGCATCTCTGTTGTCAGTTGAGTCGCTTGAGGTCTGGGCGGCTCCGCTCGCCTCCAGTGCTGCTGAAGAGCTGCCCTCACCGGCTCCAGTTGGAGCGACCTGGGCGGAGATAGTCGCAAAATCACACCGGCCAATGTGGGCGTGGGTCAAAATTAAACCACTAGGAGACCGCAGATCCATTTACTGGGGTCCAGTTTGGGAACCTATTATTGACCCATCGCTGATGGACCGAAATGAAATCCACGAGGTGGCAGGTGGTTTATGGCTTGAGCCATACCAGCTGGTGCAGGATGTTGTCCCTCCGCAATACTTTAGTCAAAACACAGACGCGCACGACATAGATACGCACACAGAGACAGGCGCACACACAGATACAGGTCACAGCAAGCCATCCCGGGGTCAATGAAGTAGGGTGGCAGTTAAGTTCGGGTGTGGGTTAGCCGAGTGATGTCCAACCAAGCGCACGTCCGGTCAGACCTGAAAGACTTGCCTCTTGGATCGAACGTGTTCCCGAGTCGGGCCAAACTGTTTCAACATCAAACCGTTCAAACATGCTACGGAGTTCCCACAAAAGGCGAACAGTGCATCATTTCTGGAGGTATGCGCGGATGATCAGTCCCCCTCCCCCCCGGCCAACAGGGCGCCCCCGCTGCAAGACACATGGTTCCAGGGTGAATCTGGAGCTCGACATACACACACACACAAAATGGGTTGCGTGCCCCATTTCGGACACTTGGACTTGGGATTCCCGCCGGGTCGCCTCCTTTTGGCAAGTTGTTTTCATTGCCTTGGTTGGTGGCTCCCAGCCAGCCGGTTCCTGAGCTTTTTAGCCTTGTAGTGTTTAGTGGTAGTTTCCATTTAACCCACTAAAAGTTAGTCACGTTGAGCGGGGGATCTGAGATCCCCAGATCAAAGTGGTTTGGCCCTTTGGCGCCCTTTTTTTGAGGGGCCGCCGCAGAGAGGGCCTACCTCCAAGAAACACATGGCAGCCGAGCAAAGGAACGGATTCCTGCTGCTGCTGGAGACCTCTGGCTGCTTCAGCCTGCGCCTCTGTGGCACAGTGCTGTTCGGAATTCAGATCCGTCTCCTGTGGGCGTTGCATTCGATTCCTGTCATCCAGTCAGATGAAGACTCGGAGGCCAAGGTTTTTGGCGGGTTTGCGACCTCACAAGTGTCCTTGCTAAGGGGCAGGTGTGTGCGTTCTAGTTGGTGCGCAATGAATTCGACTTATTCCTCCGAAGTCCAGAGCTGTTCAAGGCGTTGCCTTTGTGGTGCCTCTCTGGGCTAGCGGAGGCAATGGCAGGACATGTGGCATTCTGAATCGACATGACCCCATCTCGTTTGTTTTTTCGAGCCTTGGGTAAACGGACTTTGGTTTTCCAACTAAACCTGTTGGAAAGGACCTGACAGGCCTCCCCTCAGGCCTGTTGCCATCAGTTGCCCAGTTGGAAGCTGTCCGAGCCCCTGCCCGAGCTGATTCTCCGCAGCCAAGTGCCAGAGGGCTGGCAGCAGCCGGCATCCATGGGACCGGAGGGTGCATGGGGGGCTAGGGTGTTACTGTTGCTGGCGGCTTCGTCCAATATGGGCGTGGCTCAAAATTCAAGAGCTAGGGTCATGCAGGTTTTAGTCTTTGGTTTCATTTGCCAAGGTGCCATTTTGGTACATTTCTTTGAGCCACAGGCATATGGCCGCAAGAGATTTGAAGGATGCCAGTTTAGAATTTGAAGGGCTCGGAGGGGGCCTTTTTGTTTAATCGGTCGTCTGGAAGCTGCCTTCGTGCGTGAGGACTGCTGCAGACGCCTGGGGGCCCAGTGCCGTATGTGCGGAAAGGAGAGCCGCTTCGGGGCATGAGTGGCTGAGTGGCTGCAAGGCATTCATGCCATACACTTTCCAACAGGCTATGGCCATCGGCGCGTCAGGAGCCAAACAGGCTGCCATCTACCATGAGGACCTGAAGTCCTGGTTGGCCATCAAGTGGCCGGGCTCCTATGGACTCGCAGCCCGGGATCGAGTTAGCCGTGAATGTTTGACGCGGCCTGAGCCGGTGTTTCATGTGCAGGCTGCTGGATCATTATGCTACTTCCATGGGTGCGACTGGGATATGATAACCAAAGTTTTGAAGCTCACGTACAACTCATGACGGACTTAGCCCTTAAAGTAGCCCCACTCTGCAATTCAATCAACAAGACCAAACTAATCAGCAGACTTTGTTTGTTGGTGTCTTGTTGTTTGCTGGAAAATGCCTGAACCGGCGTTTTTTCCCAGTAGCCCCCGACCAGGGCTAAACCCGGGTCAGGTGGCCGGTTGCTTGCTTGCTTTGCCTGGCTGCCTGGTTGCTTGCTTGCTTGCTTGGTTGCTTGCTTGGACCTAGCGCTGCCTATTGGCTCTGATTTGGTGCTCTGATTTGGTGGCACTTGGCACCTGCCCGGAGCTGGCTTAATTCCGGTGGGTGTTTGGCTCGCTTAAAGGCGGGTGTTGGGTTGCTTCTCCAGGGAGGCGGTTTAGGTTTGACTTTGCGTGGGTTTTGGGGCTGTTGTGGAGCTGATTTGTGCTAGAAGCGCAGCTGCTTTGGCAGCGGCGTTAGGGTTGCTTGAGGGGATCATTAAGTGTGTTGTGGGCATGTCCCAACTGCCACCAGATCAGAGCCAATAGGCAGCCCTAGGTAGAAGCGGCTGCCTGACGGGCTCCAATAATGATGGAAGTGGGGGGTTCCCCAAGAATAAAAAAGTGTTCCAACACAGTCCGATCGTCAGCTTCGATTATTCTTGGAAGGAGGGTGGACCTTGATGTCGGTGGAGGAGCCTTTGGATGGACCATTGTGGTTTGGATGCACCTTTTGTACCCTACCTGGCAGGTAAATGTTGGTAAACTTCTTCCATCCGCTGAAATGGTTTTTCATTTTGAACCCACAAGCAAAGTTTAGAGGAGCTTCCGGAGGGGTCAACAGCAAGGGTCACTTCCGGGCGTTTTTCAGAGAGTCGGCTTGCGTCTCGACTGGAGACCTCTTGCAGGGACCTCCTGCAGAAGATCACGACGTGCCAGGCCTGGGTCGATGTGTCCGGTTGGAACCCCCGGGTTGGTTCGTTTGAAAGGAAAATCCAACGGCAAGCCGAAGCCATTTTGGGGGGGTGGCCACCCCCCCAAAAAAAAATGGCCAGACCCAAGTGGCTGTGCGTGAGTTTGTCGTTTTGGCCGTGGTAAATGAGAGAAACTGGCTTCGACGATGGCTTCCCGCTAGGAAGGTGACTGGACACAACGGCCGGAAGGACTGGTAGAGCTGCTTGCGGTTGCGCTTTTGCCGCCATCGAACATCGTTGATCGGGACGACTCAAAGTCTCAGCTGGTGTTCCATCATGCCTTGATATTGTCAAGGGGTTCCCAGGGTGCAATATGTTGGTTTGTTCTTGGAGTTGGGCGAAGGGTGAAGCAGGCCGACAATGGAGCATGGCATGCAGAGTGAACGCAGCAACGCAGGAGCCAAGGGACCAGACTTGGAGGAGCTTGCGGCTGGGGGCCAAGTGAACCAGAGGTTCTGTGCTCGAGGCCATGGACATGGTTGGAATTCAATTCAGGCTTGTTGGCCGCGTCTCGCCACACTATCATTGCACAAAGAAACAACTTGAAGGGCCATCTAACAGCCCAGCCACAGAGGCGTGAATACCGGACAAATGGTTCTGGCTTCACGCTTCATTGCACAAGCAAGCAAATTCAGGACGTGAATATGGTTGTTTCGTTCCCATGGTTCCGTTCACCGTGGCGCCGTCCTCCGGCTGTCGTTTTTCCATCCGCGGTCTGAGTCGTTTAAGCGGAGGCTCGGCAGGTGGTGCTTTCCAGCCACCGCGGCCTGCTGGACCTGGTCCTTGAGCTGGGCCTCTTGGGGGCTGAGGACTGGTCCGATTGTCGGCCGGCCCCGGCCCAAATGGAACCTGACTGAAAGAAGGCGTTTGCTGGAGGAGCATGGTCCATTTCTGAGGTTCCACGTTTTTGTGAGAGGGTGGGCTGGTTGCAATAAAAAGTGGAGAGGCCGAATTTCAAGAGGAAGTCTTCTGATGGTTTGGGATGTGGGTGTGGCTCAAAAATCAGAGCTAGAATTACGCAGGTTTTAGTCTTTGGTTCCATTTACCGAGGTGCCATTTTGGTACAACTTTTTTGAGCCGCAGCCATGTGGTGCTCTCTGGGGCCCCCAATTTGTCGCGAGGAGGGCCATGCTTCGTTGACCTCTGAGCTGCGGAGGGCACTCAGCCAGGCAAGGCCGTTCTCAGCGTGGGATGTGCTTTTAGGGGATCCCTGTCTTGACAAGGTCCCCCAGTAGTTCTCTTTACCCTTTTTTGGGGGAGGGTTCCCCTCCGGAAATAGACTGCAGAAAAAGGGTACCCTTGTTCTGATCCTTTATTGTAGGACCTAGTTGATGTGGTTTTACGAGGAATTCAAAAGGGAACCGGTATGTCCACGAAAGCCGTCATGACTTACGCAGCATGAGCTGGCTTACCTGCCGTCCACGCGAACACGGTTCTCAGGGTATCTCAAGGTGATGCCTTGCTCACCAACCCAGTTTATGGATTCGCATACTCTACGATACCTACTTTCTTTGTGGGCTTGGCACTCGACTCGTTTAAACAATGCTGCCAGTTCAATGGGAATGTCACTTTGTGTTTGGACCTGTCCCAGTCGCGCTTCACATGTCGCGAACAACGCGTGAAGTCCGTCTCCAACATGGGTTCCGGGAGGGTGATTTTTTTATTGAAGGGGGGTTGGGAGTTTGAGGGGTGCGTGGAGCTCATTTGTGCGTGTCAGGTTGCCAGCCTCCAAGTCATTTTTCAGTCCAAAAGCTCAGCTCTATGGCGGTCGTACACAAGATTCGATGTTTACTTCTTGGTTCCCAGCCATCCTCTTAGGTTTTTAGCCTTTTAGTCGGCTTAGTGGTAGCCACTAAAAGCGCAGGGGATCTGAAAACGCAGCCCAGCTTAGAGGACGGATTTGTCCCCCCCGCCGCCCGGACAAAAAGCGGGTCACTCGCCAGGCTGCGAGTGGGACGGGTCCAGCGGCCGGGTACCCCAGATCCAAAGGTGGCCGGACATCGGCGGTTCCCAGCCGTCCGGTTCCTGTTTTATTTTAGTTCGTTTCGTTGGTTTAGTGGGGGTGTCCAGGATTGGAAGGGTGGTGCTGCTGGGTTGGATCTTGACACTTTAACTTTTTGGTTGAACTCTTTTGATTTTGGGCTTTCCAACTTGAGCCCATGAAAAGTGAGCAACTTTCAGAGGGGTCAGCAGCAAAGCGCTCCGAACGGAAGTGCTGAGTCGGGCTTTGGCGCGAAGGTGCTGATCATGTGGTGGGTTTCTCCTGGTAAAGCCAGAGTGGGGTGGCTTACCCTCCCAACTAACATGGGTTTGTGCAAAAAAAAACGCCAAGCCAAGAGGAAAGTCGTCTTTCTACAGTCTGTGCACCAAACCATGGAATCGCTGGGAGGGTGCCAGCCACGAAACGACCACGCGACCTCATTCGGAGCTGCCTGCGAGGTGAGCTTGCAAAATGCCTTGCTGCGGTCTGCCCGCCTCGCCGCCGGGAGCTCAAGTGCCATTTTTTTCTTAAAAAAGAAGTGATTTCTTTATTGTTTTTTTTTGGGGTGGAGCTCGACCATAGGTTATTTCCCGCGCATCCATGCAGCGAAGGCACTTTTGGTGCGGTGGGGCTGTTTTTCTCGACCGGGATGCATCCTCAAATTCCGTTTGCTTGCACGCATGTCAGCCTTGCTCGCAGTTGCATTGCCACCGGCAGGCTTGTGTAAATTTTACACATGGACCTTTCTCCCAACAGGCTTGCTGTTCCCAGATTTCTCCCAGGTGTATGTCCATTGAGGGGGGTAGGTGACCAGGGCACAAGAGGAACCGTGGATGGACAAACTCCTGCACCCCCTGAGAAACCCAAAAATGATTTTCTTTCCCTGCAATATACCCTACCAAACGTCATGGTTTCATTCCCACGGTTTCCATGTAGTGCAGGGCAGCATTTCGCCTTTCCCTGCACATGACTCATCGCTAGGCGCCGAGCCCTGAAGCGCCGGCCTCAGAGAGCAAGGGGGGTCAATGCCACAAGTCATGAGATCCCCTTTGCCCGGCTCCATGTTCGCGGGCCTGTCACTGGGCAACTGCGGCATGAAATCCGGTTCGACCTTGGCAGCCCTGAGAAAGCCTGGAGGGAGGTATTGGCCCACACCTGGAAAAGGCGGCCCTGTGAAGTCAAGTTTCTGCACCGCAGGTAGGAAGGTTTGGAATGACCAGCTGGCTGCCAGGTGCAGGAGGGCTAGCTATGGTAGGTGCTCCCAACTCACCCGCAACTTCATTTGATCGAGAAAAAACTTGATCGGACGACGCAAGGCACGCTGCGGGTCAACTCTTGCCCAGAGGATCATATAGCCATGTGCAGCACGCCCTTGCATCGATTTCTGCAGGATTTATGGCGAGCTCACCAATTCGGGGGTAAAACGAGCGAAAGCCATGGTAAAGATCCGTAGATCTTGGGGATCCGATTCTTATATCAGGATTTAGACACATTGGTAGTATTTGCAGACCCTGATTTCAGACCAGCCTGAGGAACTCCCCCTGGTGCAAGCGTTGTATGCTAGAGCACCATTGGTTTGCCTGAGGAGGGCTTACAGCAGCTGCAGCAGAGCGGCGCGCAGCTGGCGGCACTGGTGGACGAGTTGGAGGCCCGAAGCGGAGAAGCGGTTCATTGGGTACCCCTGGTAGGCCCCCGCTTAGTATGCTGGTTGTTTGTTTGGAAGGGGGCCAAGGAGCTGGGTGTATCCAAATTTGCGGTTTCAACACAGGGAGCTCAGGAGCTACCAGGAGGTCTGCAAGGACATGGTAGTATGACACAGCTTGGCTGTACCTGTCAATTTGGTGTGAGCCTGTGTGGCAGTATGACGCACCTTGGCTGTACCCGTCAATTTGGTGTAACTGCCCAGCAGAATGGTTGGGACGGAGATTGAACCATGTTGAAGCGTTCACCTGAGAGAGCGCGAGAACGAGAGAAACAAAGAAGCACCAGAGCCGAACAGCCGTCGAACACATCTGGGACCCACTTGAGTGTCACTTTGGCAGGAGCTTTTTGCAAGTTCCTAAGCACAGGGGATCCAATTCCATGGCGGCAGGGGTAAAAAAGAGATACACGCACACACATATACACACACACACACATATATATATATATATACACATACATATATACATATATACATATACATATGTAATTGTGTATATATATATATATATATGATATACGCTTTTTCAGTCGACGCTCCTCTTTGACTCGCCAGGCCACAATGGCCGATGGCGGTGCTGGAGAAAAGACCCGGGCAAGGAATCGCATCCGTTCGCAGGATCCGGGTCACGTGGGGGGGACCCGGCTTTGCCCATGCAGCTCCATATGCAGGCCTGCAGGGCATGCGCAAGGAGCTCGAAGAGTAGGGGTGCCCAGCCTGACCGAGAAGCTCTCACTGTATGATATTGCACTACAACTAGGTCCCCCAGTAGTGGTCTTTCTCAGGCCTTTTTGTGTTGGGATGGTTCCTCTACTAAAATAGACTACAGAAACAAGGGTACCCTTATTCTAACCTCTCTACTGGAGGACCTCAATGTGTGTGACTCCAGTGTGCTCCTGAGCGTGCCGTTTCTGTCAGCAAGGGGATGCACATGATAATCCGCGTGTTTCAGTAGTTCGTCAGCCCAAGCGACAGCACCAAGAAGCCCGGCTGCCAACTTAGTCACAAGCTGAGGCAGCGCCAGCAAATCCAGCAGAAAGCGAGCCAGGCGGCACTGGTGACGACCTGAGCCGTGATATGTCGTGATTGGCAAGGTTTGGCCAGTTGTTTTATCCAAAGAACCGATCGAACCTGGCCACTTTTTGTGGCCAGGGGCGGGCCCTTCAGACCCCCAAAGTTGTGAGCTACTGTCAGTTTTCGATTTTTGGGACCTTGAGCGACTGCAAGTACTTGCAGAGTTGAGAGACTTCGGGAGCGGCTCTCCTCAGA
Organism: Effrenium voratum; assembly: GCA_963377175.1. NCBI lineage: Eukaryota > Dinophyceae > Suessiales > Symbiodiniaceae > Effrenium > Effrenium voratum. Next base: position 1,067,635 of record CAUJNA010000469.1, on the reverse strand, counting down.
GTTGCTCACGAATCTGGTTGTGAGATGGTTCGTGAGCCGCTTCATCGGCGGAATTTGGAATTGGGGGACCTTGAATTGGCACGCATTATTGTTTTGTATTGCTTGGCATGTCCGGGCTGCGGCCAAGCCTCGTGAGTGCCTGTGCAGTGAGAGGTTAGGATTCGGCATGCCAACTTGCATGCCCCCAAGCATGAAGATCAGATATCATTTGCTCATCCATCCGCTGTCAAGCCCGGGCATTTGCTGAGGCTGGGGGAAGTTTCGGGGGTTCCTCCGGCCAAGGCAACTGCCCAGGCCTGGGTGGCGGGTGTGGGCCTGGCGGCTTCAGGGGAGGGGTAGGTGTTGGCAAGGCGTCCGTAAGCCCATTAGCAAGCGTGATGCCATTGGCAAGCACGCACGCTGGTACAAAGGCATGGATAATTGCATGGCCTTGTGGACTTGCGTTCGCATCATAAGGCAGCGAGGGTTGCAGATCACCTGCTAGGAGGCCACTCCCTGGCCCTTGGTTTTGTGTGCTAGTCTTTATGGCCGCTTTCTCCCGGCAGAGTTGCTGATTGTTGGCAGGCCTTTTTGACATGTTGTGATGGCATGCAGGCAGGCAACTAGCAAGAGGCTGCACTGCGTTCCTTCAAAGACGGATGTCAGGTGCAGATCAACAAGTTCATTCCCCTTTTTTCTGCTAGTATGAAGCATGCCCGCATGTGTGCGCCATACCTGCCAAACAAAGAACCTGAAGGTGGACACAGTTGTTTGCTTATTTGCATGAGCTCGTTGTTTCAAGCCTGCCATGTGCTCAGCTGTACCGCCAGCCAATGCGTGACTTGCTTTGGCTCAGTGCTCGGAGCCCCACTTGCCGCCTCGCCTCGAACCCTTCTCGTGCCCATCATGGCCATGACCGGAGTCGTCAAGTCCTTCAACCCTCACAAGGCCCAGGGTACCCGGAGAAAACCATAGTTATTTGGTCGCAACAGCCTGGGTGTTTTTTGTGTGAAGGTGTTGTTGTTGCTCTGTGTGTGTGTGTGCGCCCATGTGTCTCTGTATGTGTGTTTGTGTGTGAGTGTGTGTGTGACGGTGTGTATGTGTGTTTGCGTGTGCGTTTTGCTTTGTCTGTTTGTTTGCTTGCTTGCTTGCGTATGTGTTCAATTAGTTCTTCATGTATTTGTTTGTTTGTTGGTGTCGCGTTTGAGGTGCTGGCACCTGCATGCCCGTGAAGTTGCAAGCTCATTGCAGGGGAAGTCATGCGGCAATTTTTGCGCCAGGGCTGGGGCTTTATTGAGTGCAACGGACAAGACGTCTTCCTCTACAAGGGCGACCTGAAGGGCATTTGCGTTGAGAAGGGCACCAACGTCCAGTTCACCATGAAGCAGATTCTGAGCGTGCAACAAAAAGGCAGCCGGGAAAATTCGACCCAAGGCCCAAGGTGAGCTGTTTTGAGCTGCCTAGGTCCCTAGGTCTTTGCGCTTGCGTGTGTCTGCGCAGGCGGTTTGCTCTTGTTGTGGGCATCCACATGCCCCCATGCCAGCCCGTTCCACACATTGCAAGGACAGAGAAAGGAAAGCAGGCCGAGAACATTGTGGTCATCATCAACCCCGACGAGGCGTGCTACTTCGGTGAGATCAAGTCTTTCAACCCGATGAGCCTAGGCTTTACGTTGCTTGCAGTCAGTTGATCGCAGCTGTAGAGACACGGTGTTCGGCAAGTGCCTGCCACTTGCTGCAAGTGAGCCAATGTCAAAGATGGCATGAAGGCATTTCGGAGCCATTGCTTGCCTTGTGTGCTGTTATTCCAGCATTTGGCAGCTGGCTGAGGAAGGGGCGACTCAGCAGCACTTAGAGAGCGGCTTTTAAGTGCTTCTTAATTGCTTTGCAGTCGTAAATGTAGGCCAGCATTGGCCCTATGGCAGTGCACGGAGAAGATTCCTGGGGCACAAGCAAGATGTGAAGGGGACTCAATAGGCTCTTAGGGTTTAGTGGGGGTTTCCATTTCCCCACAAAGTTTTCTTTTAGCAGAGCCCTGTTATTGCAATGGCAATCGGGCATAAACGGGCTGATCCGAAGGGATGTTTGTCAATGTCGCAGTCAAACGCCGCGATGTGCGTTTTGCATCCGACAGCCAAGGGAGGTCTGCAAATGTTTGACCATGCCACCACCCTCCCTGAACTCACGGAGTGCATTCTGATATTGGCGAGGTTCAAAGCCCAGCCTTTCTAGTCACCCGCTCTGGACTCATAAACTTTTTACATCATTTCACCTCATTCCTGAAGTTGGTCTAGAAATCGGCTTAGATGTGGCGAATCTGTGGATCCACCCTGCGATAATTAAAAGGGTACTACAAGATCGCATCCGCGTTCTAGAGGTGAGCCACAATCAAAGCATGGGACAATCCCAACCGTAAGTAGGCGCAGCCGCCTATATAAGCCTGTTTATGGTTCTGGGTAGACTCAGGTGGGGGCGGGGGCAAATTTGTTTAGTCCAGGTATGGCTTCATCACCAGCGAGGCGTTTCCCGGCCAGGACCCGCACTGAACCAGGGCCGGGCAAGGCATCTGAGGCTTGGTTCCGATTCCCGACCCGCGGGATGAAGTCAAGGGCCAAAACCTACGGCCCATATCTTGGTGGTTTCGGTTTGACTCCTACCCATTTGACCGGCCGAAAGGAGACCGCAACACCAACAAGTCTTCTAAAAGGGGGGCTGATGTCTCGTAACTAAGCGGCTAATTCACCCATAAACTAGGGGTTGATACCAGGGGTCCATATATGAACGTAAACATTCAGCCTTTGACCCCTTCAGTGGCTTTCTGAGATGTTTGCGTTCTTGATGTTGGCAGATGTTAAGCGGTAAGAGCTGCACCAGGTTCGGCAAACAGAAGACGGCGGTCATTGTGTCAACATTAGTCACACGATCCTCACCCCCTTTTAAATGGAATTGGGGGCGGCGGATGACCCTTAGAATTCCATTTATGGTTCCGTTTTCCTTAAGGCAGGGGGGATGTCACACGTGTCTCTTTTTCCGGGATCGCAGATCCAGTGCCTTTGGCAGACGGGCAGTGGGTCGCTTAGGCGTCGCGCGAATGGTTCGCTTAGGGATCGCGCAAATGGATCGCTCCGGGATCGCTTTTTGCAGAAGGCTTGTCGCGCATGCATGCGTGTTGATATGTTTGCTCGCGATGTATGTTTATATACGCGCATGCGCGAGCATGTATGCGCTTGTTTGTGCTTGTCGGCGTGTATATCGCATGACATATGTGACGTGTATGTTTCATGACATATGTTACTATGTATGCTGGCGAGTCCATGTATGTGGTTGTGTGCATGCGTGTTGACATGTATGCCCTGCGGCGTATGCCCCAGAACCCGATGAATTTGCACATTAGGTTACAGAGCAGGCTGGGCTGGTTCAGTTGAGCGGGTGTGCTTATCATCCCCCCCACCCCACCCTCCACCCCCAGAAAGAGATGCATTTGCTGGGATGAAGCAGTTCAGCGGTTGTGCTTATCATGCCCCCATTTCGTTACAGAGCAGGCTGGGCTGGTTCAGTTGAGCGGGTGTGCTTATCATCCCCCCCCCCACCCCACCCCCCACCCCCAGAAAGAGATGAATTTGCTGGGATGAAGCAGTTCATTATCATGCCCCCCCCCAACCCACCCCCCCCCCGCAGAACCATGCTATTTTGTAATCCGGTAAAAGAGCAGGCTGGTCTGCAGCAGTTGAGCGGGTGTGCTTACCATGCCCCCCCACCCCCACCCCCCAGAACCATGTTATTTTGTAATTCCGGAAAACGAGCAGGCTGGTCTGCAGCAGCTGAGCGCATGTGCTTATCAAACCCCCCCCAAACCCCCCCACCCAGAACCATGTTGTTTTGTAATCCGGTAAAAGAGCAGGCTGGTCTGCAGCAGTTGAGCGGGTGTGCTTACCATGCCCCCCCCACCCCCCCCCAGAGCCATGTTACTTTGTAATCCGGTACAGAGCAGGCTGGTCTGCAGCAGTTGAGCGGGTGTGCTTACCATGCCCCCCCCAATTCCCCCCCCCCAGAGCCATGTTACTTTGTAATCCGGTAACAGAGCAGGCTGGTCTGCAGCAGTTGAGCGGGTGTGCTTACCATGCCCCCCCAACCCCCCCCCAGAGCCATGTTACTTTGTAATCCGGTAACAGAGCAGGCTGGTCTGCAGCAGTTGAGCGGGTGTGCTTATGCACCCCCCCCCCCCCCTCCCCAGAGCCATGTTACTTTGTAATCCGGTAAAGGAGCAGGCTGGTCTGCAGCTGTTGAGCGGGTGTGCTTATCACCCCCCCCCCCCACCCCCTCCCCAGAGCCATGTTACTTTGTAATCCGGTAAAGGAGCAGGCTGGTCTGCAGCTGTTGAGCGGGTGTGCTTATCATCCCCCCCCCCTCCCCACCCCCGTCATCAATGAATGTGATCCCTAAGTGATCCGTGAATGTGATCCTCAAGTGAGCGTGTATCCCTAAGTGACCGTGATCCCTAAGTGAACCGTTTGAGCGATCCCTAAGTGACCTGTTTGCCGGAAGACACTCTAAGCACATACAGGGCTTTCTTGCGGCTCTCCACTTCACAAAAGTCCGCCACGTCATAAAGCTCCTCCCACCTACCACCTTTTGCGCCCTGCTGAAATCCTCGCTCTGTAGATGTGGGCCAATCGCTTCGGGCCGTTATGAGCCTTGGCGTTTCCCTCCGAGTTGCCCAAGGAGCATCCAGGTATGCAAGTCGGTGACCCTCCTCTTGCCGGTAAGGCGTTTCCAGGGTGTAGCCAAGTCCGTCCCACTTTGATCGGGGAAATCTCACCCCCCGCAAATCAACGACATGAACACCTAAAAAGAAGTGCCCTCCTCCCCCCACCCCCCCCCCCCCCAAAAACAAAAAACAAAAAAGCAGCCACCAAAAAAGGGAAAAAGACAAGCCGATGTCCGACTCTGCGACTTGCTGGTCGGCGGTGTCCAGCCCCTGGTGGGCCGCGAGGACATCTTCGTCCTGAAGACGGAGCTCCCGGGGGCCCACGGGCCTGCAGGCAGCCCCTGCAAGCACCTCGGCCCTGGGGTCTGCTCTGGCAGGGTCTAGGCAAAAGGCCGGGCCTGGGTTTTAAGTGCTTGTATATATGTACATATATACATGTATGTTTGGGAAGTGCTTTTGTTTTCTCGGGGGGGGGGGGGGAGAGTTTTGCTGTTTTTTTTTGGAGGGGGGAGGCCCCGATTGAAAAAACCCAAGAAAAGGCGGGCAATTAACCATCAACAAACCAAGTGACAGGACGCCGTTTGGTTTATTTACTCGCCGCCTAGACTGTAGTGGCTTGGTTTGTGATGTGCGTGTGTGTGCGGACACCCACGCAGTTTTCCCACGCAGGAGGCAGCAGGGAGGCCACAGTTCTGTTGCCAAGGAAGACAGCTCAACTCGACCATATTGGATTTGACTTGTCTCACTCGAACTTGATTGGCGCCCCCCTCCAGAGTCTGAGAGTGTGTGTGCGTGTGTGGGTCTGTGTGTGTGTGGGTTTGCGTCTGTGTTTGTGTCTGTGTTCTGTGTCTGTGTCTGCTCATGTGCGCGTGTGAGTGCGAGCGTGCGTCCGTGAGCCGGCGCGTACCGTGGGGTGCGTGTGCGTGTGCGTGCACATGTGTGTATTGGGTTGGGTGTGGGTTGGTGTGTGTGGGTCTGTGTGTGTGTGTATCCCTGCGTGTGTGTGTGTGTGTGTTAAATGGGTATGTGGCATTTGCTTAGAATCTGCAAGGTTCAAGGTTGCGATGGAGGAGAAGGGGCCAAGCGCAACCCGGCCGCTTTCAGTGCTGAGTGCTGAAGTTGTGAGGAAAGGCATCAGATGGTAATGCGATTGGTGTCCTACGGGGCAGCTCTTAACACCCCTTGGGTGAGGTGTTTCACATGGGCAAGTTCTTCAAACAAATGTGATTTAGGGGTTTATGGCTGCGGTTGGGATTCGTCGTGGACAGCATGGTTGCCTCCAAGTGCGCAACGTCGCGCAGGCGAAGGAAATTGTCCTTCTGGGGCAGGCTGGCCAGATGATGCAGCAGATGGGTCGGGCACTCAGGATTCACAGGTTGTCACAGCATGTTTCTATGGTTTCTTTGTGCTTGGCCCAAACGTGCTGTTCCGACCGATTGTGTGTGTGTGTGTGGCAAACTCGCAGCAGGCTTGCGGTTAAGCACAAGGGTAGGACTTTTAGGGTTGCGACTTGCTTGCGGATCGTAGAAGGGGAACTCAATTATAGCTGCTTGAGCTGCACGTCATGATTGCAGCCTACTACGGTTTACGCAACATACGCTATCCAACCATCTTTTGGTTTGTCGTTGATTTGTTTGGTAGGCTCATTGGCCAATCGTCTTGAGCTCTGGGAATGCCTTAGCAAGTCAAGGCGTGCAAAGTTGTTGCTGCCGTGCGCGGGGGCAGCGCTGCTACCGTCCAAGCTACCGCGTAACAAGCGAGGGCGCTACTGCTGGCTTGTGATCAAAGAGCTGCTGGCTTGTGGTTGTTTAGCTGGTGGAGGTGGAGCGTTGTTCCTTCCCCCATTGGAAGCAATCCCGCTGGGCCACCAGTCGTTCCTTTGCAGGCTATCTCATGATTGGCCGAGTCCTTGACCCAATTCCCGAGATTCTCCCCCTTGATTTGTTCCGGACCATGGCGACCTGTGCTTGCAGCTTCCTTTGCACATCTAGGTCCCCCAGTAGTGCCCTTTTACCATTTTTGGGGAAGGGTACCCCTACTCAAATAGACTACAGAAAAAAAAAGGTACCCTTATTCTAACCTCTCGACTGGAGGACCTAGACATCGGGGGGGTTGCCTCAGATCCCGAGGCATGCTGGGCGGTATGATGAAGGGCTTCAAGGGCAGCTCGGCAGGACATTTCAACAGAGAGACGAATTACCCCCGACTCCTGGAAGGGATGTTCTTGCAGATTCTAAGCTGCAAAACGGGTTGTTGCCCCCTTGGCCAGCTCAGACAAGAGTTTCTACCCGATTTGCTGGGGGTGAGGGAGGGGGTTCAGGTTGTCCTGCCTATGATAGCTGCTATGTTATCTCTCTAGGTAGATGGTCTGCGGCAACTGCTCAAATGACCGTGAGCTGAAGCTTGGGGCCCTCGCCGCCAAGCAAATGCTTGCTCATCATGGGTCGCTTGAGTTCGGAGAACGGAACTCCGGGAAATGCGGGGAACTCCCCCAGTGCGGTCGAAGTGCGGCAACACACCGGCATCGTTGCTCGCTACCGAATGGTCTTCCAAGCAGGCTTTGACGGCCTCCCCTTGCATTGCTTCAAGAGATGTCTGGCGCACCAAATTTGCTCGACCATTCCAACTCACAAAAGCATGCCTATGGAGCTTGCGCCCTTACTTGAAGGCGCGGGCCCGCCTTTTGGACTGCATGCGGGGGGGCCCACCTGACGTGTTTTTTTCTTTTTGTTTCTCTCCGCACGCCTGAAAGCGCCCCTTTCGATGGCCTTCGATGCAACTTGCGAGGCATGGGGAAGGGCATGATGGGCAAGGGCCTGAATCTCTGGCAGCCGATGTTCATGAAGAAGGGCTTCGGCAAGGGCAAGGGCAAGTCCACGGACATGACCTGCTGGGATCTGAAGAAGCGTCTTTGTCGGGAAGTGGGGAAAAGTTGCGCGTTGTTTTTTTATTTCTTTTTTTTTGGGGGGGGGGGTCGATTGAAGAAGTGAGCTTGGTTGAAGCCTTGCAGCGCTCCCCCTGCTTTTTTGGGGAGGAACCTGTTTCTCGGGACCCACACAATGTGGCCGTGGTTGTCAAAACCAATGGGATCCCATTTTCGCGTAGGTGAATTCACCCACACATGTTAGAACCTATTTTAGTGGGGATTGGGATGTTCACAGGCGGTACGGGATTTTGACCTATGCAGTGTATCATCGTACACCCTACGCCCAACTCACGTTCCGCAGGTGAAGGCTTGGCACTTGCGGCTTCCAGGTGTTTTTGTTGCAGGAGCGTTGCCTGACAGAGTCAGGAGTTGAGGTGAGCTCCGTGGCTGTCGGAAGTCGAGCCGCCGAAAAGCTTGGAGATCCGCCCCCCCCCTCCCCCTCCCACGTGATTCCTTTTTGTTATTTACTTATCCCAGGTATATTTCTGGGCAAGTCAAAGATGCCACCTGGTGGTTTTGTTTGGTCATTTGCCAAGGACCGGCACCTGCCCACGGGGAGACATGTGCAAGTTCATGCACAGCTGAGAGCTGAGGGAGATTTTGCCACCGAGGCGACTGGCATGGCCAACCTAGTTTTGATGGAGCGACGCAGTCAAGAATCTATCCCCCGATGTGCTTGCAAGCGGTGTAGGGCCCATTTTAGCTGAAGCTTGTGGCCCTAGTATGGGTACCATTGGACCATAGTTACCATAGTTGTTTCCCAAAGGTTTGCGGACGCTCCAGGACGCAAAATGCTACTATAAGCCAGACCAGACACTCATCCAGGGTAGAGGTTAGACCTTACGAGCCTGCCGGACGGAGCGGAGCGGAGCGTTTCTTTCTTCAGAAATTCAGCGATGAACAAATCGGAGCCGTGAGGGTCATGTCCGCGCAGTTGCTCAAGCCTGGACTGGCTTGGTTTCGTTTCACACATGCGGGGCAGCATCGCGGTCAAGTAAAAGGCCCGAGCTTGGCGAATTAGAAGGCTTGAGGAGAAGTTGTCCGGACAGGGTCGAAGTCATAGGTGTCCTTTTTGGTTGGTTTGCTTACAAAATGGATGGGTTCCACTGGTTTAGCTGGGGTTCATTCCGTTTACCAGCCAACTATTTTTCCAGAAGGCCACCTATGGTCGAAGTGCAATTCAGCCATGAGCACAAGCAAACTCCCTCCGGAACAACTGAAAAGAGGCGCTGGGTTCTGGGGGCGCGCACCAGCTGTATGTTGTGATTCGCCCTCTTTCGCGGCAAAAGCCTGAAGTGCTGCAAGTTGCCCAAGAGGGAGGAGGGAGGGGTTGTCTTTTTGAGGCATGTGGGCTGGGGTAGGGATGGCCGCAAATGTGGCTGGGAAGGCTGTAACGTGTAAGCTGGTGATGATGGTGGGGTAGATGTGGCGCATGCGCACAGGCTTTTGACACTTGGTTCTGTTTGCGGTACCAAAATGCAAACCCCCAAACCCACAAACCACCACTCCAGACATTCCAAAGAACCCTTTGGGGAAGTCCACCCCCCACCCATTCCAAACATTCCAAACATTTCAACACCACCAATCCAAACATTCCAAGCATTCCAACCATGTCAAACATTCCAACCATGTCAAACATTCCAAAGCACCCCCCCCTTGGCCAACTTATCCAACGGATTCTTCCCCCAAGTGAGCCACAATCAAAACCTGGGTAGATGGAGGTAAGGGAGACTCCCAGCCACAAAAAGTTGCGGATATCCGCCTTCTTAATTCTTCACATGGTTCTGGGATTACGGCCATTTTAATACCGATCGGTTTTGATTGCGACTCACCTTATGCCAACCTCCACATGCAAAATCCCAACCATACTTTGTCTCAAGGACATACATTCAGGTGGAACAGGGGATATCTGCAAAACGAAGGCGGGCAATGGAAACGGAGCCTACAACCGTGCGGCCATTTTGATTGTGACCCAAGTTGCGGGCGCTGCGAGGCGCAGCTTCGGAGCCTCGAGGCCACCTTGGCCTGGAAGGCGGACCAGTCCGTGGAAAGCTCAGCGGTGAGAGGCGATAGGTGCGGATGGGCTTCAACCCGTTGGTTGCGCCATGGGGAAATTTTCCCCCCCACCCCCCCCCCAAAAAAAAATGAGGAAAAAACAAGCAAAATCCCCCCCCCCCCAAAAAAAAAATAAATAATAAGAAAAGACAAAAACAACAACCGAGGAAAACGGGTCATGGCGCGAGTTGCTTGGATGCGAGTTGTTTGGTTCGAAGGGTTTCTTCGGGCCTGGGTGTAAATGGCAAGACACCCATGTTGGAGATATGGCTGTTCAAAACCCAGGAAACCCCTGGTGAACGTCAAAATAGGTGGTACATGGGTGTTCATGGCCATACCTATTTGGATATGGGTCAAAATTAAACCACCAGGAAATGGACCGCTGGTTTTAGCAACCATGTTTCCACTTCCCAGGGCAACCCATTTTGGGGTTTCTCTATTTTTGACGCACCGCCATTTAAATTTGGAGATATCAACAACATTTCTCGGCCAAAGAAATTCGTCGCCGCCTAAGAAACCCAACGGAATGATTCGATTCCCCCACGTAAATACCGTAACAAACACTGGTTGAAACCGTTTCTTAGCTGGCGCGTTGGAAGGGTTGCGTTCAACCATCCACAGTATTTCATGTTTCCACTTACCAGGGCGACCCATGATTTTGGGCACCGATTTCTCTTTTTCACCCACCGCCATTTGGAGATCTCGCCCAAAGCTGTCGACCAAAAAGACAAAAAATGGCCGTCAGGTGCTGGAGGAGCACCTGCGCAGCATCGAGGTGGCCACCAAGCTGGCGGACTCCAAGGCAGCCGCCACGGTGTCCTTTTTGGGTTGTCCTTTTGGGTTGGTTTGCTGAAGAAGTAGATGGGTTCCGCTGGTTTAGATGGGGTTTATTTATTCCACAATTTACCAGGGACACCCATCCATTTTTAATCAAAAGGCCACCTATGGGCAGTGCGAGAGCCGAAAGTGTTGTGCACGGGGCATCCTGACATTCAGTGAACGCACCAAGGGCATGCAACCCATGGCCCAGGGAGTTGTGTTTTTTTTTTTTCCTTTTTTTTTTTCCTTTTTTTTTTTTTTTTTTTTTTTTTTTTTTTCCGGTGCGCGCGTGGGTACCTTTGCGAAAGGCGGCCCACGTCCTGACATTCAGTGAGGGTGCACCACGGGCATTCGGTCTCGAAGTTGGCGGGGCCGTGAAAGTGTGGAGAATCACTTGGCGGCTCGTTCTCTCGCAATGCCACCGATGAAACGGTCGATCATGGAAGTAGGCTGGGCGATTCCTGGGGTTGGAATGTGATCGCTGTCAAGCTCTTTGCAAGCTGGCAGCTAGTCCACTTTCAGCATGGTTGTCCGATTCTGCAACACCAGCACGCGAACTGCCGACACGCACGTGTCAGCAATGTCAGCACATCCTGCCCTTTCAACAGACCCAGTCTTTCGAGTCAAGTTGTGCCTTTCCGTCCTCCAGAATCCCCACCCACTCAAAAACGGACATGGGGGGGTGCCCCCGTTTATGGTTTCATTTTCGTGTGTTTGTGGGAAGGCTAGCCCACCGCCGTTTTTCTGTGGGGGGATTCCCCGCACATGGCTGACTATGTCCTTCGGCCTTGTTCACACGAAGGAGGGATTGCTTATCTTCAGTGCAGTAGTGCTGCTCTTCCGCTCAAATCACATTCGTCACCAACACTTGGCTTCGCTGCTCTCCCCGCAGGCTGACCAGAGCGGCCTGAACCGCGCGCTGGCTGTGATGCAGAAGGTCCAGAACCAGGCGGGGGTCCAAATGGATGTGTCTTGCCGCAAGTTGTTGTCTTCAGGGAAGCCTGAGGCTTAAGGTGGACCGCCATGAGCCCCCTTCGCGGGGCCTCTTTGACAAAGAAACAGGCAAAAAGGGCAACGGAGCCATTGGAGCCATGCGCAGCTGTGGGCGACTTCGAAGGGACAGCCTAGTTGACCGCGCTTGAGGCATCTTGACTTGGTGGCTCCCAGCCATCTGCCCCTTAGTTTTCCAGCTTTTTAGGGCCTAGTGGTAGTTTCCATTTAACCCACAAGTTAAACTTTGAGTGTGGGGGTCCGTGTATCCCACTAAAAGTTAAACTTTTAGCAGGGGATCCTAAAACGGACAGCCTAGTTGAGGCATGCAGATGTCGAGAAGGCGAGCAGTTGACGCCATAGCCATATCCAGGCCGCGCAGCTGGAGAAGTCGGCGCAGGAGGGAATTGAGCTGCACAGAAGGGATTCCAGAACCCCATAGAGCTTTGCAAGCGCGCGTCCTGTTATGAAGACTTTGTGGGGCCGTGTTCCTTTTCAGTTTGCTCCTTGCATTTGAAGGGGGCAGCTACAAGGCCACAACATGTGCATGGATTTTTGGGGCCCAAGTCCGGCGCGGGCCATGGGTGAAGGACTTGCAGGGCAGAATGCAGAAGCTGGAGATGCACAACCTCCCGGGCCATGTCTGCAACTGAGAGCTCGGCATTTGGACCAAGTGCTAAGACCGCAGATAGAGAAGTCCTTCAGAGCTCCACTGGACTCTTGACAGTTGTCATGCAGTTGTCATGGGCAATATGCGGGGCGTGCAACGCGTATTTCTAGCTGGAGTGCGTGCCTTGCTGCATTGCCTAGTGGCTCGCGGCTCGGTGCTCCCAGCACCCAGGTGCAGCGAATGTCGGAGCAGGTTGGAAAGAGCCGCAACCAGCGCGAGTCTCAGAGAGCCGGTTGGGTTTCAATCATTTGGGTATGAATTTTGATTAGGGATCCTTTGGTGGACATCATTTCGGTGGGGATTTATGTCCACCAACCACTTTTGAGGAGGTTCCCCGTAAAAATTAATAGCCATTTGGCGCTTTCTTCCTGCCAGTCTCACAATTTGCGACACGCCCAAGCAACAACTTCCCCACAACACGTCGCAATCACCAAAAGGGTTCCTGCCTATACATGTAAGCATAGTTCACTTGTCGGCGCGCCGCTGTGTCTTGGGGGCTGCAAAGGTTCTCCCAGTCCTCCAGCTACCCTTCAAAAGTGCCGCCTTACCTCATTTGGGGATACTTTGATCAATGCGGGACCCTTAACCGTCATTTAGTATGTCCAAGTCTTGGACGCGGGACCCTTAAATGAATTTCGTACATGTACGAATTGGAATATGTCCAATTGGCATTTGGATCTCCATGGCCATGGCGACGTCCCTTTGAATCGTTGACCGCCCCTTTGGGCCTCTGGGCCTCTGGGCTTTTGGGCATCGCCTTCAGGCTTTTGAAGTTCCAGGAGCAGCTCAGCAGCAAGGTGGCCGGGGAAGCCCAGAAGCCGCGGCCAGCATGGTATGTGTTCTGGAGGCACTTCCTGGCACCCTGGTTGCCAACCCGTTGCTCTGTATATATATATATATGTGTGAATATGCGTACATAGGTGTATGGATCCTACCAGAAAAGGTGAATATGGACATCAGGCCTTTCAAGGTCGCAAATGTAGTGAAACAGACACACATGTAGAGAAAGGACGGTTCGGTAATATCTTGGCGTGCCATTTGGAGTTAGTTGGTTTTGGGCGTCATCTCACCGATATGCGAATTTGATTTGAAGTGCACCTGGGTGGCCGCAAGGTGGGCTTGTGGAACTTGAGCTTGCCGTGGGCGAACTAAGGATGCCCGCGATGTGGAGGCGTGCGCCGGCACTGTGGCACTGCCAGTCGGCTCAAGCATGAGCTACCAGTTGACGGAGGGGGGGGCATTGGCCTGCTTCGGACAGCGCACTGCAAGTTCCCACAGGTCCAAAGGTGTCAGATCTGGGCGAACTAGTGAGATCAGTGTGCACTCTGGTGTGGATGGGTAATGCCGCATGCGCTTGCGTTGGTCATGCCGCTGTCGGCAGGCCTTATCCAACTTGACGAAGGACGGAGTGGTATGCACCATGTTGGCAACATCCCATGGTTGTCCGGGTCCCCCAAAGAGGGGGCCTTGCAAAGAGGGGACCGAGCCCCCCAAAGACGAAAGGAATGGGCCTTATGAGTCGCTATTAACCCCTATTGGGATTGGGGGCCGCCCTTGACAACCAAAAGAACACGCCAGAGGATGTACATTGATCGCCACGTGCTTTCCCAGACGTCCAACTTATGAGAACAAAACACCGTAGGAGCTGCAGACCACCGTGGCGCTGAAGGCGTTGCCTCAGCCCCATGGTTCACTTGCTGGTGCGATACGGAATGTGATTGAAAGACCCCAGGTATTGGTCTTCTCGAAGGAAAGCATCAGCTGGAAAAAAGGGGTCATGTATTCATTTTTTGCTGAGCACCAGAACCTGTTTCTTGAGGTTCTTCGTCACAGGTGGAAGTAGCAATGCTTAGGCACTTAGGAGATTGGCAACGGCTCCTTACATCTGATTTTTTTTGGGCCTTTTGGTTGGCAGAGTGTTGTTTGTATGTTCGGCTCGTCGTGAATGACTGCAAGATGCCGCTGCGTAGGTCAAAATTACCCAGCGCCATGTTGAAGAGGGTTTGAAATGCTGCTTCGTGCAGCATGCCACTACATGTCAAGCATGTTGCACCTTTTCCGGCCTTGTAAAATTTGGCTCAATTTGGAATGTAAGAACCCCTTGCCGTAGAGAGAGCAACAAATCCACCCCCCCAACCACTCAAGTGTGAACGCTGTGGGCCGACCTTTTCCAGCTTTTGTGATGTGGTTCAATGCCTGCTTCTGATCTTTGGTGCATTTTGCTTGGATGTTAGGACTTTAACTTTTTGCCAACTATCGGGTTTTCCATATTATACCGTACCAAAAGTTAGTTTCTTCTTGCAGAGCAGAAAGCAAGCGAGTGTCTCGACTGTTTGCAAAAGCCACGGCAGGTTGGCCCGCAGTCGCTGCAAGAGGTGCGCAGCGGCTTGAGAGACCTGCAGTTGAGGCCCGCGGCCGACGGCCGGCCCGCGGCCCGCGCGACGAGGGGCCTGGTGAAGGTTTCCCTGTCTAGGCCCCCCAATAGTGCCCTTTTACCAAATCTTTTTTGGGGGAGGAATAGGCTACATAAAAAAGTTGGTATCCTTATTCCCTCTTCACTGGAGGACCTAGTAATTGGGTGGCATGCTGCTACGGGGTGACAACCCCAACTCAGACGCGGGCGAAGGATTTTTGTTGTAAGCAAGCAAATGGGAACCCAGGGCTGTGGGTGATCATGGGCTATTCGAGTCTTTTGACCGGCTGTAGGATGTCTTTTTTATACAGCCATCAGAATCCAGTGCAGAAAAGGGGGCAGACGGCTGTGGGACCAAAGTCACGCTGAGCAGGCTTGACCTCAAGGTGGATACGCCAGGGTCTCAGGAAGAAGCAGCCTGACTCAGTCGGCATATTTTGTTGGTCTTCCAAGGCGGCAGAAGTGGGAGGTGTGTAACCTAGATGTTGAATAGATCACGTCCCATCGGAGGCATGTTGTGTTCCTGGTCTGTCGTGCAGCATTGTGGCACTTGATGTTGATGATGCTTGATGGAGATCGGTTCAAGACGCTTGCCTTCTGAGGCCGGTGCTTGAGGAGCTGAGGTCTGGGCAGGGCGGCACGGTGTGTCGTCACGCGTGCGGTGGGCAAGGCAACAGCCCCATTTGGGGTTGGGGGAACCCCCCCAAGATTGTTGATGTCATTTTGGTTCCCTCGGTTTCAAAGGGGTACCCTCAAAGCAAGAGACACCCACTTGCATCCATTTGCCAGTCGTTTGGCATGCATCGCCATGAGTCGCCTGAGGCTCAACAAGGTTCAGTCCCAGCTCACGCAAAAGGCGGATGCTCAGGAGCGGGCTTCTAAACCTGCCCGGCGCCACTGTTTGAGTGCCTTTGCATCCATGAACGAACCTCTTCTGGCGTGCACAAGGAACAGGAGGCAACCGGGTTCCATTTACAAAACCTCCGAATTATCAGTTTGGGGGCTGGCCGGAGCTGTGCTAGCAGGAGCTTCGGGAAGCGACGTCCAACATGCAGAGCCTCAGGCCTACAGAATGGGCCGGGCCTGTCACCAGGTCGTGTGGGGGGGTTGATGTATGAAAGATGGAAGTAATGCGTCTCCATAATCCTTCCCGTCCTAAATCCCCCCATTGCGTCATGTGTTTCATTCCCCAAATAGTGTTACTAAGGGGTTCTTACGGTAAGAGTTAAGGTTCAGTTAGATCGAGGGTTCACGCTCAAAATGCTGGCCCTGTGCGAAAAAAGTTGTCTTCGATGCAACAGTCTTGCGCGAGATGTGGGGGGGGGGGGGCGGGCGGTGCTCGGGCGAAACGCGCTTTTCCCGAAAGCATCGCGAAGGGTTCTTCCGTGCGGGGCCCTTGGACAAGTTACACAGAGCCAAGTTGCACAGAGCCAAGTTGCACAGAGCCAAGTTACATAGAGCCAAGTTACATAGAGCCAAGTTACATAGAGCCAAGTTACAAGAGCCAAGTTACATAGAGCCAAGTTACATAGAGCCAAGTTACATAGAGCCAAGTTACATACATAGAGCCAAGTTACATAGAGCCAAGTTACATAGAGCCAAGTTACATAGAGCCAAGTTACATAGAGCCAAGTTACATAGAGCCAAGTTACATAGAGCCAAGTTACATAGAGCCAAGAGCCAAGTTACATAGAGCCAAGTTACATAGAGCCAAGTTACATAGAGCCAAGTTACATAGAGCCAAGTTACATAGAGCCAAGTTACATAGAGCCAAGTTACATAGAGCCAAGTTGCATAGAGCCAAGTGGCACAGAGCCAGGTGACACAGAGCCAGGTGGCACAGAGCCAAGGTTAGGTAGAGCTTGCGTAGAGCTTCGGCGTTAGCAGCTATGTAAGTTAGTTTAGGTTTCTAATGCGCCGGGGCGGGAGTTTGATCGTCGCTCGGGATTGCGACCCTTTGCGGAGATTCGCGCGGTCGAGGTCAAAAAGCTGAGGACTTTTTACGATTTCTGCGGTGCGCGCGCGACCCTCTGCGGAGATTCGCGTGGTCGAGGTTCAAAAACTGAGGACTTTTTACGACTTTTAGCACGCGCACCCGACCCTCTGCGGAGATTCGCGTGGTCGAGGTCAAAAACTGGGGACTTTTTACGATTTCTGCGGTGCGCGCGCGACCCTCTGCGGAGATTCGCGTGGTCGAGGTTCAAAAACTGAGGAGTTTTTACGATTTCTGCGCGGTGCGCGCGCAACCCTCTGCGGAGATTCGGGTGGTCGAGGTTCAAAAACTGAGGACTTTTCGCGTGGTCGAGGTTCAAAAACTGAGGACTTTTTACGATTTCTGCGGTGCGCGCGCGACCCTCTGCGGGGATCGTGCGTGTCGAAGCGCTCTCGCTGTGGCGCCGTGCGAATTTGTCTTAGTCTCGGCGAACCCTCTGCGGAGATTGTGGAAGCGCTCTCGCTGTGGCGCCGTGCAGTATTTTTGCTCGCGAAACGGCCTTTGGAAGTTGTCTCGTGGCTTGCGCGCCTGCTTTCGCAATCCCGCGGTCGCGGGTT
This sequence comes from Effrenium voratum, assembly GCA_963377175.1. Taxonomy (NCBI): domain Eukaryota; class Dinophyceae; order Suessiales; family Symbiodiniaceae; genus Effrenium; species Effrenium voratum. Next base: position 1,050,526 of record CAUJNA010000469.1, on the reverse strand, counting down.
CGATTCCGCCCTGGTCCGCGGCAGCTCCGGCTTGAACATCGCAGCTTTTAAGTACAAACGTAGTACGCGGAGCGTGCTCCTGCAGCTCCGGCTGGAAAATCGCAACTTTTAAGTACAGACGTAGTATGCGGAGCGTGCTCCCGCAGCTCAGGCTGGAAAATCGCAACTTTTAAGTACAAACGTAGTACGCGGAGCACACCCCCGCAGCTCCGGCTTGAAAATCGCAACGTAGTACGCGGACCGTACTCCTGCAGCTCCGGCTGGAAAATCGCAACTTTTAAGTACAGACGTAGTATGCGGAGCGTGCTCCCGCGCAACTTTTAAGTACAAACGTAGTACGCGGAGCACACCCCCGCAGCTCCGGCTGGAAAATCGCAACTTTTAAGTACAAAAATAGTATGCGAAGTACACTCCCACAGCTCCGGCAGCACTTGCGCAGAGCAACTTGCGCAGAGTCACTTGCGCAGAGCAACTTGCGCAGAGCAACTTGCACAGAGCAATTGCACAAAGCACTTGCGCAGAGCAACTTGCACAGACCAACTTGCACAGAGCACATGCGCAAAGCGCTTGCACGGAGCAACTGGCGCAGAGCCCTTGCGCAGAGCAACTTGCTCAGAGCACTTGCGCAGAGCAACTTGCACAGAGCAGGCGCAGAGCAACTTGCACAGACCAACTTGCACAGAGCACATGCGCAAAGCGCTTGCGCGGAGCAACTGGCGCAGAGCACTTGCGCAGAGCAACTTGCTCAGAGCACTTGCGCAGAGCAACTTGCACAGAGCACTTGCGCGCAGCAGCGTGCAGCAGCTTGCAGAGAGCAACTTGCGCGCAGCAGCCTGGAACAATGCAGCTTGCGCAAACCACCTTCGTGAGAAATCGCGCGGCGCAGTCCGAGAGGAAAGTAGGATGATGAGATGGAGCTCTCATGTGACCACACACACTGAGCATCGCCGCGCGCAGACACGCTCGCCGCAGCGATGTAAAAAGGTGTCATTGCATTTTTTGTGAAAGTCTCAGGCGCGCGGAGGTTCGCGCTCCAACGCGGGGTGCGTTTGTAGAGGAAGCCTCGCGCCAACGCGCTGTTTTGAGAGCAACGTGCGTTTTTGATGGCAGGGCCGCTACGCGGTGGATGTCTTTTGTCGGGTCAGGCTACGACGCTTGGACAATCGGACCTGTGAAAACGTGGCAGCTGTCGCAAAAAGTTTTCTTGCGTGCGACAGCTTTGCATGAAACGGACCTGTGACATGGTAGTGCTTGGCGAGGGCGGCATGTTTTTAGTCAGGGAGGGCACTAAGCCAGAATGGTTACACCAAATGGGTAACTTAAAATAGAGAAGTAGACAAGGAGCGATAGTTAGAAAGAGAGAGGTGGATAAATTGATAGATAGGTAATTATGCATAGATCGATGGATACAAAGAAAGATAGACAGAGAGAGACACACAGATAGATAAATCGGCAGGAAGCCACACAAATAGACATAGATAGAGAGAGAGAGAGATAGGTAGTAGCCTGATTGGCAGATAGATAGGGATAGAGGTGAGAGATAGGAGGGGAGAGATGGGTAAAGATATATGTACATAAAGAGTTAGATAGATTGGTCGCCAGACAGATATAGATAGAAAGTTAGTGAAACCGACAGATAGAAATAAGATAGGTAGACAGAGTGAGAGTAAATGGGTAGATCGGGAGAGAGGACAGATGGAGATGCAGGCAGATAGATAGATGCTGTCGCAGTGATTGAGGAATTGAATCCGGGGCATCCGCAAGGCTAGCGGCCCGAGTGTCGAGAGGATTCACGGCCAAGCACTAGTATGTCACACATTCAGATCAGGGGAGCCAAGAGGCAGCTCGCACTCTTTTCTTTGATGAAGAAATCTTGGCCGCGTCCACGAAAAGCTGCTCAAGGCTGATGGGGTCCACTGCTTTCGGAGCAAAAGCGCGGCAGGGCGGCCGCCGGGAACTCTCGTGATAAGGCCCTGGGCAAATGAGACAGCAAAGGCCAAGGGTGACCCCTACCACGCGGTCTGGCTGAAAGGATCGCAGGTGCCGAGTGACAGGTTGCCACCGCCTGGCTCGCTCCTTGAGGAAGAAACATTCGGATCAGGGGGAGCTAAGAGGCAGCTCATACTCTTTTTGCAGTGTCGAGCTGCGCGGTGTCTTTGAGCGAGTGTTGATGACCTTTGTTGTACAGCACAGTCATGATGCCAGTGGGCTCCACAGCGTCTCAGAACCTAGCCCCTTCGTATGCCCTGCCACCCAGACCAGGATACCGAAGGCCTAGATCTGTCGCACCCCGCAACGAGAAGGCCGTATTAAAAACATCAGCTAGTTTTGCACTTGAACCAAAATGGTTATTGCAACATGTCACCCTGGGGATCGTGCGTGCGAATGTGTCATGAGCTTGGCGAACCGTCTGTGGGAACCGTCTGTGGGGATCGCGCGCGCGCGCGCGCGCCAAAGCGCTCTCGCTGTGGTGCCGTGCGCAAGCGTCTCGGGCTCGGCGACTCGCTGTGGCGCCGCGCGAATGTGTCTTGAGCTCGGCGAGCCCTTTGCAAGTATCGTACGATATCGAAGCGCTCTCGCTGTGGCGCCGTGCGAATGTGTCTTGAGCTCGGCGAACCCTCTGCGGAGATCGTGCGTTGCAACTTCCGCACTTGAGTTTTGTACACATGTTGAAAGAATGTTCACGCAGGTGTTTTTCACTTTTGACGATGGAGAGGTTCCTTGCCAGGCAAAGGGAAATGCTGGAGGGCTTTCAAGCCTTCAGGGCCGGAGTCGGTTCTGGATGCACTATTACCATGTTGTGTAAAAACGCATTGCGGAGCCAGGTGTTAGGTCGTTTCCCGCAAACTTAGGCTCCAGAAGCTTGAGGCGCGTTGGAGGTTTGCAGGTGCAAAGGGTGTGTGGCCAAGCAGGTAGCTCACACTCCCTTCATGGCCTCGCAAAGAAGCTCAGATGGCTGTGTCAGGAGTAGATACCCCGAATGGCACCTTGGCAAATGGAGCCAAAGACCAAAGCCTGGTAACCCCGGCTCTTTAGTTTGGAGCCATTAGGGACTCGCTGGTAAACCCGTCCGGGACCAGGGCAAACATGGATGGCAAGGTCGCCGCGCTCTCAGCGACTGCAGCTCAGCTGTTTCTCAGTTTTCAACCGGACACAACAACCACCAAGACTTGCCCTGGCCAACAGAGGTTATCTCTTGACAATTTAGTGACTCTCCAAGTTGTTTTGGTTGTTGGTTCTTTTCCGAACTATCGGCCCAAGCGAGACGAACCTTTGACAGGCAAGGCTCCAAGTTAAGGCTTCGCGTCTTTCTTAAGCCCAATGTGCTCTGGAAGGGGGTTGTCCTCTGCTCAAGGCTCTCGTTTTGGAAAAAACATTGATTTGAAGGGAACAGCAGCCCTTGGGCAGTGCACACATTGGTGACATTGGCATGTGGATCTCCATGGGGTTCAAACAATGTGACACGGGTGACACGTCGGGCCTTTGTCAAATTTGCTGCAGGACTTTGCGCTGCTCAGCAGGGAGCCCAGCGGGCCCTCTCTCGTTCCAACCGCTCCCATCACAAGTGCCAATACTGTGGATGGACGAAAACCTGCACCACCTAAGAAACCCTGGAATTGTGATTGCCCTGTAAATACCAACAAACAATGGTTTCCCGTGGTTTCAAAGTGGTCCAGGATTTCGTCCACCCACAGTAGCAGACATAATAGATTGGATATGCCACTTTACCAACAACTAGGCAATTATCACATACATGCACTGAGGGAAAAGAGGCACCATGCTTGCCACCCTGGACCCAAACATCCATTTGATGTGTGTGTCTTCCCCCAGATGGGTTGGGCAGGGTAACACAATCTGTGGGCGCTAGGCGAGCTGCGGCTGAAGCTGCAGAGCATAGAGTCCACCATGGACAAGAAGACGGACTGCAAGGACTTGTGCCATTGGGGAATACACCAAGAACGAGTACTTTCACAACTAATTCGAAAAAGTTTCCCATGGTCATTTTTGGGCCAGGAATCTTGATCACCTCAGTTTGGCTCCTTGTGAATGAACATGGATCCCCAGATGCCTCCCAAACAGGCAGTTGTTGGCAAGGGCTTGCTTCGGGAGCGCAACTGGTGGTTTGGGTGGTCCATCAGCAAGTAATCCTATCAGCCACACACCGTGCTTGTCCTTCAGAATGCCCAGCAGGCCTCGATGTGTTTTTTTGCGGTGCACTGGGTCGTCGGGTTTTGCTCAGGACATTCCAGACTTGTCCTGGCTGAAGGATTGTCTCGCGCAGAAGGCCCGACTGGGGTGGTTTTGTCTTAAATGTCAACAACCGGAAGGACTCTGTAGGATAGAATCTCCAAAGACCATGGCACATTTCAAAGGGGCGCCCGCCCGCCAAACAAGGGCAGCATGGAATGTAAGCCGCTGCAAGCAACCCTTCCCAACCTTGGAATATCATGCTTGGGACACTGCAAGCAACCAACCGACACCTTGGATTGCCACCACCAGTTCCTCCAACAGGCCGATTTCTCTTTAAAAAACAGCAGCCAAGGAATCAAGACATGTGGCCCCAGCCAACAACACGCGCAGCCCACCTGGGGCAAACGACCCACCGTTAGCCTTCCTGGCAGCCACCCAACTAGCACTCCTCTTCTATTGGGGGAGCTACTCCTTGACCACATCCCATGAACACAAAAAAAGGAGGGGGGCGTGTGGCCAGCCAACAAAAACCTTCCAGGGCCGCGACCAGGCCAAGGACTCAATGTCAAGCCCACAGCTCTTTCAAAACGGCAACTGGCAACGGCATGTTTACTCCCGCCCCATCCTGCCCCAAAAACCGAGCCCCTCAAAAGGAAGTTTCTCTACGAATGATGCCTTGCTGGAGTGCCTTGTCAACTTGCAGGGCAGTAAACCTGCTGACTGGTGCACTATGCTCGAAAGCAGCTGCTTAAAGACATCATCTCATCTAGTTCCCCCCCAAAGAAGAAAAACAGCACACAAAACATGACCATCCATGACCCCTAGCTTTGTATGCCAACTGCTAGAACATCAAGAACTCATCTAGGTTTCCCTCCACAAAAAGCTGACCCCTGGTGTTTCATGTGTTTTATGCAACTGCTAGAACATCAACTCATCTAGGTTTCCTCCGCAAAACCGCTTCCTTGCACATCAGCTCATGCCCCGCCCCGCGCCACGGTGGCCTACCTGCGCCTCAGCCCTGCCGCTCAGCCGCAGGCAGAGAAGCGCCAGGCCGCGGAGCTGAGCTCGGCGCTGGAGCGGCTGCAGCAGGAGCTCCTTGGCCCGGCAATGGGGGAGGAGATTGGGGGGGGGGCAGCGGGAGGAGGAGATGGATGGGGGTGTCAGGGAAAGAGGGGGGTCTTACTTGTTTCGGATTTGGATTTGGATTTGAATCTCTGGTGGAGGGATGGGGAACTCGGTAACCACCAAACCACCAATCCAACCCATCAGTTTGGATAGGTCGGATAGGTTCCCATTTTCAGCGTCAAGCCCAGGCTCCACTTCAGCTTGGAGAACGAGCGCGTGACCTTCAAACGAGACCTCGAGGCTTCCAAGCCACGCAGAGTGATCAATCGGCAACCCTTCCGCCGGCCACGCCAATTGCAACATGCAAGGCTTCGACTGCACGCTTCAATGACGCAGCCCAACTGAGAAGACGAGCTTGCCTTCCTATAATGAACCCCGGATTCATACACCCCTGGTTGATTCATCGGGTGAATTCCCCTTTTAGTGGGGATTCAGACCACTTTTGGAGGGAACACCCCCCCAAAAAAAGGGACGTGTCTACTTAGATCCCGGGTCAACATTACGCGCCCACACCGGCGCGTGAGCCGAGAGGTGGGGGGGTTTCCTGCGAGGCCCGTGTGGCGAAGATGGGCCAGTTCGAGCGGGACTTGCAGCATGCCTCGGGTCTCGGATAGGCATCAGTTCGGAATATCCCAATTGGGAGAATGAACACCCCCTATTAATATGCCTTTGGTTGATTCATATGGGGGGGTGCCCCTGGTTTTTAGTGGGGATGGTTCACTTTTGGAGGGGAATACCCCCCTAATAAAGATAAAAAGGGGGTCAACATGATTCGTCCCACTTGGAAAATTAGCCAGCTCTGGTTGCATGTGTGTGTGTGTGTTTTTGCCACTGTTTGCTGCTTAGGTACCGAATCAAGCATGACCAAAGCATGTCAGCTACTGATTTGCTCCGACGTGAGGTTGGCACTTTCACCCATTGGGCCGAACATCCAAGCGCTGCTTCGAGCTTCTCTTCTTCAGCCCCCTAAGACTCGGCTTAGGCTCGACTAGAGGCAAAGGACATGGGGAGGGGAGTCAAAGGGTTTGATTGAAGTGGGACAGGCAGATGAAAAAAAAACAGAGCCTTAGCCTATACAGCCGCGCTGGGGGACTCCCATTCAAGCATGGCAACCTTCACCAGGTTCACTCCGGATCACATAGTGTGATTTAGCAATGGGCTGATGCAAGGCAGCCTGACTGGACGCTGGAATCGTTGGGTTGGGATTCTTCGCACCTGGCCCAAACACAATCTACCAGAGACATCCGAAAACAAACCAACGCATCCCACGCGAGTTCCGCTCGCATGTCCATCTCAAACCACTTTTGCTGCCGGTTTTGTTGGAGACTTGACGGGGCCCAGGTCATGACATGCGTCGAGGGCATGACGGTGAAAGTGGCCGGGGTCTTAAGCTTCATGATACCAACATGTCGGCTTTGCGTGCGGGATTGGCTCGGTGTGCTTTGTGACTTTCAAGCTAGATTTTGCTTGGCATTGTTTATTTTTGGACGCCTTCAAATGTGACGCCCCAGAGAAAAGAGTGGTTATGCTCCAGAGGGCTTGGTGTTGACTTTCGCGAGCTCTGAAATTGTTTACAGCTCCGGCTGTTTTGCAGGTGCTCATCCCAAGAACCGGCCAAGGGGAGGGGCCAAGCAAGCCCATGTCAAACCAAGAGCGGTTCCTTTGCCAAAACAATCACGAACGGAAAGCCAGCAATTGGAGGTGTTTGGTTTGGGGCGAGCCAGCAGATGCCCCTTGGGATAAAGTGCTTGGTTTGCAGTGTCTTGGTGGCTTCCAGCCATCCCCTTAGCTTTCTAGCCTTTTAGTGCTTAGTGGTAGTTTCCATTTTAAGCCACTAAAAGTTAAATTTTTAGCGGGGGATCTGAGGGCAGCCCAGGTGTTGTTCCCATCTAGCACTCGACAAGACAATGCGTTTCCTCCTTAGAGCAGACCTAGGATTCTATGCCGGCTTCGCCTCGCCTGGACATTGCTTCGCCCAGAGGCAGGGAGTGGGGGATTTCGGGCGCTGCCTGACTGGCTTCTTGAGTGTAGGCTTGCAGGTAACGAGCGCTTCGGGATTGGAGGCAGGAGGTCGCCACCATGGATATGTTGTGTCACACCTTTGTCTGCCGGAAAACTGAGGTCTGCCCTGCTTGTTCAGTGATAGGGGTAATGCATGCTTGGGAACTGTAATGCATGGCCACTACTGGATGCCTCTGCAATTTCGGGTCAAGCCATGGCCGCATGTGATTGAGAGGCTTCATTCGATGTTGTCGGCCTTTACCGGCCCACGATTGGGGCAACTGTTGGGCCACGTTTGGGGAGGCAGGCCCACTGATCGGTTCGCAGACTGCAGCCCTGAATGCCAAGGCTCATCGCCATGCCCGTCGCCGTCGCGGGAGGTCAACAGGACGGATCACTTGGAGGACGGTCTTCGCCAGGTT